>JANAVB010007598.1:1708142-1867304 GCA_029216955.1 Iris pallida
CCAACAGTGATAGTCTTGCTTCAGGAAGATCAAAATGAGGGAATGTTATATGAGATAGATCATGCTTAAATGAAATACTCAAGCACCCTTCAAAATCTGCTTCTTCGCTTCGGATGTTTACTACAGAAAATGACAAGAAGACAAAGTCGGATATACCTATGTCTATGAGTGTATTACAGTATTTGAAGAAAATTCAAAAGTCACGCAGACTCCACATGGATATATTACTGTGACATGCTGAGTGATTTATTCACGTGGATGATTAATTCACGCAAAGCTCAGACAGATTAGGATGAAAGTCACGCATCATTTGCCAGAATCACATTTAAATGGAAAAGTTCTTCTACTAATCTATCCAGAAGATGACTCTCAGAAGCCTGCATGGATAATTCAACATTGATATCTCTGTCAACATGTGAAAAATCATGCAGCGTCATCCTGAAAGCTGCTTGACTATTTCAATATGGACATTTCTGTCAACGTAAAAAGTCACGCAGAATCATGAGAACCATGCTCCTTTACACAGAGCTTCGTAAATACGAAGATGTGAAGTATGGCTGACCCTAAAGAGGGGGCATACTTTATTAAATATCCTTTGCCCTAAGGAGGGGGGATATATTTCTGAAGTTTAATATCTTAAGATCCTAAAAAAATTCTATGTGGAATTCATCTTCATCGACTTCGACAGTTTGTGTTCTTCCATCACTTACGATGCATAGGAGCTCGCAGGACTTCTTGTCGAGGAAGTCTGTCAGTTGTGGCACGCGACGAAGTCGCAAGGGCTTTCCCCTTGGCCTGAACATCAGCTTTTTTGGGAGCCATTGCTGCAGAAAAAGTAGAAGAAGAAGTCGGAGAGGAAGGAGTTCGTCGGGGAAGATGAAGTTCTCTTCTGTGGGTTCTCTCTTTCAAACGCAAGTAAAGAAAGAAAGAAGTAATCTATGGCTTATTTATAGGCTCATAAAGAATTCTAAATGACGGTCAAGTCATTATTGCCTCGATATTTGGAGATTTGCACGGGATCCTAACAGCACAGAATCCCAACAGTCTAAACATCTCGGAGTAAATCTCTCATTTTGGAGTCATCTCAGCGGGACTAATTTCATTTTATCATCTCTATTTTTCAATGTATTTCGAAATAATTATCATTTTTCGAAAACTTTGAAGGGGGTTTTGTAGGCCTCAAAAATGAAAGTCACGCTGAGTTGATCAAGACAGAGTCAAAAGTCACGCTCAGTTGATCCAGACAAATAAACAAATCACGCTAAGGAGACAGCTCATCATTTGTCAGAGAGTAATTATGACTGACAGCACAACAGTCGAAGAATGTCTCTTCGTATGTCACGTATACACAGACTTCGAGAGATCATCGCCGTCTATTGCGTGATTTTTGAAATCTTCTTCAGCAAGACTCAGCCTTCGTCAAGTTGGCGTACCAAAAGGGTTTCTTGTCATTTAATGCGACTGACAAAGCAATCACTGTCAGAGATTTTGTGTCAGTCGAGACACGCCGAATCAAGACAGCTGGCAGTTCTATCTCAAGTCTGCGTGTATTTGTGATATTCATCTCAAGTTTGCGTGGATTCTGAAGTTTTCTTCCTCAAGTTTGCGTGGATTTTTGAGTTCTTTGCCTCGAAGTCTGCGTGGATCCTGAAGCTTCCTGCCCCAAGTTTGCGTGGATTTTGAAGCTTTCTACACCGAGTTCGCGTGGATTTCGTCTTCAACAAGTCTGCGTGGATTTTATCAAATTGGAGTACGTGGCAGCCATGCCACCGATCTCTCGCCTGCGTGTCCTGTAACTTGCACACGACTCATGCATGATTGCCATGTGTCCAACAGTTACAGGTCACGCCCAGTAACTGCTCACAGCCTTGCGTATGTTAAATCCTGCGTGATTTTCAACTAAGCACAGGCTGTGAAGACAGTTATCTTTTCAGTTATTATTTTTGACTCTATAAATAGAGTTCTTTTTCTCATTCATTGTACAGATACATAGTTATCTACTGTCAAAATTTTGAGAGCTTTTCTTCTTCGCATAGTCCAAGGGATAAAGCGATCGTCTTCTAGATCGGATTCCTACAGTTGTAATTTTCCCATAAATACAACAAATAAAGAGAATTTCTTTATGGAAAGCATCAGTCTCGAATACCATCTGTTCTGTCCATCTTCCATTGGGTATTGTCCTATATACCTTGGTTGCTGTCCACAGGTATAGACATGAAGGTGTTCTGCCATTGTAACCTGTGACGTGGGATATGTATTGGTGGATAGGGCATTGGTCTAAATTGTATTAGAGACTCAAAGCTTAACCCTAATAACTGGGACACTGCCTGGAATCAGAGCAGCACTGCAGGTCAGAGCTTACTCTGAAGTTGGCACAACTTCATACACACAGTATACTGAGTAGATGGTATCAGTTCCAGCTTGGGACTCTAGGTTGATGGCTAAGGTATGATATTAGGAATGAATCATATACATGTTGTAACTAGAGCAAAGGCATAACTTATTATGCCAGCACTGTCATTTTATATGAATGCCTGTGCAACAGATGTACTGACAATCTATGTTGAACCTGGTCGATGTCCTCCCATTGGTCTGAAAAGGAAGGTGAACTATGATAAAAGGAACTAGTTCTTGCTTAGGCACGGTGGCACTAATTTGTCCTTGTTGTTCTCTTTTCTCCCTTTTTTATATGTAATAGAAATATAATGAGGATCTCAGTACAGTTCAGATACCGGATAAACCATAGCCAATTGCTAGCTTACCTTCTCTTTCCTCTAACAATGGCAAGGAAGGTTCCCTGTGCAATTCAATATGAAGGGATACATGAAGTATCCATTAATATCAAGTACCAGTAATAGAGAACCAATACCAGTACCTAGAGGGCAGTATCAATGTATCCAAATTTGTGATACACGGGTAACATGTACTAAGTGAGACTCAAGTAGACTTGGTATCAGTTTCATACACAGGCCAATTCACATGGAGTACTAGTTCAGAGGGTTAGATTGCCGACTTATAGGCTACTAACAACCTGTAATGGAAAGTATCAGTAGGATATCGTAGGAAATAAGATTTAGAATGATGTAACAGGAAGGGATACCTATCTACACACATACGAATAGTTGTATATAGGCATGATGAACCCAACCTGGCCTAGAAGCTAGCAAGTAGCTTATCATGGAATACCATCGTTTTACTAATACCAAAAATTCTAATACAGGTTAATTGAACTTTGACTCAGTGCTCGATATGTGCTAACAGCTCAGGACCACAGGCAAGTATACCTTGCCTTTCTACACAGCTTTATTTACATGCACTGTCTTTTTATTATTATCCAGTTTTTCTCATATTGTTGCTATGTATCTTTCATATCCTGCTTATATATTTGTATCATTGCTATATAGACCGTATTCACAGTTAGCTTTGTATCTTATTGGTCGTGTTCACTTGTACCTTGATTGAGTCGTGCCGTAGGTAAGTCATGAACTGGACTGCTATTCCTCCTTGTCTTGAAATCTTGAAGCTAACCAGTGAGTCAACAATAGGGATGAGGGTTAGTAGTTATCCGTGTCTTAAGCTAACCTGCGAGTCCACCCTAGGGACGAGGGTTAGTAGTATATGATTCACACCTGCGAGTCCACACTAGGGACGAGGGTGATGCTAACCTGCGAGTCCATACGAGGGACGAGGGTTAGTAGTATATGGTTCACACCTGCGAGTCCACACTAGGGACGAGGGTGATGCTAGCCTGCGAGTCCACACTATAGACGAGGGCTAGTAGTTGTTCAAACCTGCGAGTCCACACAAGGGAGGATGGTTTGAGTATTCGATTTGGCTATCCAATGATATCGTGATAACGTGTCCTCTTGTTCTTCTCCAGCAGTTCATTTATGTGTAGACCGTGTACAGATTCGTGTTTATTCATTGCTCAGTTTAATTGTTTATTCTGTATTTTTCTTCATGCATAATAAACTATTAGAAAGGCTCATTTTTATGTATCTTGCTAGTCCTCTGAGGACCTGATGATCTCTTCAGGTTTAGCTAAGTTTGAGTCAGGAGCAGACGAGAGGGTTTGAGCCAGCATCAGATTGCAGTGCTTGCAGTTGAGGTGGTCTAGATTAGCAGTTTTTATCCAGTTAGTTACTTATATTCTCTATTTTTTCGTCTATTGGTAGTGGATTTGTGTCCATCGGACGTGACATTGATTCTTGATTTAGTTATATTCATTATTGTTCAGTATCATGTCTTTTTCATTGATCTTAATTGTGACATAATTATTCTGTGGATGAGATATATTTTACTATGAGATTTTAGATTGCCGTAACTTGTGTATAGACAGCGTACTACCGCAGACACTGTGGCGTAGGCTGGGCTTGGACACGCTTCGTATTCGAAAAGCGGGTGCTGGTCGTGACAAGGAGCATTTTCCTCAAATCTATTACCCGTGCTTTCGTGCATAAAAAAGGGTAACAGGTCCACAAAATTCTCGAAACAACCATGTCCATATTACCTCTGAGTTGTTTCTCTTCCATCACAAACAAATCACCCTTATGTAGAACTTCCATCCATATTACCTCTGAGTTGTTCTATGTATCCTTTTGAGTCCACTCCAGCCATGTCCTCATCACCTCTGAGTAGGAAGACTCCGTTGTAAAAATCCTATATTTACCACGTCCTCATTACCTCTGAGTAAGTATGTTGGTTTTCTCTTGATTATTTGTACCCAAAACCAGGGTACGCCAAGGGTAATAGGCCCACAAATGTCCACAGTTGACCAAAAATGTCCACAGCTGACCACAAATGCTGTACTAGGTCCTCTAGTATATGCACTTTTTCTTCATAATCACATGCCTCTGGAGTCTAGTTGTTCCATGGCATTCTTTCGCCCAATACGTAGAACTCCCATTCCTACCTTACCACGGAGTTATTCTATGTATCTATAATGGGCCCATCCCTACCATGTCCTTAGTACCTCTGAGTAGGAAGGTTCTATCATCAAACCTCATGTTTACCACGTTTAAGTAAATATGATGGGTTTCTCTATCAAACTTATTATCCATACCTAAAACTAAGGTATGCCAAGGGTAATAGGTCCACAGAAAGTCTCCCAGGGGACAAGTACCAAAACATCAAAGATACTATACAAACACAACAGATGCCACAAATAAAGGATGGGATAAACTACTCATTCATTTAAAGTCAAAAGTGCTACATAAAAAGTGGAGGGACATAATAATAAAAGAGAGAAAAAAAGCCGATTATGGTTCGGCGATACACAGTTCTTTGAGCCGGTCCTTCAGCTTGGTTGTCGACCGCTCAATCCTCAGTGTGGCCCGGCGCTCGGCCTCTTGAGTCAACTTTTCTTCATCCTCTAAATGCGCATGAGCCTGCCAACGGTCTTCAAGTTTCTTCAGCGCAGACTCCAGAGCAGCAGAGGTTCGGGTGACCTGGTCGGTCTCCGGCAAATTAACTCCTTATCTTTGTGGGAGGCCTGGAGCTCAAATTCTAAAGAAGCCAATTTTATCTGGAGTTGGAGGATCTTCTCGTTGGTATCGGCTATCACACGAGATGCGGCTTCTTCCGAGCCAAACAGTCCTCTCCTCTACGGCTCAGTTGATTATTCTTCAGAGACAGATCTTGAAGGTCCTTCACTAGAGCAGGCTTGGACGTATTCAGTACCATCTTTATCTTCTCTATGGCTGTTGTAAGGAAGGCCCGCTCCTAATCTATGGCCAAAGACATATCAACTTGCCGCATCCCTTAAAGTTGAGCCACGAGCTTATCAGCTTCTACCAGTTTGGGCTCCAAGAGGTCGACCATCCCTGCCACCGCCCATAAGTGTTTTGAGAAGTTCAATTTGGCCGCTGGCACATTGACGAGCCAGTACAAAGATGTCCCTCTTTCCAGGGCATCATCGACCCCTCGCTTTGGTAGAAACTATCAATCACGTCCTTCGACGATTCGTCCAAAACATCCGAAGAGGACGGTATTAAAGGAAGAGTAGTCGGGAGAGTTAAAGATGGTTGCAAAAAGATGTACCAAACTTGATGCCCCTATCACTAGGGATGCAAGTTCCGAGCAATAAAACGCATGAACGACAGTCATCTCCTCTTCCGTAGCCGAAGGATTCGAAGACTCGACAGTGCAGAAAGGTCGACCTCCGGTGATAAAGCCACATTAACCGAGGAGGGTGCAGGGACCATTTCTCCCCACCCGGCAATCCCACTACTTGTCCTCCTGAACTCGACCCGGCAAGAGGGCCCTCGGTCCGAGCTGGAGGAGGAAGAGGCATACTTCCCTCCACTAAATCTCCCTGGTAGCTTCTCCCCCGATGGTGTCCTTATCAATAGTGCAGGAGTAGGACCTGTATGTCCAGAACAACCATCGATCAACTTAACCCGAAGGATATAAAGATAGAGCAAATGAACCTCCTCACTAGTCAAGACATGACATAGCTTACCAAGGAAGGGTCGCTGAGGCTGACGCTCACTCATGGCCACCATGTCCCCTTCAGCGGTGACACCTGAGCCACTTGCAGGTGCTCACCTGCCCCAGTTGCCCCTAAAGTGGATACAACTGGGTTGGTATCAACCTTGAGGTTCAGCAACCTCGAGGACTGGTTCAGTAAAGCCCACATCGCCCCTGGTTAAGATGTCAGCAGCAGGAGAAATCTCAGCCGTTGTCGGGACGACCATGGTGGAAGGAAGCTCGGCAGTCATAGCACTAATTAAGGCGACTATAGCTGGGTCAACCTTAGAGGCGATAGCCGGCTCAGGGGAGTTCACTTCTCCTGACACCTGCAAAGAAAAAAATGATGATCAGATTATATTTCAGAAAAGAACTAAAAAGGGTGGTCGTAACTCGATTCACCTCTGAAACGGCTTCGACATCATCACTTTTCTTCCTAGTGTTCGGCCTGCGAGGCTTGATCGCAGCCCGTTTTTGGGAGTAAGTTATGTCGTCACAGAGGACTCACACCTGCTCCATTTACCTGAAGGACTAGGCACAGCAGGGGGCAGATCTGCCACCAAATCATCTGTAGTAGGAAGCAGGTTATCAGGGTTATCCTCCTCGTCCATATTAATAGACTCCGAGTCAGACACTTTCAACTGTCTTCCCCTTCCTGGACTCTTTGGCTTATCCTCCAAACCAGTACCGATAATGAAGCTGGTACTTGGGTCAAAATCTCTAAGGGGCTTGTTCACCATAACATGGTACAGGGCCGCCATGTATAAAATATGTCCCGACTCTTTAGCATTGGGTACGAAGAAGCTGGCACGGGTATGAACCGCGCTATAATAATGCCAAGCCCGGATGCCATCCAGAACGCTACCCTCAAAACCAGACAAGAGCTGGGGTTGTCCAAAAACATTTGACTATATCCAAATTGCCGAGAGAATCGACTGGGTAAGTAAGGCTCCAAAAAGACGGAGTTGCGATTACGATACAACAGATGTACAGGGCGGATGTTCTGCAACCAGAGGAGCATCTTCACAGATAAGAAATGGGGAGACGCACACCATCAAGATGTACGTTCTTACTTCTTCGTCAGAAAAATAAGGAACGGACATGAAAAAGGAGTATCTGTCCACTCGCGCCAACGCCATCCGACAGGCTAGCATGGTATGTACTCCTAGGGCATACGGCAGTACTGGTAGATGAAGGCATCATCAACGGTCACGTCGTCCTCTGGGCCAGGCCTCATCAAAGACGGGCAATGCATTAACAGCCACCCCATCAGATAATAATAGGGCAGTTCGATTCGTTCAAAATTCACTGTATCGTGAGCAATGACTTTGGACAAGAAAATACGGAGGCCATGATGAATGCTGCATACCATGGCAAGGAGTAGAGCTTGCCTGTCTCCAAAGACTAGCTTCATAGCGGAAAGAATTAGGTTTTGGCTGATTCTCTCAATAGCACCAGGCCCTCCCGAAACTACACAATTTCGCAGCCACAGCATCAAAAATCCCGCCAGAAGGGCCTTATCAGACATCCTCTGGAAATCTTGATAAAAGTAACCAAAGGTGTCAGATTGGCTCCCGAATCTATCGCCAGCAGTTTTAACCCTCTTGGCATTCAACACTGATTTTGCACCTCCTTCCGGGTTCGAGGACTCCGAAGGAAAACCCGGCCTAAGGTACCTAGCTAAAACAGGTAGCTGAGAGGTCTTGGTATGAGGAAGGTTCCCTTCTGAGCTATCATTCTTCTTATTCGATATTTGTTGGCACGTGCTATGATGACATAGCAATTCCAGGTAAACAGCCACAAAACCCGAAAATTGTCGCTCCAATTCCTCAAATTCTTTATTTGTAGGGGTATACGCCTCAAAAATTTTACCTCCCCAAGGCAGCTTGGAGACTTCACGCATCTCATGGAGAGCGAGTCCCATTTCCCCTCCATGTGAAAAAGGTCCCCGTGCGACGGTTGTACATCTCAAGAAGAGCCATGAACAACTTTTTTTATGGGCAGACCATAACAAGTGCCCGTATGGAATGATAAAGACCAATCTCGAGCAGGAGTTCCTTATATGTTCGCAAGATCCACAATGTCAGATTGATCCATGGAGGGGTGGGGTTCATCCAGTTCAGCAGTGACAGCCGACCAATATGGTAGGAACCCTTTTAAGCCATCTGGTTCATAAAAGTATCAGCTTGGGAGAACGGAAAGTTGGACCCTGCACGTTTATGAAACTGCCCGGGGCCAACCCCATCACAGAGCGGCTGATCGGTATCTTGCTCGCGACTACCGACCTCGATGTTTTGTTATAATGAATATCACCCACGAACATCCCCTGCTGGCTCAGAGTTAAGGAGTCTACCATTTTTTGTCAATGGACAGCATATTAAACCAGGACAGCGAGAAATGACGTTCCATCTGAGGAATATGAATCGCCATCCCATTGGGAAAAACTCTAACTTTTAGATAAATCTAGAACGCTAGAGTTCTTTACAGTTAGGGCATCCCCAAAGAAGAACGCGGGTTTCAGATGTGCCCTCTAATTGCCTCGAGTTCATCATGTACAAGAGGTAGAAGAAGGATTGGTTGCTGAAACCTCAGCCTGTCCTCAGATTGATCTTTAGTAATTTAGGTTGACACTATTCGACCACCTAGTCAAACCTTACACCCAAGGCAGATTGAGCCTGACCTACCAAGAGCTCCCCTGAGGGATTGATCAGCAGCTTCACTGAAAAGGAAAGGAGAAAGAAGTCAGAAGATAGTCAAAAAAACTAATTACTACTTTATGAACTTATGCGGCTCTGTTTGGTAGGCGTTCATGCGGCCCAGTCCATAAGGTGCTTATGCGATCATGAGACGTCTCCTATGCGGCTCGATCATGGAGCATCTCTCATGCGGCTCGGTCATGAGACATCTCGCATGCGGCTCAATCATGAGACATCTCTCATGTGGCTCAGACATGAAGCATCTCTCATGAACCAGATTTCTAAAGGGGTCCTACCCTATTGGTCGGCTATCACTGCTGAACTGGATGAACCCCCCCCTCCATGGATCAATCTGACATTGTGGATCTTGCAGACATATAAGGAACTCCTGCTCGAGATTGGTCTTTATCATGGCATACGGGGCACTTGTTATGGTCTACCCATAAACAAGAAGCTGTTCATGGCTCTTTTTGAGATGTACAACCGTCACACGGGAACCTTTTTCACACCTGGAGGGAAATATGACTTGCTCTCCATGAGATACGTGAAGTCTCCAAGCTGCCTTGGGAGGTAAAATTTTGAGGCGTATACCCCTACAAATAAAGAATTTGAGGAATTAGAGTGGCAGTTTTCGAGTTTTGTGGCTGTTTATCGAGAATTGCTATGTCATCATAGCACGCGCCAACAAATGTCGAAGAAGAAGAATGATAGCTCGGAAGGGAACCTTCCTCATACCAAGACCTAGCTCAGCTACCTGTTTGAGCTAGGTGCCTCAGGTCGGGTTTCCCTCGGAGTCCTCGAACCCGGAAGGAGGTGCAAAATCAGGTGTTGAATGCCAAGAGGGTTAAAACTACTGGCGATAGATTCGGGAGCCAATCTGACACCTTTGGTTACTTTTATCAAGATACCCAGAGGATGTTTGATAAGGCCCTCCTTGCGGGTTTCTGATGCTGTGGCTGCAAAATTGTGTAGTTTGGGGGGACTGGTGCTATTGAGAGAATCCGCCATAACCTAATTCTTCCCGCTGTGAAGCTAGTCTTTGGAGGCATGCTAGCTCTACTCCCTGCCATGGTATACAGCATTCATCGTGGCCTTCATATTTCTCGTCTAAAGTCTTTGATGAGGCCTGACCCAGAGGATGATGTGACGCTGATGATGCCTTCATCTACCAGTACCGTCGTATGCCCTGGGAGTACACTACCATGCCAGCCTGTCGGATGGCGCTTGCACGAGTGGACAGATACTCCTTTTTCGTGTCTGTTCCTCATTTTACTGACGAAGAAGTTAGAGATGTACATCTTGATGGTGCTGCTTCTCCCATTTTTGTCCGAGAAGATGCTCCTCTGGTTGCTGAACATCCGCCCTGCACATCTGGTGTATCGTAATCGCAACTCCGTCTTTTTGGAGCCTTAATTACCCAGTCGATGCTCTCGGCAATTTGGGTATAGTCAAATGTTTTTGGGCAACCCTAGCTCTTGTCTGGATTTCGAGGGTAGCATTTTAGATGGCATCCGGGCTTGGCATTATTATAGCGCGGTTCATACCCGTGCCAGCTTCTTCGTACCCGATGCTAGAGAGTCGGACATATTTTATACATGGTGGCCCTGCACCATGTTATGGTGAACAAGCCTCCTAGAGATTTTGACCCAAGTACCAGCTTTATTATCGGTACTGATTTGGAGGAAAGCCAAAAGAGTCCAGGAAGGGGAAGACAGTTGAAGTATCTGACTCGGAGTCTATTAATGTGGACGAGGAGGATGACCCTGATAACCTGCTTCCTCTGCAGATGATTTGTGGCAGATCTGCCCCCTGTTGTGCCTAGTCCTTCATAAACGGAGCTAGCGTGAGTCCTCTGTCAACGGCATAACTTACTCCGAAAACGGGCCGCGATCAAGCCTCACGGGTCAAGCACTAGGAAGAAAAGTGATGACGTCGAAGCCGTTTCAGAGGTGAATCGAGTTACGACCACCCTTTTTAGTTCTTCTTTTCTGAAATATAATCCGATCATCTTTTTTTTTTTATTTGTAGGCGTCAGGAGAAGTGAACTCCCTAGAGTTGGCTACCGCCTCTGAGGTTGACCCTGCTATAGCCGCCTTATTAGTGCTATGACTGCCGAGCTTTCTTCCACCACGGTCCTGACAATGGCTGAGATTCCTCCTGCTGCTGACATATCAACCAGGGGCGATGTAGGCTTTACTGAACCAGTCCTCGATGTTGCTGAACCTCAGCCGGTTGATACCGACCCTGTTGTATCCACTTTCGGGGTGGCTGGGCAGGGAAAGCAGCTGCAAGTGGCTCAGGTGTCGCCGCTGAAGGGGACATGGTTGTCGTGAGTGAGCCTCAGCCTCAGCGACCCTCCCCTGGTAAGCTTTGTCATGTCTTGACTAGTGAGGAGGTTCATTTGCTCTATCTTCATATCCTTCGAGTTAAGTTGATCGATGGTTATTTGGACATACAGGTCCTACTCCTTCACTGTCGAGAACAGACACCATCGGGGGAGAAGCTACCAGGGGTGGATTTAGTGGAGGGAAGTACGCCTCTTCCTCCTCCAGCTCAGACCGAGGGCCCTCTATCGGGTCGAGTTCAAGAGGACAAGTAGTGGGACTACCGGGGGGAAGAAATGGTCCCTGCACCCTCCTCTGTTAATGTAGCGTTATCAACGGAGGTCGACCTTTCTGTACTGCGAGTCTTCGAATCCTTCGGGCTGCGGAAGAGGAGATGACTGCCGTTCAGGCGTCTTATCATTCGGAACTTGCATCCCTAGTGATAGGGACATCAAGTTCTGGTACATCTTCTTTGCAACCATCTTCAACTCTCCCGGCTACTCTTCCTTTAATACCGTCCTCTTCGGAAGTTCTGGACGAATCGTCGAAGGACTTTATTGATAGTTTCTTCCGCCATTTGAAGTGAGGGGTCAATGTTGCCCTGAAAAGAGGGACATCTTTTGTACTGGCTCGTCAATGTGCCCGTAGCTAAATTGAACTTCTCAGAACACCTTCGGGCAGGGCAGGGATGGTCGACCTCTTGGAGCTAAACCAGTAGAAGCTGATAAGCTCGTGGCTCAGCTTCAAGGGCTGCGGCAAGTTGATATGTCTTTGGCCATAGATCAGGAGCGGGCATTCCTTACAACAGCAATAGAAAAGTAAAGATGGTACTGAATACGTCAAACCTGCTCTAGTGAAGGACCTTCAAGATATGTCTCTGAAGTATGATCAACTGAGCCTAGAGGAGAGGACTGTTTGGCTCGGAAAGAAGCCGCATCTCGTGTGATAGCCGATACCAATGAGCAGATCCTCCAACTCCAGATAAAATTGGCTTCTTTAGAATCGAGTTCCAGGCCTCCCGCAAAAACAAGGAGTTAATTTGCGGGAGAACGACCAGGTCACCCGAACCTCTGCTGCTCTGGAGTCTGCGCTGAAGAAACTTGAAGACCATTGGCAGGCTCATGCGCATCTAGAGGATGCAGAAAAGTTGACTCAAGAGGCCGAGCACCAGGCCACACTGAGGATTGAGCGGTCGACAACCAAGCTGAAGGATCGGCTTAGAGAACTGTGTATCGTCGAACCATAATCAGATTTTTTCTCTTTTATTATTATGTCCCTCCACTTTTTATGTAGTACTTTTGACTTTAAATGAATGAGTATGTTTATCCCATCCTTTATTGTGGTATCCGTTGTGTTTTACAGTATCTTTGATGTTTTGGTACTTTTCCCACTGGGTGACATTCTGTGGACCTACTACCCTTGGTATACCTTGGTTTTTGGTATAGATAATAAGTTTGATAAAAAACCCACCATATTTACTTAAACGTGGTAAATATGAGGTTTGATGATAGAACCTTCCTACTCAGAGGTACTGAGGACATGGTATGGATGGGCCCAATGTAGATACATAGAACAACTCCGTGGTAAGGTGGGCATGGGAGTTCTATGTATTGGGCAAAAGAATGCCATGGAACAACTGGGCTCCAGAGGCATATGATGATGAAGAAAGAAGTGCATGTACTAGAGGACCTAGTATAACATTTGTGGTCAGCTGCGGACATTTGTGGTCAACTGTAGACATTTGTGGGCCTATTACCCTTGACGTACCCTGGTTTTGGGTACGGATAATAAGTCGAGAGAAATCCAACATACTTACTCAGAGGCAATGAGGACGTGGTAAATATAGGGGTTTTACAACGGAGTCTTCCTACTCAGAGGTGATGAGGACGTGGCAGGAGTGGACTCAACGAAGGATACATAGAACAACTCAGAGGTAATATGGACATGGAAGTTCTACGTACGGGTGATTAATTTGTGATGGAAGAGAAACAACTCAGAGGTAATATGGCCATGGTTGTTTCAGGAATTTTGTGGACCTGCTATCCTTTTTTATGTACTGAAAGCGTGGGTAACAGATTCTGAGGAAAATGCTCCATTAGGGAAGAAGTTCAGAGGTATGATCATACATGACTTGCTGCCCAGAAGATGCGATATGAATTCATTTGGGGTGACTAAAATGTAAGTTCAGCGGTACCTAAGGGTACATAACTCAACAATTGGTTGATTCGGAGGGTATCGTTTAGACATAATACTTCTTCAGGAACTTGTCGTTGATGGGCATCATGAGCAAGTCTCCGTTTTGCTTTGCGAGACGGTATGCACCTCTGGAGAATACAGCCTCGATGATAAATGGGCCTTCCCACTTGGGCTGGAACTTGCCGACGGTTTTATGAGTCATAACCATCGGCCTCCGAACTGCCAAAACAAGATCGCCTACTTGGAATGTTCTCAGTTTGACCTTTTATTGAAGGCTCCAGAGATGAGTGCTTGATAAAGCTCGATTCGTTTTTGAGATTGTAAGCACTTCTCGTCTAGGGCTTTCAGCTCTTGTAGCCGTCAATGGTAATTATCATCCGAGGTAAGCCGGTAAGTGAGGGCTACACGGAGCAAGGGGATCTGGGTCTCCAGTGGGAGGACTACCTCGCTTCCGTAAACCAGGAAGAATGGTGTATTTCCAGTGGCCGTCCGGACTGTAGTACGGTACGCCCATAAGCATTCGCCAAGCTTTTCATTCCAGTCGCGTTTGTTTGAGGACACGAACTTCTTAAGAAGCTTGATTATAGTTTTGTTGAAAGCTTCAGCCAGACCAGTCGCCGGGTTGTATCATGTTGAAGCAACATTCTGAATTCGATGTTTGTCACAAAATCGATAAAAGGTATGGCTTGCGAAATGCGGACCATTGTCGTGGATGATCCTTCGAGGTAGTCCAAAGCGATAAATGATGTGATGCTTAACAAAGTTGATCACGTTTGATGTTTTCACTTCTGCAAGCGGAACAACTTCGCCCATTTGGAAAAGTAGTCTGTAATTGCGAGTATAAAGCAATATCCTCTGGATGAAGGCGGGGTGATTAGACCAATAAAATCCATTTTCTATGCCTCAAATGGCCAGGATGCCACCGTTGGATGTAGGAATTCGGATGGTTGGTGTATGAAATCTGCGTGGACCTGACAAGCTTTACATTTTCTTGTATAGTCTATCGCATCTGCTACCATCGTCGGCCAGTAATAGCCCATCCGACGAAGGCGGTCTTGTAATTTCGGGCCAGGTTGATGGGCCCCGTAAACGCCATCGTGAGCTTCGTACACGGCTTCTTTGGCTTCCGTATCTGACAAACACCGGAGCAGTAATCTATCATAGAATCGCCGATACAGCATTTTTGTCTCTGTATCGTAGAAGAATCTGAGGGAACGTCTTCTAATAGAAGTAGCTTCTTTCGGATTTTTCGACAAGATACCATGGACTGCGAAGTCAATAAATGAAAGTCTCTAGTCCTGTATTTCGTCGACTGTCAGGACAGAGTAACTCGCAGCAAATTACATATTGTTCTTAGGACAAACCAATTCATGGCCTATTACAACCAAATGATGAGTATGATTTAGAACTACCAGGGAAGGGACAAGACCTGCTAGGACATCGGCTTCAATATTCTGGAGTCTGGGAACATGTTCTATAAAGAACCCTTTTAAGGATGTGATGATGGCGATTGCTATTTGATGATAAGGGATTATGTCTTCATAGCGAACTTCATAAGAACCCCAGATCTGATTAACGATTAACTGTGAATCGCCATATACTTCCAGGTACTCTACCCCAGTTCCTTTGCAAGTCGGAGGCCGATAACCAAGGTGTTGTACTCGGCCACGTTGTTGAACAAGGTTTCGTGAGGGAGTATGCCCGATTGATCACTAATACAGAGGGAGAAATCGGTACCACTCCGACCCCAACGACGATATTGCCCTTGGGTCCGATTCTTGAAGCACTATCGAAGAACATTCGCCAGACGGTATCATGGAAAGCCATATTTGAATTGGCGACCTCGTCTGAAATCTCTTCTTATACTCTGGTTGTCTCCGAACCTGGATAGACAGCTAAAAAATCTGCCAAAGCTTGACCTTTAACAGCCTTCTGCGGGACGAAGATCATGTCGTAGGGGGACAATAATATTACCCAGGTAGCGAGACGAGAGCTGAGTGCACCTGATTTGGCCATGAGGACCCTGAGGGGGTTAAATCGTGATATAACATGGATGGTCTGTCCTGTAATAGTGTCGCGTCTTTTGAACGACGAACACCAAAGCGAGACACTCCTTCTCCACGGCGGTGTATCTATGCTCAGGCCCTATCATTATTCGACTGAGGTAATAGATAGCTTATTCATGACCTGTATCATTATTTTGTGCTAGTAGAGCGCCGAGGAATGCTCCATCGCTCGTACATAAAGAAAAAATGGCTTTCCAGCAACCGGACCACCAGGACTGGAGGTTTCGATAGATATTCTTTAATATTGTCAAAGGTACGTTGGAACTCCTCATCCCATACGAAGGAGATGTCTTTCTTCATGAGGTGTGTGAATGGTTGACATCGTCCGGAGAGGTTAGAGATAAACCTCCTGATATAAGCTAGCCTTCCTTGAAGGCCTCTGAGCTCACGGAGATTTCTCGGGGTCTATATGGATAGCCTGGGTGGTAATGACAAATCCAAGAATTTTCGCTGGATACCCCCAAGAAGGATTTGGTAGGATTCATCTTTAAATTGTGTGCTCGCATCAGGTCGAATACTGTCCTCAGATCGTACAGATGATCTTCCTTAGAGCGACTTTTGACGGAGATGTCGTCAACATAATATTCCACTGTCTTACGCAGGTGGTCTCTGAAGATAATACTCATAGCTCGTTGATATGTGGCACCGACATTCTTTATACCAAAGGGCATGACTGTGTAGCAGTACATGCCAATCGGCGTTCGAAATGATGTATGCTTTTCATCGTCAGAAACATCTTGATTTGGTTGTATCCTGAGAAGCCGTCCATGAATGACATGCTCAAAGCCATATGTGTTGTCAATCATTATGTCCGTAATAGGGAGAGGGAACTCATCTTTAAGACATGCTTCATTCAGATTTCGAAAGTCGATGCAAATTCGGATCTTTTCATTCTTCTTGAGGACCGGTACTATGTTGGCTACCAGTCTGGGTGTTGTTCCTCACGGATGAAGCTGTTGGCTATTAGTTTGTTGACCTCAGCTTCAATAGAATTCATGATGTCTGGACGGAACCGTCTTTGCTGTTGCTTGACCGGCTTTACGTCCGGATAAATATTGAGCTTATGGAGTGCAACCTCGGGGTTTAGCCCTGGCATGTCATTATAGATCCACATGAACACGTCAATATACTCTCTGACGAGTTGCAATAGTGACCCGCTCTTCATCTGTCAGACTTTTGCTAACGAAGATTGGCCTTGAAGAGGATTCATTGCCGAGGTCAACTTGCATGACCTCATCTTCGGTAGGGGGATCTGTTTGTTCGAAACGCTTCTCCTATTGCACATCTAGCTGTTACACCCAAGGCTCTAACTCAAGAAGTTCGGGTATGTCTTCGTCATCTTCGTAGGCGTCAGCAAATGCCATATTGACAGACCAAGCTTGCCTGAGTACGTCCCCGATGCTGACATCTGAATCGAAAGTGAGTGATCCGGTCGAATGAGAATGCCATTG
The DNA here is from genome assembly GCA_029216955.1 of Iris pallida. Lineage (NCBI taxonomy): Eukaryota > Viridiplantae > Streptophyta > Magnoliopsida > Asparagales > Iridaceae > Iris > Iris pallida. The sequence goes on from JANAVB010007598.1 coordinate 1,725,344, forward strand.
GCATTCTTCATCCGAGCTCTCAGGAGTTGTTGCAGGTTTAAGATGGCCTAGACCATGTATGGTCTTGCTGTAATAATCCTGTGGTTTTCCAGCCGGGATTAGCAATTGCAAAGGTAATCGGCCGATGCCGTAGTTCAAGCCAGGTATAGTCTCTATATCATACCCCTATTTATGTAGGAGGTACTTGGATCGGGAGCTATACAGATAAAGGGGTAGTCTCCCGGAGTCGGGTTCGAGATCGACTTCTTCTGGCCTGAAGGAGAGAGGAGGAGAACTCACTCATTGTTTTACTTTATATATATTTTTATATTGTTTTCAACTAAAAAAATAAATAATCAAATTTCCTTTTTGCCCCCTCATTTAAATTCAACTTTTGCATTTTACACAAGGGGCATATGTGGCAACCATGCATGGAGAAATGACAAATGTCATTCTCTCTCATGACATGCCCCAAAGGGTAATATAGTCATTTCACCTCCACCCTACCATTTTATAACTTAGGAGAGAGGAGGAGAACTCACTCTCTTCTCCTTCCTCTTCCTGGTAAGCTCTCTTCTCCCTCTCACTAATTCTTCTCCTTCTTCTTCTCATCTTCTTTCTTCACCTCCTTCCCCCTTATACGGCTGCTACTGCATTTACTGCTGCCGCTACTGCATTGCTGCGCTGCTGCTGCCGTACCGCTGCTGTGCTGCTGCTGCCGCGGGCCGGCGTCGGCGCCGCCGGCCGACCCCTCCCCTTCTTCATCTTCTTATTCTTCTTCCTCTTTATTCTTCCTTTCCTCCTTCCCCTTCAATTCATTTCAAAAAAAAAAATTAGGTTTTGAAATTTAACCCAATTTCATTTCTTGTGTCCTAGGATTTTGAATTGGGGCTTGGGGAAGAACTCTTCTAATAGAATCATACCCAAAAGCAAGGCAAGCCCTCTCTCCTCATTTCTCTTGAATTGTTCCATAATATTTGACATTTATCCTTGAATTGCATGACAAATACAAGTATGTTTATACCCTGAATTTCTCATAACTATGGATAATTTCAACCACTAGGCAATGCGATGCGCTAGTATATTTTGTATACATATGTATGTGTATATATATAAAAAAATAACATATATATATATATATATATATATATATATATATATATATATATATATATAGAAAGAGAGAGAGAGAGAGAGAGATAGATTTTCCTTGGAATGAAGAACTCTTCTAATAGGAATCATACCCAAAAGCAAGGTAAGCCCTCTCTCCTCATTTCTCTTGAATTGTTCCATAATATTTGACATTTATCCTTGAATTGCATGATAAATACAAGTATGTTTATACCCTGAATTTCTCATAACTATGGATAATTTCAACCACTAGGCAATGCGATGCGCTAGTATATTTTGTATATATATATATATATATATATATATATATATATATATATATATATATATATATATATATATATATATATTATATATATACACTAGCGAGAGAGAGAGAGATAGATTTTCCTTGGAATGGTATTTATGCATGAAACCTAACTAAATGTATGAATGCATATACATAGATACACTTGATATATATATAGGTATTTATCTTGACAATTTATATGTAACCTTCTCTATTTGAGAAATTGTTTAAATTAGGTTTCCTTATTTATTTTTTTTGAAATAATAAGGATCATTTAAATTCTGAAATTTTGTGATTATTGACAAAATCCAACCATTATATATATATAATGTGCTTATAAGCTTAAGAATTGGTAGGGATCCATGCATAGACTATTAGATTTCAAATCTTGTTGTGTTTTTGTGCGTATGTATATACATATAGGTATTTAAGTGGATTAATCTTTATGCATGAGACCTACGTACATGTATATGGGTATACACATAGATACTCTTCGTACATAAATACATCTTGCATACACATACACCTAATTTACTAGTTTGTTGTATTAAGAAGAGTGCAAATTATAATTCGTTGTATACATTTACATATATTGAATCACTTTATAAATCCACAAATACATAGATTACACGTTTATTGGTCTTATCAATTATTACCATGAAAACAAGTATACTTAGGAATGTCTTATTTTAACTTTGTGATAAGTGTGATTGTCAATTTTTCTATCTTTGGTGTAATGTACAAATCTGTCCAGAAATTTATTTATGCTTAAAATGACCACTTTATCATAGACACATAGTTGGAATTGATATTTAATAGATACCGGACCAATAGGTTAACATACTAGTTAACTTTTCAAGTGAAAAGACTATCTTGTACACTCAAGAAGTCCACTATATCATTACTAGTTAAGATTTTGTGCTTTGTTTTGTAAAATAACTAACATTAGGCCTACAATATATTCTTTACTTACTAAATTAAGTTTTCTTGAGCTTGGAAGAGTGTTTTAGAAGAAGGGCAAATGCTAAAATTTTATTCCTATTGCTTGCTTGCTCGCCAAGGTGAGAAAGCTACTTTATGTGCATAGCTTTATTATAAATTGCGTGGCCGGTGTTGAGAGTTGCTCCACCGAAGGGGTCGGCGTACCCGGTATTATATTTGCGTGTTGTCGGTGTTGAGGGTTGCTCCACCGAAGGGGTCGGCGTGCCCATTATTATTTCTTTGTATTTATATGTTCTGGAATATTTTCGGGTCAGTAAATACAAAGGAGACTCTGCCGAAATTTTTGAGAATTTCCAGAGTTAGTCTATTTTCCGACAAACTTGGATTTTTTGGAAATTTTGACTCTAGTTCTAGACCACTTGAACCATCCATCTCTGACCTATAATATCGGAGGGATTTTTTGGAATCATGTCCAATTGGATATCTTGGAATTTTACCTTGGTTCCAATATTTGTCGGACTACTTTAGTTTCGGAAAAGACGAAACTAATATTTGAAAGCGACTTGACTTTTAGGACTCCCGTTTGGGAGATAGTTTCTCTGAAGTCTAAATGTTTAGAATAGGTTGCATGGGGTTTTGGGAGAGAAACCGTTGGATCACACCCGGCTGACTTCTTAGCAATATTGTTTTTTATTTTTGTACTGATCAGTCCCTGATACGGTGTTCGTACGGCCGTGCGAATATCCGGGGTGAGGCTTAGCTCAATTACTTGATCGCAATTGGATATCCAGGCCCTGAGTTTCAGCTCAGCTATCCATTTGCACATTACCCTGAGTTTTCAGCTCAGAACACTTATTAATTCATTAGATATCCAGGCCCTGAGTTCAGCTCAGATCTCTAATGAATGGGTTCGATATTCTTGGAAAAGTCCAAGTCATACGAACTTCTTGATTATAACACATGATGCGATGACTCGACCCAGATGATTCAGAAACCACTCATGATGTTATCTTGCTTATAATCACATCAATATGTGATAGTACAGACGGCTGGAGAATCTAAGCACCAACCCGTTTTGTACGAGCCTGATCCCGGGCAAATGGGGTTATTGTTGAGATGCTAGGCGAGTGTGTGTGATCCAAAAAGTTTTTCTAAATTGCATTTAGGTCTAGAAAGATCTTGTCGTGTCCTTGTGACAATAATTGAGAATCACTTACTTTTGACTAATATCAAGGTATGAGTTTAATTGCTCTAGATACTAAATCTTGTTCACTTGTCTTATTATTATGTATTCACACTTCTCTTTTGACTGAGGGCTTGCTCGTCGTATTGTCGACCTAGTTTTGTTCACTAGGGATTAAAGAAGATCAAGATGTGGATCAGGCGTACACTGAGAATGATCTCTATGAATGATATGGAACGGATGGAATGTAGCTTCATTTGAGAACATCTTCAATTATGTAAATTGTGTGTTTGAAGACAATGAATCAATTATGTATAATATGTGTTTTGGTGAATTTTAGATCAAGTATGTAATATTTCTGGATAAATGAATGTTATGTCATTTGTGGAATTCTGTGATTATGTCTTATATCTATGCCTATCCCTGACCTTACAGGCGACAATCGCAGGGTACAATTCGGTGCTCATTGTACAGCTGCGTAGCCTGGGGAGAAGTATCACGTGCCTCGAGTCATCTTGGGAACCGGGGCGTGACACGTCTCTTTTGGTTGGTGGCCCGTGCAGGTCTAGTCTTTAAGGATAGTGTATATGTTAAGGAGAATGTATAGGTAGATAATAGATATTCTAAGGACTCACTTGAAATACCCCAGGACAGAAATGTTTAAATTGAAGATTGAATTCCTAAATTAAAGAATCGAGGATTATGCAAGGATTTGGGATATGAATCTTGTTTAAAATTTATTTAAACATTGATGATGCATTGTTTCCTGTCATAGATTTCTAATTTGAGGACTTTTGGATATAGGTCATGGCTCGATTTATGCCGAGCATCTTTTGGGACGGGAGTGACAGAACTTTCTACGGTTACGAGCAGTTCGCCCGGAAGGCCTGGCTAGTGGTAGACGATGCAGAACTCCCAGTATGAGCCCATGTTTTTCAAAATTTATTTAATTAAGTGTTAATTAATTTTTAATGTCATATTTAGCCTTTAAATAATAATTAGGATTTTTAGGAATTTTTTAGAATTTTTAAATAATTTTTAAATGAGTTTTAAATACAAAAATATCAATTTACAATTTTCTAAAATATTTTAATATCACTTTGTAATAATTGGAATTGTTTTAATATACTTTTGTAATTATTAGAATTGTTACAATATCAGTTTGTAATAAATGAATTATTTTTAAATGAGTTATGCAAATTATTATTTGCATTTATCTACCTTAGGGACTGGATTGTAATAACCTAAACTCTAGGGGCCCAAATGCTAAACCGTCGTCATCCCCCCCCCCCACGACCTCGGCCACCTGGCCCCGACGACCCGGCGGATATTTCACGCCTTTCCCGGCCAAAACCACCGCCCTAACCAGCCTTTAAAACCCCCCCTTCGACCCCAGACCGAACCCTAACCCTATCCACCGCCACGACCACCGTAGTTCTCCTAACTCCGGCAAAAACCCTAGGTCCTAAACCCTAACTCCGGCGTACCCTACCACCGCCTCACCGACCATCGTCGTCGGTTGCCACCACCACCATTCGATTCGCCCCGACGAGAGGAACCCAGCGCCACCTAAGCGCCGCCTCGCCGACGTCTTCTCCGCCGTCCACGGCTCCCGAAACTCCCCCGACTCGCCGGACACGTAAGTGGCAAGTGTCGAATCGTGTCGTCCGTGTCTCGAATCCACGTTTGTGGTTCGCCAGGACACGGGGACACTAGTCCAGTGCTTGGACACGAGAATAGATGCTCGTACGTGTCGTGCATAGCACGGACACGTAGACTCCTGTGTCCCTAACTGTCAGGACACAAGATTATTATTATTATTATTTTATATGTTAAATACCTAAAACCTAAATAAAACTAACTAAAACCTAATCCTAACACAAGCCGCGGGCTGACCCCCTGGCCAGCCCAACCCAGTCACCCCTCCCCCCCCCCCCCCCCCCCCGCGCGTGGCTCGAGTTCGAGCCCCCCCTTTGTTGTTGTTTCTATTTCTTTTTCTTTTCTTTTTCTTTTTCTGTTCTTTATATGTATATTTATATATATATATATATATTAATATTATATATAATATATATTATAATATATATATATATATATATATATAATATATATATATAAATACAGCATATATATATATATAATACAGTATAATAATACATATATATATACAATATATGTATATATATTTATATATTTAATCTATATGCATATATATTATATACATAATTTGTATATATATATATTATTATTACTGTATATATATATAATATGCTGTATTTTATATTATATATTATATATATATATATATATATATATATATATATATATATTTATATTAGTACTTTATTATAATATGTATGTATGTATATGTATATATATGTATTTATGTACATATATGTATGTATTTATATATGTTCATGTGTATATATATTATTATTACATATATACTATTATATATATATATACAATATTGTATATATATATATATATATATAATATATATATATATATATATATATATATAGATATATATATATATATATATATATATATATATATATATATATATATATAGTTAAGTATTTTCTTATATATAATATATATATATATATATATAAATATATATATATATATATATATATATATATATATATATATATATATAAGTATTTTCTTATATATATATATATATTTTCTTATATATATATATATATATATATATATATATATATATATATATATATATATATATATATAAGTATTTCTTATATATATATATATATATATATATATATATATATATATATATATATATATATATATATATATATATATGTATTTTTAACATATGTATGTATATATCCATTATGTAAATGTCTATATATTTATATGTAAATGTAATATTGTAGATATACATTTATATATATTTTACTCTACCTAGTGTAAATTATCTTTATAAAATAATTGTCATATTTTTATAACTACTATGTATAATTTTGCCCTATTAAAATATTAATATTTATTATGTATTTTTACGTCTTTGTATTTTTTGTGTATTTAAATTACTGCAACCATTTGGTGTCCAAGCCTAGCATGGGTTTTTGGGCCCAAATGTGTTTTCACATATTCAAGACCTGTACAAGTCATATTGGACTTGATTCATGGCCTTCGGTCCTGTATTTGAACTTTGGTTCAAACTATGTACATGGACAAATATGCAGATAATTAATTATTTAATTTCAGATTGTGTGCAATGCTGTTTTTGAATTTCTAAAAATACTTTAATTGCTGTTAAAATTCTGGAAAAATAGTATTTCGATACTATGTTAATTTAGCTAATTTAGTATAATTTTTAAAGTATTTAATTTATAGTTTTGCCACAGTTTTGGCATAAGAAACCAGAACTCATTTTCTGTGTACTAAGGAAAACTGATTTTTATAAAATACTTGTACTGGTTAATAAATTCCAGAAAAATTATAATAAATTTCTATAATTAACAAGGATCTTTTTGATACTTTATTTTATGTAAAAATAAGCTTTTTGTCTATCTCAAAAATTGTTGAAACACAATGATCATTTGATTTATTTATTGAATAATTACGACTTGCAACTTTTTGTGCTTTAGCCGTATTGAACCTCACCCCTCACTAGTGTAAAGACCCTAGAAAGTTAATTATAGTAGTGTGTCACCCCACATTAGTCTCCTATACTAAAGTTATTATTTTGGCTAGGTGCCCACTCACAAGTCGTGTTTCACAAATTAGTGTCTTAGTAGTTTAGCTTAGTGTAAAGACTAAGTTTATATATTTATTTTTACAGTGACGAGTTACCAGACATCTATAGCACTTTTATCGCAGCTTGCTTTGCTTTGCTTTGCTTTGCTAGAGGCAAGTACTTTCTACAAACTTTACATACTGCTATAAACCATAAACTGTGATTCACCAACCATGTTAAATGCTGATCCTTGGGGTAGCAAGTTAAAAATTTGCATGTTGTATTACTTTCAGTCTATGCTATGTTTAGGATAGTTTTCATATCTCTCACATATTTAAACAACGGGTTAAGGAGAAACTGCTAGTAGTGTACGTGATCATGACCCCCTTCTCCGTATGTATTTACCGAGCACCGTTATATTCTATATGTATCTGTGTCGTATGTCTGGTCCCCGCGTTTGTGTATGGATATACACCGATGCCGTTATGGGTACGTATGTGCAATTCAAAATTTTGATATGTACCGCTGTACATCCTGATTACCTATTGACTGATCACTCACCTACTACAGTTTTAAAATTTAAAATGAATATCTATTGTCATAATAAAATGTACCTAAAAAAACTGAACAAACATGATATGTCATTTCTTTTCATCACATGATCAGTATTATATGTTTGTTAGATTCAGTACTTGCTCTTGTCCTGACAGGATAACGTTATAGGTGTCCTTACTGAGGAGGAGTTACTCTGCGACTCATATTATAGAGATACTGTCGAGGACCCGGCTTTGCTTTACGAGGATGTTCCTGCAGGGAACCTCGCCTAGTTGTCTTTTTGCTTTAGACTTTTGAGTGTAGTCATGTATTAGACTACGTATTTTATAACTGGACATGTATCCAGTTTTACATTTCAGACTTGTACTTGGACATTTTACTATATGAAATAACTTTTGTGTTTGGAGCATTTCTGACTTTTATTCACTTATAGAACTGTTAGCACATTTAGTTTTATCATGTTGTCTTTAGAACAGCTTACTACGTTTTATCTCAAGCGTAGGCTGGACATGACTCGGCCCGGCCCAACAATTTGGGTAACGGGTCGTGACACCCAGTATTCGAAGTTTACTTCCATCGCCTGCGTCCCAAGATCCGGGACATTAAAGATGGAGCAGAAGTTTATTATGAGAAGGAACTACGTTTGATATTCTTCCTTGCGAAGGACGGTCCCTCTCCCTTTACTTATGGGTATGATGGGACCATCAGCGAGTGGGAAGAGATCAACCCCTACGATAAGATTCTGGAGATCACTTACCTGAAGCTGGCTAGGGGTTAGTCAGGATAACTGGGAAATATGGTAGTTTTTTTTTGTCTGCTGTACAACATTTTGACGGATCAACATATATATGTATATGTATATGAAGAAAGATCTGATGTGGAGGTGTAGAGGAAAAATTTTTGTCTGTTGTATAATATTTTGGAAATTACAACAGATGTATATAGTTTTGTATAGGGTTTAGAGTATAGAAGTCATAAGGACTTCCTTGTGAAGCATATTATAATCCTGTTTTGTGCAATGAATGAAATATGCTTCTTTTGGCTTTAACTATCTTAATTGTGATTGCCTTTTTCTCCTTTAGCAATTAAGTTCTTTAAGATTATCCTTTATATTTTGTATTAAGAATTTCCCATCCTTAATATTTAGGAAATGTCTTCTTCACCAAATCCCGACACATTGCAAACAGAAACCATCGAGATGCGTCCGACAGACGCTATGGAAAGTTTTCAAAAAATCTTGGCAGCCAACATCCAACAAATCCAACTTTTCCAAGCTGTGTCTGCAAAGCTACTGGAAAGATTGGATGTCGCAGCTGCTCCTAAAGCTGGGACCCTTTCGGATTTCAGGACGATTAAGCCCCCAGAGTTCAAGGGGACTGAAACTCCTATGGAAGCAGCACAGTGGATTAGGACCACAGAAGGGTTGCTGAAGGGCTCGAAGATCGCACAAAATGACATAGTGTCTCTTGTAAGGATTCAACTGAAGGACGTTGCCGATATCTGGTGGAGCTCCTTACTCCCGGAAGAATCAGATGAGATTGTATCATGGGAGAAATTTAAGGAAGAATTTGAAGAGAGATTCTTTCCCCCAAGTGCCAAGTTGGAGCTGGAAAGGAGATTCCTACATTTGAAGCAGAATAAGACATCTGTCGATGAATACTCGACGGAATTCACAAGACTAAGCCGGTATGCTTCAAGCATGGTGACTACGGAGAAGGCAAAGGTGGTCCGATTCATGGAAGGGCTGGACGATAAGCTGAAGATGAAGGTTGCCCCCTACAAATGTCAGACTTACGCAGAAGTGGTCGAAGCTGCAAGAGACCAAGAAAGGATGCAAAATGATAAGAACAACTCGAAGGCTGCAGGACAAAAGCGGAGTCTGGAGACCGGCTCACCTCAAGGAAGGACCTCGGGACAAGGACAACAGAAGCGTGCTCAACATGAGCAGAATAGAGTCACGCTAAGCTGTTCATACTGCGGGAAGTCCGGGCATACAAAGAATAACTACAGAAGACTTCAAGGGAAGTACCTGAAGTATGGATCCTCCAACCACCGGTTGAACCAATGTCCCCAGAACAATAGAAGATCTGTAGCACAGAATAATACACAGGGACCAAGAGCTGCAACCCAGGGATTTCAACAAAGGCCTTTCTTTCAAAGCAATGAGCCCAGGTTTAATGCTGCTGCAGCACCATAAGCACAAGATCATGCCCCTACAGGATATCAGCAGAGACCGGCATTGGCACCACAGGCGCATCAATTCCATCAAGCTCAAAAGGCTAATCAGAATCACAACAACAGAAAGAAAAAGAATCACGGCCAAGCCTTTATGATGGATAGCAATGAAGCTGGAATTGCGGGAGACGTGGTGACAGGTACTATACTCGCTTCTTCTAGCCCTGTATTAGTATTGTTTGATTCTGGAGCTACTCATTCCTTCATATCTGCATCATTCATAACTGAGTATAATATTGAGACTCAACCTCTAGTTAGAAAATTAAAAATCCTCACGGGCAATGGTGTAGTAGAAGTGATTCGAATTTGTAGAAACTGTCCAATCAAAATGGGAGGAGCAAGCTTTCGAACTAGACTATTAGTCTTTCCCATGGACAACTATGATATAGTATTTGGAATGGATTGGTTAATAGCAACCTCAGCAATCATTGATTGTGGACAAAGAAAAGTTCAGTTTTTCTTACCTAGTAGGAAGTTGCATGAATTTGTTAGAGCTCAGAAGGAGTTTGACAAAGAAGAGTTAGAGAGGTTTGAACTTAGGAGTCTCATTAACCAAGTAATAGAGGAATGGCCAAGGGTTGTAGATGAGTTTAAGGATGTATTTCCTGATGAATTACCCGGATTGCCACCGGATAGGGCAGTTGAATTTAGCATTGATCTAATTCCTGGAGCAGCCCCAATTGCTAAGAAGATATATCCAATGAATAAGGAGGAACTAGCATAATTAAATAAAAAATCAAGGAATTACTAGCTAAGGAGTTTATCAGGCCTAGTGTTTCTCCGTGGGGAGCGCCTGTTCTATTTATAAAGAAAAAGGATGGAAGCCTGAGATTGGTGATAGATTATAGAGCACTGAATGAACTGACTATCAAGAACAAATATCCACTCCCTAGGATCGATGAATTATTCGACCAACTTGGAGGAGCAACTGTATTTTCTAAAATAGATCTCAGATCAGGCTATCATCAAGTAAAGATTAAGAAAGAGGACATACCAAAGACTGCTTTTAGAACTAGATATGGACATTATGAGTTCCAAGTCATGCCTTTTGGATTAACAAATGCTCCGGCCATATTCATGGATTTGATGAATAGAATATTCTATCAATATCAGGATAAATTTGTGATCGTATTCATTGATGACATATTGATCTACTCGAAGAATGAGGAGGAGCACGAAGAACATTTGAGGATAGTACTTGAGACTCTACGACAGGAGAAGCTGTATGGGAAGCTGAGTAAATGCGAGTTTTGGTTAAAAGAAATTCTTTTCTTGGGAGACATAGTCAGTGGAGAAGGCATAACAGTAGACCCTAAGAAAATAGAAGCAGTTAAATCATGGCCTACTCCCAAGAATGTAGCTGAAGTTCGAAGTTTCGTTGGTTTAGCTGGGTACTATAGAAGATTTGTGGAGAACTTTTCCAGAATAGTTAAGCTGCTTACTAGAATGACTCGGAAGAATGAGAAATTTGTTTGGACTGATAAATGTCAAGAGGCATTTGAGGAATTAAAGGAAAGACTTGTCACAGCACCAGTACTGGCTTTACCCTCAGGATCAGAAGGTTACGAGATTTACAGTGATGCTTCTAGTAAGGGTTTGGGCTGTGTACTGATGCAGCACGGAAGGGTTATCGCTTATGCTTCGCGGCAGTTGAAGGTTCAAGAGAGGAACTATCCAACACATGATCTGGAGTTAGCGGCTGTTGTGTTTGCACTGAAACTATAGAGGCATTACTTGAATGGTGAACAGATCAAAATTTACACAGATCATAAAAGTTTGAAATATGTGTTCACCCAAAAGGAGCTAAATATGAGACATTTCACCAGTATCTGGATAAGTTCATCGTAGTATTTATCGACGACATCCTGATATACTCGAAGACGCCGGAGGAGCATACAGAGCACTTGCGGATAGTTTTGGGGATTCTGAGGCAGGAGAGATTGTTTGCCAAATTGTCGAAGTGCGAGTTCTTTTTAGACCGAGTGGAGTTTTTCGGCCATGTAGTTACTGGAGATGGAATCTCGGTAGATCCCAGGAAGATTGCTGTAGTTGAGACATGGAAGGCTCCGACATCAGTTTCAGAGATCAGGAGCTTTCTGGGTTTAGCAGGCTATTATAGAAAGTTCGTCCAGGACTTTGCTAGGATAGCTGAACCCATGACGAAGCTGACGCGGAAGGACGCAGAGTACATCTGGTCAGAGGACTGCCTGACAGCATTTGAGGAGCTGAAGAGGAGGCTGACGACCGCTCTAGTTCTGACATTACCTTCAGGTTCTGGAGGTTTCACCATATACAGCGATGCTTCTGGGAAGGGGCTAGGATGTGTCCTATAGCAGCATGGAAAACTGATTGCTTATGCATCTAGGCAATTGCGGACTCATGAGCGGAATTATCCTACCCATGACCTAGAGTTAGCTGCGGTGATCTTTGCACTCAAGTTATGGAAATATTACTTATACGGAGAGCGTGTGGATATCTTTACTGACCACAAAAGCTTGAAGTATGTGTTCACGCAGAAAGAGCTGAACATGAGGCAAAGATGATGGTTGGAGTAGATGAAAGACTTCGACATCGATTTACAGTATCACCCCGAAAAGGCAAATGTGGTGGCGGATGCGCTGAGCAGGCATCCGATTTCATGGTACCTGATGATTGATCGGTATTTGTGGGAGGATCTGGAGAAGCTCGGTATCGAGCTAGTTTGGCCAGGATCAGTAATACAGATGATGGCGCTTGACATTCAGTCAGGTTTGATGGAGCAGATCCGGGAGGCACAGTCTACAGATGAGAGCCTTCGTAGACTTCGAGCCCAGGCTTTAGCTGGATTGCGGGATGACTTCACTATAGCAGAGGATGGATCCTTGAGGCATGGCAGCCGATTGTGCGTACCGAAGGGAGAGCTGGTAGAGGCAGTCTTGCAGGAGGCGCACCCATCGAGATATTCTATTCACCCTGGTGCTAACAAGATGTACCGTGACTTGCGGGAGCATATTTGGTGGCATGGGATGAAGAGGGATGTATCACGTTTCATCTCGAGATGCCTAGTTTGCCAGCAGGTCAAGGCAGAGCTCTAGAGGCCAACTGGTTTGTTGCAGCCGTTACCCATTCCCGAATGGAAGTGGGAACATATTACGATGGACTTTGTCTCAGGGCTTCCGCGTTCCCAATGAGGGAAGGATGCCATTTGGGTCATCGTGGACAGGCTGACGAAGTGTGCGCACTTCATACCCTTCAAGGTGGGGCTTTCTACCGAAAAGTTGGCGGAGCTATACATGCAGCAGATAGTTCGCCTACACGGAGTACCAGTGAGCATCGTGTCGGACAGAGACAGCAGGTTCACATCCCACTACTGGAGGAGCCTGCAGGAGGAATTGGGCAGTAGGCTCAAGTTCAGTACGGCGTACCACCCACAGACAGATGGGCTGTCCGAAAGGACGATACAGACACTGGAGGATATGCTGAGGACCTGCGTGCTGGACTTTGAAGGATCATGGGAGAGCCATCTGCACTTGGTAGAGTTTTCATACAACAACAGCAACCAAGCCAGTATCGATATGTCTCCTTTCGAGATGCTATATGGACGACGATGCCGTACACCGCTCTTTTGGGATGATATCGGAGACAGAGTTATGCTTGGGCCAGAGATGATCACGAATGCAGCAGAGAAAGTCGGGATGATTAGAGACAGGCTCAGGGTAGCTCAGGATAGGCAGAAACACTGGGCTGATGCTAGTCGCAGACCGATGGAGTTCGCAGACGGTGATATGGTACTAGTGAAGATATCACCTACTAGAGGGACGATCCGGTTCGGACGAAGAGGGAAGCTAAGCCCCAGATACATCGGGCCATTCGAGATACTTGGCAGGATTGGAGAAGTAGCTTACAGGGTTGCACTTCCACCAAACCTAGCAGGAGTTCACGATGTCTTTCACGTATCTCAGCTGAGGAGATATGTTCCGGACCCCAGTCATGTGCTAGATCATTCAGAGTTAGAGGTCGGACCGAGCCTTACCGTTTCTGAGCAGCCAGTAGAGATATTAGACAGGAGGAAGAAGAGGCTGAGGAACAAGGTTATACCCTTAGTACGAGTAACTTGGAGCCGTCACTCTCCAGGTGAATCTACTTGGGAGAGGGAGTCGGAAATGAGGGAGAGATACCCTTACTTGTTCGATCCAACCGCTGCGAGGGAACCACCCGTTCCCGCTTGATACCTTAGAGGTTAGTTTCGATCATAGCCTTAGTCATTTGTTGCATTGCTTGCTATGTTAAAATTGTACGGTGTTCAATCCTTGTAAATTTCGAGGACAAAATTTTTCAAGGAAGGAAGACTTGTGAGCCCCTGTTTTTCAAAATTTATTCAATTAAGTGTTAATTAATTTTTAATGTCATATTTAGCCTTAAAATAATTATTAGGATTTTTAGAAATTTTTCTAGAATTTTTAAATGATTTTCAAATGAGTTTTAAATACAAAATATCAATTTGCAATTTTCTAAAATATTTTAATATCACTTTGTAATAATTAGAATTGTTTAAATATAGTTTTGTAATTATTAGAATTGTTACAATATCAGTTTGTAATAAATGAATTATTTTTAAATGAGTTATACAAATTATTATTTGTATTTATCTACCTTAGGGACTGGATTGTAATAACCTAAACTCTAGGGGCCCAAATGTTAAACCGTCATCCCCCCCCCCACGACCTCGGCCACCTGGCCCCGACGACCCGGCAGATATTTCCCGCCTTTCTCGGCCAAAACCACCGCCCTAACCAGCCAATAAACCCCCCCTTCGACCCCAGACCGAACCCTAACCCTATCCACCGCCACGACCACCGTAATTCTCCTAACTCCAGCAAAAACCTTAGGTCCTAAACCCTAACTCCAGCGTACCCTACCACCGCCTCACCGACCATCGTCGTCGGTCGTCACCACCACCATTCGATTCGCCCCGACGAGAGGAACCCAGCGCCACCTAAGCACCGCCTCGCCGACGTCTTCTCCGCCGTCCATGGCTCCCGAAACTCCCCCGACTCGCCGGACACATAAGTGAAAAGTGTCGAATCGTGTCGTCCGTGTCTCGAATCCACGTATGTGGTTCGTCAGGACACAAGGACACTAGTCCAGTGCTTGGACACGAGAATAGATGCTCGTACGTGTCGTGCATAGCACGGACACGTAGACTCCTGTGTCCCTAACTGTCAGGACACAGGATTATTATTATTTTTTTTTATATATTAAATACCTAAAACCTAAATAAAACTAACTAAAACCTAATCTTAACAAAAGCCGCGGGCTGGCCAGCAGTCAAACCCCCCCTCCCCCCACCCCCCGCGCGCTCAGTGGCTCGAGTTCGAGCCCCCCCCTTTGCTGTTGTTTCTATTTCTTTTTCTTTTCCTTTTTCTTTTTCTTTTTTCTGTTATTTATATATATATTTATATATATATGTATATACATATATTTGTATATATATATGTATTATTATACTGTATTATATATATATATATATGCTGTATTTATATATATATATATTTTTTTATTTTTTTTTTTATTTTTTTTATATATATATATATATATATATATATATATATATATATATATATATATATATATATATATATATATATATATATATATATATGTTATAAAATATATATATATATATATATATATATATATATATATATATATATATATATATATATATATATATATATATATGTTATATTTAGTACTTTATTATAATATGTATGTATGTATGTATATGTATATATATGTATTTATGTACATATATGTATGTATGTATATATGTTCATGTGTATATATATTATTATTACATATATACTATTATATATATGTATACAATATTTGTATATATATATATATATATATATATATATATATATATATACACTAAAAAAAAATATATATATATATATATATATATATACACTTTATAGTTATATATATATATATATATATATATATATATATATATATATATATATATATATATATATGTATTTTTAACATATGTATGTATATATCCATTATGTAAATGTCTATACATTTATATGTAAATATAAATATTGTAGATATACATTTTATATATATTTCACTCTACCTAGTGTAAATTATCTTTATAAAATAATTGTCATATTTTTATAACTACTATGTATAATTTTTCCCTATTAAAATATTAATATTTATTATGTATTTTTACGTCTTTGTATTTTTTGTGTATTTAAATTACTGCAACCATTTGGTGTCCAAGCCTAGCATGGGTTTTTGGGCCCAAATGTGTTTTCACACATTCAAGACCTGTACAAGTCATATTGGACTTGATTCATGGCCTTGGGTCCTGTATTTGAACTTTGGTTCAAACTATGTACATGGACAAAATACGCAGATAATTAATTATTTAATTTCAGATTGTGTGCAATGCTGTTTTTGAATTTCTAAAATACTTTAATTATTGTTAAAATTTTGGAAAAATAGTATTTATATACTATGTTAATTTAGCTAATTTACTATAATTTTTACAGTATTTAATTTATAGTTTTGCCACAGTTTTGGCATATGAAACCAGAACTCATTTTCTGTGTACTTAGGAAAACTGATTTTTATAAAATACTTGTACTGGTTAATAAATTCTAGAAAAATTATAATAAATTTCTATAATTAACAAGGATTTTTTTGTTACTTTATATATGTAAAAATAAGCTTTTTGTCTATCTCAAAAATTGTTGAAACACAATGATCATTTGATTTATTTATTGAATAATTACGACTTGCAACTTTTTGTGCTTTAGCCGTATTGAACCTCACCCCTCACTAGTGTAAAGACCCTAGAAAGTTAATTATAGTAGTGTGTCACCCCACATTGGTCTCCTATGCTAAAGTCATCATTTTGGCTAGATGCCCAGTTACAAGTCGTGTTTCACAAATTAGTGTCTTAGTGTTTTAGCTTAGTGTAAAGACTAAGTTTATATGTTTATTTCTACAGTGACGAGTTACCAGACATCTATAGCACTTTTATCGCAGCTTTCTTTGCTTTGCTTTGCTAGAGGCAAGTACTTTCTACAAACTTTACATACTTCTATAAACCATAAACTTTGATTCACCAACCTTGTTAAATGCTGATCCTTGGGGTAGCAAGTTAAAACTTTGCATGTTGTATTAATTTCAGTCTCTGCCATGTTTAGGATAGTTTTCATATCTCTCACATATTTAAACAACGGGTTAAGGGAAAACTGCTAGTAGTGTACGTGATCATGACCCCCTTCTCCGTATGTATTTACCGAGCACCGTTACATTCTATATGTATCTGTGTCGTATGTCTGGTCCCGTATTTGTGTATGGATATATACCGATGCCGTTATATGTACGTATGTGTACATCAAAAAATTGATATGTACCGCTGTACATCCTGATTACCTATTGACTGATCACTCACCTACTACAGTTTTTAACTTTAAAATGAATATCTATTGCCATGATAAAATGTACCTAAAAACTGAACAAACATGATATATCATTTCTTTTCATCACATGATCAGTATTACATGTTTGTTAGATTCAGTACTTGCTCCCGTCCTGATAGGATAACGTTGTAGGTGTCCTTACTGAGGAGGAGTTACTCTGCGACTCATATTATGGAGATACTGCCGAGGACCCGGCTTTGCTTTACGAGGATGTTCCTGTAGGGAACCTCGCCTAGTTGTCTTTTTGCTTTAGACTTTTGAGTGTAGTCATGTATTAGACTACGTATTTTGTAACTGAACTTGTATCCAGTTTTACATTTCAGACTTGTACTTGGACATTTTACTATATGAGTCGACTTTTGTGTTTGGAGCATTTCTGACTTTTATTCACTTATAGAACTGTTAGCACATTTAGTTTTATCCTGTTATCTTTAGAACAGCTTACTACGTTTTATCTCAAGCGTAAGCTGGACATGACTCGGCCCGGCCCAACAATTTGGGTAACGGGTCGTGACACCCAGTATTCAGAGTTTACTTCCATCACCTGCGTGCCAAGATCCGGGACATTGAAGATGGAGCAGAAGTTTATTATGAGAAGGAACTACGTCTGATATTCTTCCTTGCGAAGGACGGTCCCTCTCCCTTTACTTATGGGTATGATGGGACCATCAGCGAGTGGAAAGAGATCAACCCCTACGATAAGATTCTGGAGATCACTTACCTGAAGCTGACTAGGGGTTAGTCAGGATAACTGGGAAATATGGTAGTTTTTTTTTGTCTGCTGTACAACATTTTGACGGATCAGCAGATATATGTATATGTATATGAAGAAAGATCTGATGTGGAGGTGTAGAGGGAAAATTTTTGTCTGTTGTATAATATTTTGGAAATTACAACAGATGTATATAGTTTTGTATATGGTTTAGAGTATAGAAGTCATAAGGACTTCCTTGTGAAGCATATTGTAATCCTGTTTTGTGCAATGAATGAAATATGCTTTTTTTGGCTTTAACTATCTTAATTGTGATTGCCTTTTTCTCCTTTAGCAATTAAGTTCTTTAAGATTCTCCTTTAAATTTTGCATTAAGAATTTCCCATCCTCAATATTTAGGAAATGTCTTCTTCACCAAATTCCGACACATTGCAAACGGAAACCACCGAGATGTGTCCGACAGACGCTATAGAAAGTTTTCATAAAATCTTGGCAGCCAACATCCAATAAATCCAACTTTCCCAAGCTGTGTCTGCAAAGCTACTGGAAAGATTGGATGTTGCAGCTTCTCCTAAAGCTGGGACCCTTTCGGATTTCAGGACGATTAAGCCCCCAGAGTTCAAGGGGACTGAAACTCCTATGGAAGCAGCACAGTGGATTAGGACCACAGAAGGGTTGCTGAAGGGCTCGAAGAATGCGCCAAATGACATAGTGTCTCTTGTAAGGATTCAACTGAAGGACGTTGCCGATACTGGTGGAGCTCCTTACACCCGGAAGAATCAGATGAGATTGTATCATGGGAGAAATTTAAGGAAGAATTTGAAGAGAGATTCTTTCCCCCAAGTGCCAAGTTGGAGCTGGAAAGGAGATTCCTACATTTGAAGCAGAATAAGACATCTGTCGATGAATACTCGACGAAATTCACAAGACTAAGCCGGTATGCTTCAAGCATGGTGACTACGGAGAAGACAAAGGTGGTCCGATTCATGGAAGGGCTGGACGATAAGCTGAAGATGAAGGTTGCCCCCTACAAATGTCAGACTTACGCAGAAGTGGTCGAAGCTGCAAGAGACCAAGAAAGGATGCAAAATGATAAGAACAACTCGAAGGCTGCAGGACGAAAGCGGAGTCTGGAGACCGGCTCACCTCAAGGAAGGACCTCGGGACAAGGACAACAAAAGCGTGCTCAACATGAGCAGAATAGAGTCACGCTAAGCTGTTCATATTGCGGGAAGTTCGGGCATACAAAAAATAACTACAGAAGACTTCAAGGGAAGTGCCTGAAGTGTGGATCCTCCAACCACCTGTTGAACCAATGTCCCCAGAACAATAGAAGATCTGTAGCACAGAATAATACACAGGGACCAAGAGCTCCAACCCAGGGATTTCAACAAAGGCCTTTCTTTCAAAGCAATGAGCCCAGGTTTAATGCTGCTGCAGTACCATAAGCACAAGGTCATGCCCCTACAGGATATCAGCAGAGACCGGCATTGGCACCACAGGCGCATCAATTCCATCAAGCTCAAAAGGCTAATCAGAATCACAACAACAGAAAGAAGAAGAATCACGGCCAAGCCTTTATGATGGATAGCAATGAAGTTGGAATTGCGGGAGACGTGGTGACAGGTACTATACTCGCTTCTTCTAGCCCTGCATCAGTATTTTTTGATTCTGGAGCTACTCATTCCTTCATATCTGCATCATTCATAACTGAGTATAATATTGAGACTCAACCTCTAGTTAAAAAATTGAAAATCCTTACGGGCAATGGTGTAGTAGAAGTGATTCGAATTTGTAGAAACTGTCCAATCAAAATGGGAGGAGCAAGCTTCTGAACTAGACTATTAGTCTTTCCCATGGACAACTATGATATAGTATTTGGAATGGATTGGTTAATAGCAACCTCAGCAATCATTGATTATGGACAAGGAAAAGTTCAGTTTTCCTTACCTAGTAGGAAGTTGCATGAATTTGTTAGAGCTCAGAAGGAGTTTGACAAAGAAGAGTTAGAGAGGTTTGAACTTAGGAGTCTCATTAACCAAGTAATAGAGGAATGGCCAAGGGTTGTAGATGAGTTTAAGGATGTATTTCCTGATGAATTACCCGGATTGCCACCGGATAGGGCAGTTGAATTTAGCATTGATCTAATTCCTAGAGCAGCCCCAATTGCTAAGAAGATATATCCAATAAATAAGGAGGAACTAGCAGAATTAAATAAACAAATCAAGGAATTACTAGCTAAGGAGTTTATCAGGCCTAGTATTTCTCCGTGGGGAGCGCCTGTTCTATTTGTAAAGAAAAAGGATGGAAGCCTGAGATTGGTGATAGATTATAGAGCACTGAATGAACTTACAATCAAGAACAAATATCCACTCCCTAGGATCGATGAATTATTCGACCAACTTAGAGGAGCAACTGTATTTTCCAAAATAGATCTCAAATCAGGCTATCATCAAGTGAAGATTAAGAAAGAGGACATACCAAAGACTGCTTTTAGAACTAGATATGGACATTATGAGTTCCAAGTCATGCCTTTTGGATTAACAAATGCTCCGGCCATATTCATGGATTTGATGAATAGAATATTCTATCAATATCTGAATAAATTTGTGATCGTATTCATTGATGACATATTGATCTACTCGAAGAATGAGGAGGAGCACGAAGAACATTTGAGGATAGTACTTGAGACTCTACGACAGGAGAAGCTGTATGGGAAGCTGAGTAAATACGAGTTTTGGTTAAAAGAAATTCTTTTCTTGGGACACATAGTCAGTGGAGAAGGCATAACAGTAGACCCTAAGAAAATAGAAGCAGTTAAATCATGGCCTACTCCCAAGAATGTAGCTGAAGTTCGAAGTTTCGTTGGTTTAGCTGGGTACTATAGAAGATTTGTGGAGAACTTTTCCAGAATAGTTGAGCCGCTTACTAGATTGACTCGGAAGAATGAGAAATTTGTTTGGACTGATAAATGTCAAGCGACATTTGAGGAATTAAATAAAAGACTTGTCACAACACCAGTACTAGCTTTACCTCAGGACCAGAAGGTTACGAGATTTACAGTGATGCTTCTGGTAAGGGTTTGGGCTGTGTACTGATACAGCACGGAAGGGTTATCGCTTATGCTTCACGACAGTTGAAGGTTCATGAGAGGAACTATCCAACACATGATCTGGAGTTAGCGGCTGTTGTGTTTGCACTGAAACTGTGGAGGCATTACTTGTATGGTGAACAGATCAAGATTTACACAGATCATAAAAGTTTGAAATATGTGTTCACCCAACAGGAGCTAAATATGAGGCAACGTAGCTGGCTAGAGCTGCTTAAGGATTTTGATATGGAGTTGGAGTATCACCCAGGCCAGGCGAACAAAGTGGCAGATGCTCTGAGTAGGAGGCCTGAAGCTTTCTTTATGAACACGCCCAAGGAGATATTGGATGACCTAAGAAAAATGGGGATTGAAGTGATATGCCCAGTTGCAGATAGAATTTGGAAAAGTTTATAAGTTCAATCATCCTTAGTAGAGAGAATTAAGGAGGCACAGAAGAAGGATGTGAAGCTGCAAAAACTGTGGAGTCAAACTGAAGCTGGGGTACAAACAGGATTGATGAAGCATTCTGATGGATCATTGAGGTTGGGGAGTCGTTTGTGTGTACCATATGGTGAACTCCGGACTGAGCTAATGTCTGAAGCACATTATTCTCAGTACTCCATTCATCCTGGGAGTACGAAGATGTACCAGGAACTGAGACAAAACTTTTGGTGGCATGGAATGAAGCGGGAGATAGCTAAATTTGTCTCAAAATGTTTAGTGTGCCAATAAGTGAAAGCTGAGCACCAACGGACTGCTAGACTACTGCAACCACTACCAGTACCTGAATGAAAGTGGGAGCTTATTACAATAGATTTTGTATCAGGACTCCCAAGAACACAGAAAGGTAATAATGCCATCTGGGTGATAGTAGATAGACTTACAAAGACCGTAAGATTTCTACCAATCCGAGTTGGACAATCTACGAAGATTCTAGCAGATATGTACATGAAGGAAGTTGTTAGCCACTATGGGGTGCCGGTAAGTATCGTCTCAGACATGGATACTCGGTTCACCTCCAAGTTTTGGAGAAGTTTGCAAGACAGTCTTGGCAGTCGCTTGAAGTTCAGTTCAGCATATCATCCACAGACTGATGGACAGTCAGAAAGGATGATACAAATTTTGGAAGACATGTTGAGAGCGTGCTCTCTAGATTTCCAGGGATCATGGGATGACCATCTGCATCTAGTAGAATTCTCTTATAATAACAGTTATCAGGCCAGTATCAAGATGGCGCCATTTGAAGTACTGTATGGAAGAAAGTGCAGATCACCTATATGTTGTGGTGACGTCGGAGAACGACAACTTCTAGGGCCAGAGTTGGTCACTCAGACAGTAGACATAGTCAAGGCAATCAGAAGTCATCTTCAAGCTGTACAGGACAGGCACAAGATGTGGGCAGACAAGCATCGGAGAATCTTGAACTTCAAACATGGTGATCATGTATTTCTGAAGATCTCACCAACTAAAGGAACCATCCGGTTTGGAACCAGAGGGAACTTGAGCCCAAGGTTTATAGGCCCATTCGACGTCCTGGATCGAGTCGGCGACGTGTCTTATCGATTGGCCTCGCCACCATCCCTCGAAGGAGTTCACGTCATCTTCCATGTATTTCAACTGCTGAAGTATGTGCCAGATTCCAGTCACATACTGGATCATTCGGAAATCACAGTTGGCCCAACTCTCCGCATTGAACAGAAGCCGGCAGGGATCCTGGATCGAAGGTAGAAGATTCTTAAGAACAATACCATCTCTTTGGTTCGAGTATCTTGGAACAAGGACTCACCGGAAGAATCTACTTAGAAAAGGGAAGATGAGATGCGGCAACTGTACCCCTACCTCTTTGATGATTAAGATATTTAACAACCTATCCTTTTCTACCTCTCTTATCTTTAAATTTCGGGGACGGAATTTAATTTAGATGGGTAGAGTGTCATAACCTTATTTTTTTTACTTTATATATATTTTTATATTGTTTTCAACTAAAAAAAAATATCAAATTTCCTTTTTGCCCCCTCATGCAAATGCAAATTTTGTATTTTTCACAAGGGGCATATGTGGCAACCATGCATGGAGAAATGACAAATGTCATTCTCTCCTCATGACATGCCCCAAAGGGCAATATGGTCATTTCACCTCCACCCTACCATTTTATAACTTAGGAGAGAGAGGAGGAGAACTCACTCTCTTCTCCTTCCTCTTCCTGGTAAGCTCTCTTCTCCCTCTCACTAATTCTTCTCCTTCTTCTTCTCATCTTCTTCTCTTCACCTCCTTCTTCCTTATGCGGCTGCTGCTGTATTTACTGCTGCCGCTACTGCATTGCTGTGCTGCTGCTGTCGCATCGCTGCTGCGCTGCTGCTGCCGCACCGCTGCTGCCGCACCACTGCTGCGCTGCTGCTGCCGCGGGCCGACGTCGGTGCCGCCGGCCGGTCGGCAGCCGGCCGGTCGGCCACCGGCCGACCCCTCCCCCTTCTTCATCTTCTTATTCTTCTTCCTCTTAATTCTTCCTTTCCTCCTTCCCCTTCAATTCATTTCAAAAAAAAATTTAGGTTTTGAAATTTAACCCAATTTTACTTCTTGTGCCCTAAGATTTTGAATTGGGGCTTGGGGAAGAACTCTTCTAATAGGAATCATACCCAAAAGCAAGGCAAGCCCTCTCTCCTCATTTCTATTGAATTGTTCCATAATATTTGACATTTATCCTTGAATTGCATGATAAATACAAGTATGTTTATACCCTGAATTTCTCATAACTATGGATAATTTCAACCACTAGGCAATGCGATGCCCTAGTATATTTTGTATATATATATATATATATATATATATATATATATATATATATATATATATATATATATATATATATATATATATATATATTTATATATATATATATATATATATATATATATATATATATATATATAGATTTTCCTTGGAATGGTATTTATGCATGAAACCTAACTAAATGTATGAATGCATATACATAGATACACTTGATATATATATAGGTATTTATCTTGACAATTTATATGTAACCTTCTCTATTTGAGAAATTGTTTAAATTAGGTTTCCTTATTTATTTTTTTTGAAATAATAAGGATCATTTAAATTCTGAAATTTTGTGATTATTGACAAAATCCAACCATTATATATATATATAATGTGCTTATAAGCTTAAGAATTGGTAGGGATCCATGCATAGACTATTAGATTTCAAATCTTGTTGTGTTTATGTGCGTATGTATATACATATAGGTATTTAAGTGGATTAATCTTTATGCATGAGACCTACGTACATGTATATGGGTATACACATAGATACTCTTAGTACATAAATACATCTTGACATACACATACACCTAATTTACTAGTTTGTTGTATTAAGAAGAGTGCAAATTATAATTCATTGTATACATTTACATATATTGAATCACTTTATAAATCCACAAATACATAGATTACACGTTTATTGGTCTTATCAATTATTACCATGAAAACAAGTATACTTAGGAATGTCTTATTTTAACTTTGTGATAAGTGTGATTGTCAATTTTTCTATCTTTGGTGTAATGTACAAATCTGTCCAGAAATTTATTTATGCTTAAAATGACCACTTTGTCATAGACACATAGTTGGAATTGATATTTAATAGATACCGGACCAATAGGTTAACATACTAGTTAACTTTTCAAGTGAAAAGACTATCTTGTACACTCAAGAAGTCCACTATATCATTACTAGTTAAGATTTTGTGCTTTGTTTTGTAAAACAACTAACATTAGGCCTACAATATATTCTTTACTTACTAAATTAAGTTTTCTTGAGCTTGGAAGAGTATTTTAGAAGAAGGGCAAATGCTAAAATTTTATTCCTATTGCTTGCTTGCTCGCCAAGGTGAGAAAGCTACTTTATGTGCATAGCTTTATTATAAATTGCATGGCCGTTGTTGAGAGTTGCTCCACCGAAGGGGTCGGCGTACCCGGTATTATATTTGCGTGTTGCGGTGTTGAGGGTTGCTCCACCGAAGGGGTCGGCGTGCCCATTTATTATTTCTTTTTATTTATATCTTCTGGAATATTTTCGGGTCAGTAAATACAAAAGAGACTCTGCCAAAATTTTTGAGAATTTCCAGAGTTAGTCTATTTTTCGACAAACTCAGATTTCTTGGAAATTTTGACTCTAGTTCTAGACCACTTGAACCATCCATCTCCGACCTATAATATCGGAGGGATTTTTTGGAATCATGTCCAATTGGATATCTTGGAATTTTACCTTGGTTCCAATATTTGTCGGACTACTTTAGTTTCGGAAAAGACGAAACTAATATTTGAAAGTGACTTGACTTCTAGGTCTCCCATTTGGGAGATAGTTTCTCTGAAGTCTAAATGTTTAGAATAGGTTGCATGGGATTTTGGGAGAGAAACCGTTGGATCACACCCGGCTGACTTCTTAGCAATATCATTTTTCATTTTCGTACTGATCAGTCCCTGATACGGTGTTCGTACGGCCGTACGAATATCCGGGGTGAGACTTAGCTCACTTACTTGATCGCAATTGGATATCCAGGCCCTGAGTTTCAGCTCAGCTATCCATTTTCACATTACCCTGAGTTTTCAGCTTAGAACACTTATTAATTCATTAGATATCCAGACCCTGAGTTCAGCTCAGATCTCTAATGAATGGGTTCGATATTCTTGGAAAAGTCCAAGGTATACGAACTTCTTGATTATAACACATGATGCGATGAATCGACCCAGATGATTCGGAAACCACTCATGATGTTATCTTGCTTGTAATCACATCAATATGTGATAGTACAGACGGCTGGAGAATCTAAGCACCAACCCGTTTTATACGAGCCTGATCCCGGGCAAATGGGGTTTATTGTTGAGATGCTAGGCGAGTGTGTGTGATCCAGAAAGTTTCTCTAAATTGTATTTAGGTCTAGAAAGATCTTGTCGTATCCTTGTGACATTAATTGAGAATCACTTACTTTTGACTAATATCAAGGTATGAGTTTAATTGCTCTAGATACTAAATTTTGTTCACTTGTCTTATTATTACGTATTCACACTTCTCCTTTGACTGAGGGCTTGCTCGTCATATTGATGACCTAGTTTTGTTCACTAGGGATTGAAAAGATCAAGATGTGGATCAGGCGTACACTGAGAATGATCTCTATGAATGATATGGAACGGATGGAATATAGCTTCATTTTGAGAACATCTTCAATTATGTAAATTGTGTGTTTGAAGACAATGAATCAATTATGTATAATATGTGTTTTGGTGAATTCTAGATCAAGTATGTAATATTTCTGGATAAATGAATGTTATGTCATTTGTGGAATTCTGTGATTATGTCTTATATCTATGCCTATCCCGGACCTTACAGGCGACAATCGCAGGGTACAATTTAGTGCTCATTGTACAGCTGCATAGCCTGGGGAGAAGTATCACGTGCCTCGAGTCATCTTGGGAACCGGGGCATGATACACATATTTAGCTAGCTCTAGTTCCTCTTCAGCCACCCCCTGCATTATTGAAGATTGGAAGGATGACCTGGACAGCTTGATCATCAAGGGTTCCACCGGTGGTGCGGGACGTGGGGTTGTTGGCTCACTAATAGTCCCTGGCTTAGCGCTTGGCTGTCGATTTGTCCTGGGGAGACGAATGACCATCGGCTTATGAGAAGGATTGGTCTCTTCTGATTGTTGTTGGCCGGCTCTTGGCAGTCTGATTGTCAGTGGCTCCACAGTGGATCTCGGCCCCTGGCTAGACCTTGGGAGTCGGATAACCATTTGCTCCTTTTGTGCAGTGAACACCGTTAGACTGTTTACTTCTTTACGCAGAGTGGCTACAAGAGGTACAGTTCTGCCTGGTTTGTGGGCTTGGAGACGGATCTTCAGAGGTTCTTCTGATCCTATTGTAGCCTCTGTTTGATCTTGAGCATTCTCTTCAACCAGGTGCCTTTTCGATTTCTTGTACAAGCAGGCACCCGAATAGTAGGATTCAACCCCTTTGAAGGGATCGATGTTGCCAAATTCCGTTCTTATGAAGCCGTGTTTGTCGACATATTTAAAGTACTGGTATAATATGGAGGGCACGATCATATAATCGTGTATCCAAGAATGCCCCAGGAGAATATTGTAGGATGTATCTGCGTCTATGACGTAGCAAGTCACTTCCGACTGGAGGTCTCCAATTTGGCATTTCAGGCGAATCTTCCCAATAGGATAGCTTCTCCCTGAATTGAAACCGCTGATGGCGGTGCAGGTAGGTGTCAGCCGATGCATAGGGATGCCTAGGAGGTGAAGCAAATACTTCAAAATGATGCTTATTGAAGAATCAGGATCAATGTGCATCCGATCTACTTTGATATCGTTGATGTATCCAGTGTAATACAGAGGGCGGTCGTGCAGGTTGGTCTTAATGAGCATATCCTGCAGAGTGAACACGATATTGGGCATTGCACCTGTACAAGTACTGTCCTAGAAATCCGCTGGTGAGCTCTCTCCTGTAAGCTTGACCTGAGCCAAATAAGCGTCAGCATTCTGGAGTGCTTTGTTCATTACGTCACGAACATCCTTGGAGAGTCTCAAGAGCTTATATAATGACAATTTTGCTGGTGTGTTGGCCAATTATGCCAGGATGTCAAAATTGTAAGGCCTCTCCAGCCCCTGAGGTACGTCTTTACAGAGTGGCTTGTCGAAGCAAGTCTCCTTTGGCTCAGGCTTGTCGGCTGGTGGAGGTTGAGAAGGTCCTGGGGCATCAGTAGTGGTCGACTGACGATCTTCAGTCGAGTTACCCGGTATGGGTTGAGATTGTGCACCGGATCGGGTAACGACAGCTGTCGCCTCTTTGGTTTCGGCTGAGATTGTGTGGCAAGATTTAGCCTTCCCGTCCTTCTTTTTGCCGGTGGAGGATGATGCTGACTGGGTTACTTCAGGCACCAAGTTCGGGTGGACCCACATGACCTTCCCTCGTGACGTGGTGAGAGGCACCAGCCCAGTCGTCTGGTCTCGGGGAGGTAGAAAATTAGTGATCTCCATTGTTGCCCGAAGGACGGGAACTACGCCATCTTGAGTCCTCGTTGGAGGGAAACTGCCGAATTGGACCGACACTATATTGGCAGCGACAGTTACCTCCTCAAAATCAATGGACAGAGCATTGGAATCGATGAGGTTCTGGATGTACCGCTTCAATTGGAAGCAGTCCTGAGTAGCATGGTGGACGTAGCGGTGGAAGTGACAGTACTTCAGGCTCTCCATTTCTGCAGGTCAAGGTTCACGTCTCGGTGGAGGGAGATGAATTCTATCTCCTTGTAAGAACATGTCAAAGATGGGCTTGACATGGCTATCCTCGAAGGAGTTAGTCACTTGAGGCCACTGCTTCTCTACCTGCTTTGGTTCAGACTTCTGGGCTATATCGGCCACCATAGCCTGTTTGTCTTTGGTGTCCCGGTTATTAGAGGAACTACCGCCGTTGTTGTTGTTGGTATTAGGGCGTTTGCTCTTATCCTCCCCATCCGAGATATGCAACCCCAGTTGGCGAGCCTTCTTCAACTTTGCTTCTGCGCTAGTGGCGCTGATGATGAAGGCCTTCCAGTCTTTAAATTAACTTTCGTCCATCCAGAGGCTGATTGTGGGGAGCAGCCTCTTTTGGCAAATCTCAATTAAAGAAGAGTCTGGGTTACCAGAGAGCAATTTCATTGCGGTTTGGCAAAACCGCTCGATGTAATTCCTCGTCAGTTCTTTTTCTCATTGAACAACTTCCATGAGGTTTGATATTGTCACATCTTGTCCCACCTCATAGAACCTTTCCAAGAACATATATTTGAAGCCAGCAAAGGAATAGATGCAGTTATCTGGCAGGTTATGGTACCAATCGAACGCGACCCCCTCCAATGCCCCGATGAATAATCGCGTGAGGATGACGTCGTCATACGGTAGATGGTTTGTTGTGACCTCGAAGTAGGTCATATACCGGCTCGTAAAGGTCTTCCCGTCATATGGATTGATATTGAATGGTTTGTATCATGGAGGGAAGGGGACATCTCTCAATGCAACGGGATACGGCTGTCGTATCCTGAGGTCTTGAGAGAATTCTCGGACATGAAACATTGCACGGAGCTCCTGGACTTCTCTTCTCACCTTCCTAGCTTCTACTGCAGCAGTGGGAACCGACATTCCTGGTGGAATATTATCCGGGGTTGGCGCGGTCGTATTTGAGTCTGTATTAATGGCAGGACCCAAGCTTGTTTGACCAGGTATCCTTGCTTGTAGGGCCGGTAGGGCAGCCTTGATCTTGTCTACTGACTTAACCAAGGTTTGGAGTATGGCCTCAAGAGTGTCGAGGCGTCGCCGATCACTAGGACCGTCTTGGTCGTTCTCAGTCATGAATACCGTCCTCACATGAGAAGAAGTGGAAGGAACTGTAGAAGACGTGCCCTCCGAATCATACCCTCGCATAGATAAGTCATCGGAGTAAACTGGAATATTCTCCTCTGTTTCGGACTCGGAGGAGGTGCTACCCCCTGCATAGGAGGTTGCCTCATCATGGCATCTGTGGACATTTTCAGGGACGTCTGAGTCTGTTTTATCTGTTGGGGGATTGTTTTCCCTGGTTCATCTTCTTAAAATATCGGATTATTGTGGATGTTTCGAGAAGTGCAACCCCCAGCTCCAATTACCCCCAGGGATGTAGATGACGAATCTCCAAGTGTTGAATATTTCATCTTTGAGCGGGTACCTTGATAAACCCCTCCTGTGACGGCTGTAGACAACCCCCTGGATGAGAGTTTCTTGGCCGTGTTGGTTGAGATTGTCGGGTTGGACATGTTTATTTGCTTCCTCCACTTGCCGATAGGGACCTTCCGAGTAGAGTTACAGGAGGCGAAGGGAAGAGCCTCGTCCTCCGAGCTTTATTGTAGGACCGGTCCTGGCTGCTACAGTCGTTGAAAGACGGACTGTCGATCCTCTTACACTGCTGTCTTGTTACAGCAGCAATTGACAATGACTTGAGTGCAGTGACATCCTTGGAAGGACTCTTTGCACGCCAAGATTTTTTCGCTTTCCTTGCGCTTGTGAAGGATCACATCTCGCAAGTCAAGGACATCTCGATCCACCTTTGCGCTCGTTTTATGGGCCCGAGAATCCCGAGCACACGAATGCGTAGGTATCATGTTTGCTCCCTGATGCGAGACTAGTAAAAGCACTTATCCTCGATCAATGTTGGGAGACTCTTGAGAACCACCCTGTCCATTTGCCGTCGGGGGCTGGATACGGGCGGTTCTGTACAACTTTCCTTTAGAGGCCCGCATAACAGTTAGCAGGACTCTCTGAAGGTCAGTAGTTGGGACAGCTGACTGAGCTCGACGAGCCCGTGATGTCCTAGACTTCTTCGCTCTAGCACCCGAGGGTGCATAGTAGGAAGAGTCCAAGCTGTGCCGCATAGGATCTGGCATATTCTCATTGGAGTTTCTGAGGTCAGGTCCGCATGAGAGGCGGTCGAAGACTGAACCCGAGCCGCATAGGGTGGATGGTCGGCGGCTGGGATTGGATGTCGCATAGATCATTTCCCTACGGCTGGATTGGTTAGCCGCATATGCATTCTCCATGCGGCTGGGATTGGTGGCCGCATATGCGTTCTTACTGCGGCTGGGATTGGTGGCCGCATATGCTTTCTTCCTGCGGTCCGCACCCTTATACGGCTTCTTCTTGGACCGCATGGAGTTCCCTTTTGCCCCCACAAGTCCAGCATCGTAGTATTTTCCTTTGCTGGATTTGGGGACAGCAGGGTCCTCTACGGCCTGAAGTGGGGCCGCATGTGAGTCTTCTTCGCCGTCTTGAGCAACAGAGAAAGCTTGCTCCAGAGCTTGGGAAGAGATAGCAGTTTTGGGCCTCTACGCCCTGCGGGCCTTCTCTGTGGCGGTTTGCTTCTGGATTGGGCTAGCGCTCCCTTCAGAGAGCATCTCTTCAAACGCTTGCTGGTCGAAGAGAACAACCAGCATTTGTTGCGTGGAGCCGAGTTTGGCTGTATCCGATTACGTCACCAACTTATCAGCAGTGGAGAAGTTTCTTTCTAGCAGAGTTCGTGTTTGCCATTGATCGTCGTAGAACAGAATAGTTTTATAGGAGGACTGAACTTGACTCACAATTACAAACTCTCTTGTACAAAAGAGATTCTAGGAACAAAACCTAGAAAAAGTAATATAAGTACAATTGTTTTGTTTTTGATTCTGGGAGGTGACGGTAGAGGCTCGGGAGAGTGCCATCAACTCTGCCTTACTCCTTGGACGATCGAACGCAACCTCGGCTCCGGTGAAGAAATGCTCTCTGAAGACACGAAGGGAAGAGTCTGCTTCTGAGCTTCGTGTGCTTTTCTATGCGTCTCCCTCTGTGTGCCTGTTTGTATATCTTTGCAAGGGAATAGCACCTTGCTATTTATAGGAATTCATGAGGAATGGGATGTACAGTCACGTGGCAAATTTTAGGCCACATCCTTATAACTGTGCCTCGAGACTCGGTTTATCATGATCTGTTTGTTGCAATAAATCTGAACTGTTTAAGACTTGGTCAATCATTGCCACGTGTCTCAACTACTATTCTGTGGCGAGCCACATGAAGGATGTACCCTGGCTGAGCCGCATGAGGGACTCTCTCATGACCAAGCCGCATGAAAAATATCACATGACCGAGCCGCATGAAGGATGTCCCATAATCGAGCTGTATGAAGAATGTCTCATGATCGAACCGCATAAAGGATATCTCATAACCGAGCCGCATAAGGAATTTCTCATGACCTAGCCGCATGAAGGTCGTCTCGTAACCGAGCCGCATAAGAGATGCTTCATGTCCGAGCCGCATGAGAGTTGTCTCATGACTGAGCCGCAGGAGAGTTGTCTCATGACTGAGCCACATAAAGAGTATCTCATAGGCGATCCGCATGAAGAGTCTTCTTTGGAACTGTGCACTGTGCCGGATATCATGATGATTTTCTCGTCTTTTTAGGAGCATGTCACGTCTCGTCTTCATGTCAGAGATGTCATCTTTGTCAGAGTTGTCACTTTTTTGTCAGAGTAATTATGGCTAGCTACATAAAGAGACATTTATTGGTTAGTCTAATTTCGAATCGCATAAAGCGCCTACCTGTTTTTGGGCCGTATGAAGCTTTCTGAGCTGCATGAAGCTTTCTAGGTTTTTGAGCCGCATGAAGCTTCCTGGGTTTTGAGCCGCATGAAGCTTCATGTTGATTATCGGGCCGCATAGCAAATCCTATTCTTTTCCATGCTTCTACAGTATACCTTCGTCTTTAAAGTAGAACTTAGATGATTATCTACTTTATTTACTTGCATGCCCTTGGTTCTATGACGTGGTGCCTTAGTGTAATAGCCAGTTGAGGAGCTTGTGAGCCTCAATGCCTGAAGCTTGATATCTGAAATGTGTTCTCACGTGCATATCACTTAGATCACGTGCATATCACTTAGATTATATATAGTAGATACCCTTAAATCATTTTTTTTTACTTCTACATTGGCTTGTATATTATGTACCTTGTTATGTCCCCTGGGGACCTGGTCATTTTCTAAATATGGGCAAGGAGGTTTACATGATATTTATGATTCTGGAGTCGAGTCTGGAGACTTACTGTCGCAGGAAGACGAGATAGTCCCCCAGAATTTCTCTTAAGACATGCATTCTCTATTTAGACATTGCTACTTATTTTTCTATTTTGTTCAGCAAACGTGTAGTTGGATTTTATTTCTATTTTCTTTGCATGTTGACGAGTAGTTTTCTCCGTACATTTATTATTTGTATTTACTGCTAGACAATTATCATTATATTTATTTTATAGACTTAGATATCATGTGTCTTAATTATTCTGCATGGATGAGATTTAGCATTGTACCCTTTGATCTGATACATGTGTTGTGTTGTGTTGTGTTGTTGTTAGGGATTTAATTATTATCATGATTTATAGCTTAAGCATTCGCTAATGGACTAGTTATGAGGTTTGGCCCATTGGTGACGTGCTGCTGGCATGTATTCGTATAGCTAGTACTACGTATTTTGGGACTTGAACATTCACTAGCAGTCAACTTTACAAAACCATTGTCAGAAGATCGATTCAATTTTATTCGCTGCAAGTTAGTCATTCACGAATTGTGTTCTTAAGAATAAATGAAACATGTTGTTAAAAATAATACATTTTTAATCTTGCAGTTATTAAAGTTGAGATTGTTTTAGGTATAAGAAGGAAGGGTCCTTCTCTCACACAAACGTAAATAGTCTACAGAGACACATTGTTTAAGCGCCTTCGGACTGCCGCTCGATGGGATTCGGTCTCTACAGCTAACCTGAGACAGTTAAACTTTATTAATTAAAAGATTAAAGCATTTTATTTTAATTATATAATTAAATATTCTAGGAACAATAAAAACGTACTCGGACCGAACTCTGATCGAATATGGGCCGAACTCGGTCCCTAGTTCCAGAACCGTACCCGTGGCAGGCCCACTCCTTTTAAGTTGTGGTTTTGATTTTTTTAAACCCTATTCGTCCAGAGACAACCCATCCTCCTTCTCAAAACTCTAATTTTTTAGAAACTTTAATCTTAGTCTTCTCTTAAATCAAAGGGTTTCAACTCTCTAAACTTGGGGAAAAGAGATTTTTCAAGGTTATCTTCTATATTTCTCTATGTTTTTGAGGTATAACTTTCAACTTTTCATCTTTTTCATATGGCACCTAAGTTACTTTTTAAGGAAAAAAAAGAAGAGTTGATGAGGCATCCTCATCAAACTCTCCTCAATATCAAATGCCCAATTTATGACCTGAAGATGGCGAGTCTGATGGATTTTTGTTTAGGAACTTAGAAGTTTCTTGTGAATGGTTTGAGGATTTCCAGAAAAGCAAAATCCGTCCGGGGAACTCAATTAGTTTCATTATTTTTTCAAATCATCTTCCATTTTTAGTATTCTTGGCATTACCGATCTAGTTCAAGTTACACACCCTATTTATTTCAATGCAATACATATGGTTTACAGCAACCTGCAACACTCACACGATTCTATATATTCACAGGTTTGCAGTATTGAAATTGAATTTGATGATGGGGACTTGAGCGAGATACTCCACATTCCAAACACCGGAGAGATACTCTAGTCGACATCAGGAAAGTCAATTTTGGTAATGACATGACCATTGAATCATTGAAGGACACGATGTGTGATCCGTACCCTCGGCCTCATGGCAGACTTATGGATAAATCTCTAAACCAAGATTTTTATGAGATACATCGTATGATTTTCTGTACTATTTTACCCAATATGGGATCTACTGATGAGATCACGTACTTGGAGATGTCAGCTCTTTATTATCTTTACTTTGGTATTCCATTTAGTCTACTCAAGACTATGATTGAGGCTATGGTTCGTTGTCGCAAGAAAGGGCAACCTACTCCGTGCCATGTACCTTACTATCATATTCCATAGTTTTTTATTACCTTAGACTGCTGTCTATTCGATGATACTCCATCATCTCTCCTGAAATCCCATAGGACTGACCCCAAGGCTGCTGATTTCAATGAGGATTCTTTCAATGAGGTTGCTGCTGAGGAAGTTCCACCTGATGTCCATGCAGTCCCTCATCCTCATGTTATTGCTGCTTCTATTGATCCAGCCACACTTGATAAGATTCGTACTATGCTGCATGATCATTTTTGTTTTGAGGATAGACGTCATAGATGCGAGGATGAGCGTCATAGACAGACAGACTTCAGGACTGCTCTTCAGGTCCAAGCTCTTAGAAACTCGATTGCTGACATGCAGTAGAGTATGACACATGCACCTGGCGGTCATATTCCTCTGATTCGTCACCCTCACCTTCAGGAACCCAGATTTGATGATCAAGATGCCCATCATTACTTCATTCATGGCTCTACATTCTATTATCTCAACCGACTAGCTGAAACCGATGATAATACTCATTGAGGATATCGATTTGATTGTGGACTTTTTTAGTTGCTATGGACTTAATGACACTTTATGCTAATTTTGATTGTGATTTTATGTCGTAGACTTTGATTTCCATTTTGAGTTGTGTCAGACTTTCGTTATGCACTTTCATGCTTGGTAATGTTATGCACTTTACTTTACTTTTACAGTTTATGCTTATTATTCTGCTATTAGACATCTTTTGATTATGTTGTTTGTGTTTTATTACTCTATTTTGTTATTTGTGTTCTATGTTTGCGAGGGAGCCTACATTTTGCTCAAATGACAAAGGGGAGAACATTGAGTACCAAATAAAGAAGAAATTTACCATGTAACTGTACTATTGTTTTAGCTTACTATTTGGTATATCAATTTGAGTTTGTCAATTAACAAAATGGAAAAGATTGTTAACCCATAGGTCGTGGTCATACCAAATAACTGACTAAAACTCTTGTTCGATAAAACAAATAATATAATGCTACGATACGATTGATGAACAACAAATTGCTATGCTACATCTGATCAAGTCTTTGCCAAGCCAAAAAGAATAAATTGCTGATCAAGATATTTTTTCTATTTGTTATGTATTTTCCACTTTTTGAGCCTAGAAAAAATATACATCGGACAAGATTGGCACATGGATTAGCTTCTAAAGTCCACTTCTAAATAAGTCTATCCAGTTCGTATTTTATCCAGTCCATAAAAACAAAAAGCCTGTCCATTTATAAAAAAGTCCAAACCCAAAATTCAATCCATTCTACATATTGACTAATCTGGTCGTAGTATAACCGAACTATGATCAAGTTCTACCCGAACTCGGTATACCATTGGATTTGGTCTCCCTGTAGAAAGGGCTCCAACCTTCGATTTTTTGAACGTTAGGGAACCGGACTCTACTCGAGTTTGGTCACCAAAAATACTATAAATAGAGTTGAGTTTCACATTCTTTTTATCTCATTCTCTCTTCTCTATTCTAAGTGTTCTTTGAGCTTTACACTTTCAAATCAAAGTCTTTACGACTCCTAGCCAAGCTAGTGCCAATTCTGGTTCAATTTAGAAGTTTGGTCGAGTTGTAAAGAATGCTTGAAAACCATTCGTTTTCATCGTGTTCTGAAGTCGGCAAGTCCTTCTGGTCAAAGGCTTGCAAGTTGAAATATTGGTCTTCGGATTAAAAGCACGTGCTCTAAGAAGTTGAGAGCACTTCGGATTCAAAACTTGTGTTTCACCACATAGTAAATTCAACATCGAGTAGAGTATACGAGATTGGACTAGTCGTCTCAGAGGAATACCAGTATAAACTCTGGTGTTTGAGTTTGTTTTTTTTTATCTCCTTACTTTATTACTTAAATATTGCCTACTTTATATTAATTGCTTACTGCCATATAACTTTTTAAGTAGTGATTATCATTCCGCTTCACACACACACTCTATTCATCCCCCCTCTAGAGGTGCTTAACGTTCCTACAGGTTCCACAAGACCAGTAACATCGTGACAAGCTACCGAACAGCTGCAACATTACCCTCACTGGCCTACAGTGAACGAGGTCATGGCAAGGCAGTCCCAATGCAACCTGGAAGCTAGTGTACACCATACTTGGCTCACACTGGATGTAGCGTTCCTCGAGGACGCCTATAAGAGGGGTCGTGGCATTTTGCAGAGTATGCAAAGATATTATTTCTAGGTTTCGCTCCAATCTCAAGCTTTTATTTTGTTATAAAATTTTCTACACTATAAAATTGAAATCGCTTACCGCAAGTTAATTTCCTTGTGATAGCATATTTATGACCGAGAAACGACAGAGAGCAATATGGACCATTTATGGTGAGTGTTGTCCATTGTTATCAAGAATGAATATTCTCATGCATGGGATCTAGGAAGCACAAGTGCACCAAAAATCAGTGTCGTATCATGTCCCTGTGTCCATATAGTGTCGTGTCTTACTGTGTCCATAGTGCACACCCGAATTATGAGAAGTAAAATTGGAAGGTACAAAATAATCGAACTAATAGCACGACATGAACGCATGGTCACAACACAACATGGATGGCCTTGAGTTTTTGGGTACCCATGACAAAAATCCTAACATTTCACTAACATTCATTTTCTAAAAACCTTAATTCAAAACCTTAAATTTTGGTTTTGAAATCCTAATTTGAAATTAGGTACATCATTTGTAGAAGATTGAAATTCAAAATCGAGGGGTGTTCGAGGGGGTAAAAGATTAGGGGTCGATCGAGGGAGTGTTCGAGGAGGTAAAAGATTAGGGGTCGATTGAAGGGGTATTCGAGGAGGTAGGGAGCAATCGCTAATGAGAGATAAAAACAAGAGAGAGAGGAAGTGAGACAAAGCGAGAAATCGAAATAGAGAGTGTAGGGTTGATCGGTTTTCTGTTTTTGTAAAAGTAAGGTAAAGGAACTGGGCGACAGCTAGGTGACAGATAGAAGCCGTCGACAAAGGGTGTTGGACAGGTGACTCCATCAGTCGTCCCCCAATAAATTTATTAGCGAATAGGCATCGCTAGAAGATCACATTATTTTTCTGCGGTGTTTTCATGGTTATCCGCGTAAACTAGTGACGCCATGCCGATGACTTGACGAAGCCTATGTAATTGACATCCATAATATTTATGATTGGTCGTCTGACAGACTTTTGTCCGTCATTACTTGACACCATTTTACGTCCGTCACTAACTTTTTGTTGTTGATAAGCAATATTTTTGTACTGAATAGCGTTTGGGAGTCCACATTAAAATTTAGTGCGATGGCATCACTACAAAAATAACCCATTTTAGCGACGTCAAAAGACGTCGCTAAATAAGGAAAATCCGTCGCTAAAATAAATTTGCGACGTATTTAGCGACGAAAATTGGGTGTCGCGTATAGGCATGTCACAGATGACAATTTCGTCGCAGAACGTCGCTGTTTGCGATGGGGCATGATTAGTGTCGCAAGACGTCGCAAAATTAGCGATAGATAGCAACGTAAGGTTACGTCGCCAAAATAGTGACGTAGAGCGACCACGTTGCGACGCCATAAACTTTATATATGATGACATGACATGGCAGCCACGTATGCACTTTAGCGACGCCTAGCGACAAATTTAGCGACGTCCGCTGACAGGTTGTCATTTTCCATGTCAGCAGTTTAGCGACGTCTAGCGACGTTACGTCACCAGTAAGCGACATATAGCGACGTGTACGTTCCGTCGCTGTCCGTCACGGAACGTCGCTATACGTCGCAGATATTATAAAAAAAATTTAAAAAAAATAATTGGTATTTTTGTTATGCTGTGTGTCTGTGTTTACAGTGTGTGTGAAGTTCAGTGTTCGAACCATCGACAGTTTCGCTTACTGTTCTATGTTTTATCTTGGATAGAAAGAGCAACAGTTCAGGGTGCACTTCTCAGAGCTTCCTCTTCACGTCCTTCACCTTCTCGGAAACCTTTACGACGTCCGAAGAAAGTGAAGGACGTGAAAATGAAGCTCTCAGAAGTACACCCTGAACTGTTGCTCTTTCTATCCAAGATAAAACATACAACAGTAATCGAAACTGTCGATGGTTCTGAACACTGTATTTCACATTCAATGTAAACACAGACACACATCATCACAAAAATACACATTATATTTTTTTAAAATTTTGGCAGCACCTCCTTTGTATATCAGATCATCGCTTATAACCCAGCGTAGGTATATTTGTCATCCCCGTCGTAGATATCAGAAAGTAAATATCACAATAAAAATAGGATGCAGTACAAAGTAAATAGCACAGACACACATCTCACAAACATCCAATAGAGTCAAATAAAAATGGAAGATGATAAAAAGTTTCCCACCAAGTGTATAAAAGAAAGTGTACCAATAAACAATTTGCCCATAGGGCCAATACATACAAGTCATAAAAAAATCAATGAAATCACTGCGGACCCCTACCGCGCAACTGGAATAGAATGTAGTCATACTGCTCCTGGGTGAGCTGCACCGTAGGGGCAGTAGGAGGCAGTGCAATGTCTGGAGTCGGTGCCGTCGATAGACCTGGAGGACGTATCTGCTCCAGCTCTCACAGTCGCTCACCATAAACAGCAAGGGTACTCACCACCCTCTGAGTACTCGCCTCAAGCGAAGCCGAAACCTGAGTGAGTGAGGCAGACATGCTCCTCTGCGATCCCTCCAGCTCGACCTGTCTATGCTCTGTGCGCTGCGTAGACTCGGTGAGCGTCTGCAAGCTGGCAGCTGTAGCCTGATACAGACTCATCAGCTCATGTATACTGCGCTCGACCGCATCAAATCGTTCGGTAACGATCGGAGAGTTGGATCGTCGCTCGACCGCATCAAAAATCTGCTGCTGCAACTCGCGACGCAGTTCCTCGATCTGAAGACGAACATCCTCAGCTCGTGACGACGCCTGCGAAGCCGGAGACTGCGCACTGACAGAGGGGGCCCGGGATGACTCCGAAGCCAAATATGCGCCATAGGATCCCGTACCGTAGTACGTACCCTTCTGAAGACCGCCAACAGCGGTCATCCAGAGCTCGTCCGGCGATGGAGCTATAGGCGGCTGGGAGGAAGTACCAGCCCCTCCCTCTGCTTGCACACTAGCAGCAGCAGCAGCAGCAGCCGCCTCCTCCTGTAGCCGAACAAACTCGGCCTAGAACATGTTTGCTAACGTGTAAGTGTTTGCTAAAGTCTATATTGATATCTATTTTCCTATTTTCTAAATTATAGTAAATTAATATAAAGAATATAACGTACATATGCCTGCGTCACCCTCTCGTCAATGAACTCCCCAGCCCTCCGATGGGTGACCAGGAAGACGGTCACCATGTTCGGGTCCTCACCCTTTTTTACCTGTTAAAATATATTATCTATTATTAGTATTAAACATTCTATCGAACTATATATAAATTAATGTCCGTCATAGGAAACGTACCAGACGACGAAAATGCTCCGTCATCGGAATGGAGCCACCACACCACTTACCGGCGCTCGACCGTGCCACCTTGGCCTTGTCAGACCGCTCCTGGTACTTGGGCTCGCGAAATCTAGCCTTCATCGCATCCCACTGATCTGGCGTGATCCAACCATGGATCGGCTCTCCGGAGCGATCACAACACTTCTGGTCGTGGATTGCATCACGGATGAGCTTGGCTGCGACGGCAGAAAATTAGCCCTCGATCCTCGCCGCCCGGTGTGGTGGATAGAAATAGGTCCTCTACAAGAAGTAAAATACAAAAGTTGTATAATATACACAAATGATTATTAAAATTTAAAAATAAACAAATTTTTTACCTTGAAGTGGGCGAACCAAAAGGCCTTCCTATCTACGGGAGCATCTGAGTAGTTAATCCAAGG
This sequence comes from Iris pallida, assembly GCA_029216955.1. Lineage (NCBI taxonomy): Eukaryota > Viridiplantae > Streptophyta > Magnoliopsida > Asparagales > Iridaceae > Iris > Iris pallida. The sequence continues at coordinate 1,766,009 of JANAVB010007598.1, forward strand.
CCCACCATAGTTCTGCCTCAGAAATACCCCCAGCTGTCTCTGTACTGCAGAAGGCCGATATCTATACAATAATAATTTTTCATGAATATATATGTACATATAATCATTTGAGAAATATATATTAATTAATTAACTTACTTCATAGGCCCGTCCGTCCAAATCTCCATACGCGTCTCGCCCGGGGGAGCGCATGGAGGGTCACTCTCACTCCTGCCTGGGCAGGATCAGTCTGATCGCCGTCCTCCATATGCTCGGCGTCGGCTCCCCCCATAGAGCCATCGACAGGAGGAATGCTGGACGGGGGATCAGGGATGCTGGACGCGGGATCAGGAAGGCTGGACGACGAGGGAGGAGTCGCCAACCTGCTGGAACTGCCCTGTCCCGGTAATGGACCGGGAACAGAACGGTACACTAGCGTACTCGGAGATGAGGATGAGGGCACGGAACTGCCCTCTCCATCCCCAGGCCGAGGCTGACAGGACTGCCTAATGTAAAATCCTCCGTGTCGTCCTCCTGGTCTAGTCATACCTGATAATAACATATGACAATAAAACAAAAATACATATTTTTATGATAGACATCACAGATTTTTGAAAAATATCATGGTCACAGATAAAAGTGTCACTAAAGTGTAACTAAAGTGTCACAAATTTATTATTACAAAAATACATATTTATATGATAGACATCACAGATTTTAATCCTCTTCTGAAAATTCATCTAGTTCGTTTAGCTCATCATCTTCTTCTTCTTCTTCCTCCTCTACATCTTCACTTTCATCTGCATCTTCCTCTTCAGATAACTCTACTTCTTCTACACAATTAGATGTGTAATGAGGAACTTTCGTCGTGTCCACTTCTATAATATTTGTTACAAGAGGTAGTTCATCCTGTTGATAAGCTATATCGTCAACCTCAAAGGTATTTCTAGCTTTGGTCTTGCATACTGCCCACCAGTCCGACCTTGTTGTTCCCCGTTTAGGATAACTTGTGAAGTACACGAACTGAGCCTGACTTGATAGGACAAATGGTTCATAGGCTTGATATCGACGCTGATAGTTTATATCAACAAGACCGTGCTTGTCTACTTTCCAAACTTGACCTTCAATCGGATCGAACCAATCACACCGGAATAACACAATCTTAGCATGCTCTATTCCATAACTATATGTCAGCTCCACGATCTCACGTAGCATGGCATAGAAATCGTTGTCCGCATCAACATCTTTGTAGTTCGAAGATCTGATACACAAACAGCTGTTTTTGGTGGCGTCGAGATCCACAAAGTTGTCTCTGATCGAGCAAGTTGTTGACTTGAACCTAAACCCATTAACACGGTAGCTTGGCCATATTTTTGCAGCATAAATTGGTCCCTTGGCTAGCGTTCTAATAGACTCATTCTCAAGTCTTGCGTATGGACGATCGACCTAAATACCACAAAAGAAGCAATTAAGCTCATTTTCAATCAAGTGCATATACAGAAAGGTAATTACAGAGTTCTGAAGTCTTACATATGCACTCAACCATGATGAAAAATAATGCCTCATTTCTTGTTCTAGTTCTTCTTCTGTTATGTGTGGCCTACCTGACCTCACATCATCATTAAATATGCTGAAAACAACATCATGCAATTAATGTAATAGTATAATAATCAATACTATTAAAATAATGTAGACATATTATTTACTTACCCCTCCAGTTTCTCTACTTCCTCCTCGTTCCAGTTGAGTAATACATACACCTGAGCAGCCCTTAGCTCATCATCGTTCGGATATCTCTTCTTCATTTTACCCGATGGCTTTCCTGGAGCATTGAATACCTTCTGTATTGTATCATTACTTTCATGATCTCCGTCGTCTTTTTCGAAGCTCTCGTTCTATTAGTTGCAACATGAGGCTTGAAATACATCGAACAAAAGTTTGTAATCTCCTCGAGAACATAGGCTTCACAAATAGAACCCTCGACACGTGCCTTATTTTTCACCTTTCTTTTTAGGTGATTCAAATGTCGCTCGAACGGGTACATCCATCGATATTCGACGGGTCCACCAACACGTGCCTCATAAGATAGATGAATCGACAAATGCTCCATAGAGTCGAAGAATCCAGGAGGAAACACCCTCTCTAGCTTGCATAGTGTTACCACAATGTCCTTCTCTTGCTTTTTTAGACGATCAATGAGCAATTTCTTAGAACAAAGATCCCTGAAGAATATGCTAAGCTCCGTCAATGGATCCCAAACTGCCTGCGATAAGAATTCCCGAAATGCAATCGGAATTAACCTCTCCATGAATACGTGACAGTCGTGGCTCTTCATACCCGTCAATTTGTTTTCCTTCGGATCGACACATCTTTTCAGATTTGACACATATCCGTCTGGAAATTTTAGGCCCTGGATCCACCGACAAAGTCTCACTTTAGCCTCCTTGTCCAGCGAGAAAATTGACTTCGGCAGGAACTGTTTTCCATTCTGCTATATCAAATACAACGCAGGGCGTTTGCATATTTCTTCTAAGTCCAACATGGCCTTGGGATTGTCTTTCGTTTTTCCCTTTACGTCCATCACAGTATTAATTATGTTATCAACACATTCTTCTCAATATGCATGACATCAAGATTATGTCTGATCAGATTGGTACTCCAGTATGGCAGATCCCAGAATATGCTCCTCTTTGTCCAGTTATGATCTCTACCAAATCCATCGCACTTGTATCCAGTTGTAGGATCTTCGATAGAACTTGGAAAATCTTTAAACTCCTCCCATATTGTGGCTCCGCACCACCTTGGCGGTGGATCACCCTTCTCTACAACGTCGGTACGAAATGCATTCATGTTCCTTCTGAACGGATGATCTTTTGGCAGAAATTGCCGATGACAATCAAAGAAGCACGGTTTTCCTCCGTGTTTCAAACGGAAAGCCTTACTACGGTCCATGCAATACGGACATGAGAGACGGCCATGAGTGCTCCATCCAGATAACATTCCATAGGCCGGAAAGTCGTTGATGCTCCACATAAGGGTTGCCTTCATCTGAAAATTCTGCTTCCTGGAAACATCGTACGTGTTAGCGCCTACTTCCCATAACTGATTCAACTCATCTATCAAATGCTGTAAGTACACGTCAATATACCTTTTGGGATTATTCGGACCAGAAATTATAACGGTTAGAAACATGTACTGAGTCTTCATGCACATCCAAGGCGGTAGGTTATACGGAGTGACAATCACAGGCCAGCACGAATACTGGGATCCCGAAAGACCAAAAGGAGTAAAACCGTCAGAAGATTGTCCCAATCTGACATTACGCGGATCTGAAGCAAAATCAGGATACACTCGATCAAAGTGCTTCCACGCTTCTCCATCGGATGGGTAATCCAACACTCCTTCAATCTGTTCTCGCATGTGCCAACTCATATTTTTGGCCGTCTCTTTCACCATAAATAATCTTTGCAACCGCGGCGTTAAAGGCAAGTAGTGCATTGAATCGGTCGATCTTCTTGCACCGGTAGACCTTCCTGTACTAGTTGTCTTATAGCGATCAGCACCACAAAATCTGTACACATCTGCGTCCTTGTCGTCTTTGTAGTATAGCATGCACCCATTGCGACAGGAATCAATTTTCTCGTATCCCATCCAGAGCGATCTCACCATCCTCTTAGACCGGTAGAAGTCTTTAGGCAACTTAGCAACCGCCGGCAAGATCTCTATAATCAACTCCAACACTCGGTTGTAGCATTCTTACGACATGTTAAAATCTGACTTAATGCTCAACAGTCTTGTAACCACCTCCAACGGTGAATGATCCTCACAACCAGGATACAATGGAGTCCTTGCATTCTCTAGCAACTCCATAAACTGTGCAGCATCGGCGTTCGGTGCCTCCTCAGGTGCATCATGAACGAAACTAGGCCCCACAGCGTCAAAAACCATGTTCACGCACCCATCGTCGTATGCATGATTATCTGAAACAAAATTAGGTCCTGCATGCATATACGGCTCAACATAAGGCTCCGGCTCTGATGCTAAAGACACAAGTTCTCCGTGTGCGGTCTACTGATAGTAATTAGGCGTGAAACCCCTCGAGTACAAATGATATGTCACTTCCACTTCTGGATAATATTTCACGTTATGACATTTCACACACGGACACTTAATTTTGGTGTCGTCCATGTATTGAGGGAACGCCTTAGCAAACTGCAGGAACTGCTCTACTCCCGCTATGTATTTATCCCGTACACCACACATATCATCAGGACGACGATTGTACATCCATGAACGATTCTGCAAGTAGTAATTCATATCCATTTGGAAATAATTCTGCAAAGATGGACACACATTATCCAATAGGCACAAATTTGTATATTATATCTTATTATGGGACACACATTAGTAGCGGACAGTTACTAATAACAATGATATGCAATCTAGGTCAAACTAGGTTGTACTAAGTCAAACAAGGTCAAGCTAAGTCAAACAAAGTCAAACAAGGTCAAACATGGTCAAAGTAGGTCAAGGGTTGACCTGTAGTTGACTTTGTCAACTCTTAGTCCAATCTAGGTCAGATGTTGACTCTACTTTGACTTTCAGTCAAAATAGTCAACCTTGGTCAAACAAGGTCAAACCTAAGTCAAATATCCTATTTCTAGTCATTACCTACCAAGGTACCCTTTACCTTATCGCTATTGGTATCCCAATACTAATACCTTATAATTCATATCTTACTAGGCCCTAACTAGCCCATGTTTTCCATAAATAAATTCACTTTATTTATTTTGTATCTGAGAAAATTACAACTGTAGGAATCCGATCTAGAAGACGATCGCTTTATCCTTTGGACTATGCGAAGAAGAAGAAAAGCTTCTCAAAATTTTGACAGTAGATATCAATGTATCTGTACAATGAATAAAAAAAGAACCCTATTTATAGAGTCAAAACAGTAACTGAAAAGATAACTACCTCACCACTAGTGCATTTGAAAAGTCACGCAGACTCTAAATACACGCAGGGTTAGTGAGTAGTTACTAGACGTGGCCCGTAACTGTTGGACACATGGCATTAGTGCATGGATCGTGTACAAGTTACTGGGCACGCGAGAGAGAGATCGGTGGCATGGCTGCCACGTACTCCAGTTTGAAATGAAATCCACGCTGTCTTGCTGAAGGCAAAAATCCACGCAGTTTCGTTGACGCAGACTCGTTGAAGGCGAAATCCATGCAAGCTTTGAAGAAGAATACTTCAGAATTTACGCAGGCTTTGAGAAGAATAACTCAAAAATCCACGCAAACTTGAGGAAGGAGAAGGTTCAGAATCCAAGCCAACCGCCAGTTGTCTTGATTTGGCACGCTTTGTCTGACACAAAATCTCTGACATTGATTATATTGTCAGCCGCATTAAATGAAGATAAGACCCAAAGTCACGCCAACTTGGTGAAGAGTGAGTCTTGCTAAGGAAGATTTCGAAAATCACGCAAAAGATGGCGATGATCTCTCGAATTCTGTGCATACGTGGCATACGAGGAGACGTTTCTCGGCTGCTGTGTTGTCAGTCATTATGATTCTGACGTATGGCTGAGCTGTCTCTGCGTGACTTCTAAAGGAGATGGCCAGGCAGAACTTAGCGTATCTTTTGTGCTGCTTCTTGGATCACTCTGCGTGACTTGTTCTGATCAACTCAGCGTGACTTTCATTTTTGAGGCCTACAGCCCATACTAGCTAGCACACACCATTCAAGGCTATACAAGCCTAACCTATAATTCAAGTACCAATAATGACCAAAGTCAACTCAAGCTATCTCATACACACAAGTAATATCTTGGTGTCATTTGTTTAGTCTTAAAAAAACACAATCAACTAAAACTAGTACCAAGTAATGAGCAATAGTGAGTTACCAAAGCAAACTGATCAGACTAAAGAATGCCAATCAACTTGGAAAGATGGATACAGTGTTGACCATTTAACAAACATGAAGACAACAACAACAAAAAATATTGTTAAACAACAATCATCAATAATGAAACTAGAACACATTCTCTACATTCATCACAATCAAGAAACCCTTAAACTACAAACCTCCATAGTTGTTCAGAGATCAAAGGATGGATCAGTATCAATCTAGACAGTCAAATCTGGAAAATGAAGATGGCAAACCTCGGATATAAGCACTCAAAAGTATTGGCAAACCTAATGAACTAATTATACCAAGAATTGTGGATCGAAATAAGGTCTACAATATAATTGTGCATGCAAACCAAGATTTCCTCTATTATTCAAAACAAAGTGTCATTATTTTTTTTTCTAGATCAAACATTATGTTTATCAATGGTGCTAACCTGTGTGTGGGTATGGGTGTATAGTATATGGCAGTTCAACAAATAGGTGTGGACAAGTATAGGCTAGTGTGTCAAGTGTGTGTGTTTGGATGTGATACCATTTTGTGTCAATGGGGCAATGTGTGTGTAGAGTACATGGTGCATATAGATAGGGTGTATGTGATAGGTTTGCATATGTGTGTAATGTATATGGGACTGTTCTCATTTTGTGTATGTGTCAAAAATGGTTTAGACATAGGTGTGTATCAAAAATGGCAGTTAGCTACTAGGGTGTTGTGTGGTGGTACATATATGTGTGTGTGTATTTGTAACCTGAAAAACAGTGTATCAAATGAGGGTGTGTGTGTGTAGAGAGTGGACATGTAACAGGAAAAACAATATGTTAACAGGGAAAAGCAGCTAGTATAATGTATGTAATAAAATTCAGTGTTCATTTGGATGTGTATGGTACATGTGAACTCAGTGGTGTGAGCCATTCTCAGAAAAATGGTTCCCAGGTTTGTGACAGTTCATTAACCCCAAACCAATCCAAAATTCATTTCGAAATCCCTATTTGTCCAATGAAAATCCTAACCATAGTAGCTAACACACAGGTGAAAGTATTTAACATGAAAGTTAATCATCAAAATTAGTTTGAGAACAAGGAATTAAAATCAGAATTTAAACTAACAGGACTGTTCAGTCTAAACAGCCCATTCCTATATTCGAATCCAATATAGGAGGAGGAGTATGTGTGTGTGTCTGTGTCTGTGTGTGTGTGTGTGTTTGTGTCTGTGTCTGTGTGTGTGTGTGTGTGTGTCCGTGTGTGTCCATGTGTGTATGTGCGTGTGTGTCTGTGTCTGTGTCTGTGTCTGTGTGTGTGTGTGTCCGTGTCCGTGTGTGTTCGTGTGTGTGTGTGTGTGTGTGTGTCCGTGGGAGAGGAGGAGGAGGAGGAGACGGAGGAGGAGGAGGAGGAGTTAGGTTAGGGTTTACCTGACGAAGAGGAGGAGAAGCTCGAGGAGGAGGAGCTCGAGGAGAAGGAGGAGGAGCACGACGGGGTAGGGGTCGCCGGGGGGGAGTCGCCGGAGGAAATCGTGGGGGGGGAGGAGTCGCCGGAGGAGCTCGAGGAGGGGGAGAAAATTTGGAGAGGGAGGAAAAAATTTTGAGTGGGGGGGAAAAAGAGCACAGCGTGCCCTAAGTAAAATAGTTAGCGACGTCACCAGTCGACGTCGCTAACCGTCCCAAAAATTTTAATATAGGCGACATATTTTAATAATATGTCGCTGGACGTCGCTATTCAGCGACGTAGTGTATATAGTGTCGCTGAACGTCGCTATTCAGCGACGGTTTGCGACATCAATAGAAGGGAGTCGCTATATTATATGTTTAGCGACGAAATTTTATTCCGTCGCTAAATAATGTCGCTAATAGAGCATATTTTAGTAGTGCTTTGGGTGGAGCACTAGTTGTTGTTCTAAGGATGTAGGGACATGCATGTAATGGTTGGGTGTTTATGAGGCTAATTCACGGTGGTCCACGCGTGGTGGCTACATGGAAGGAGAGAGATGGATCGAAAGTGGTCATCGTCGGGGCTTGTGTTTCTTTTGTTCCTTGGTCAAGCGATCTATTGATTTTTAGTCACTCGATCCATCGGTTATGGTTACAATAGAGGCGTTGAGATGTTGCGAAGAAATCATGAGTGCCAATATGCATTTTTATGTTAGAGGACAAGAACTTCAATTTTTGGGATCATAAAATTTTTGCCCAACGGTGGACGCCACTTATAATGTTTTTCCATAACCAGAAGTCTCTGATCTTGTTCTTAGGCTAGGTTAATGGATTCCTCAATTCTCTGATTACTTCTTATCCTTCACCTGCATAGACGAACACATATGAGAGGAATGGAATAATCCTCTGGTACCACTCTGACGCTTAAACTAGATTGAGGATAAAAGTAAATTTATGCATAATTTTTTAGGATAGAAAAGTGTGTATCTTCTGAAGATTATATAGTTCTCAATGGATAATCCTAAAACTGTTTCTTACTTATCAAAATAGGCTTAAAATAGTTGGAGGAGTAGATGTAAAATCTTCTAAAAATCTTTTTCGTATCTCAATCATATTCTGCCTAATTGACATATTCTGGGATTCAAATTTGGACAAAGTTAAGATTCATACTCGTATAAAGTCTATTAGGCTTGATCCTAGAATTTTGGACCTAAACCGTGACATATATAGAGACATCAATTATCTTTTTTTTTCTTTTTCTTCAATGTTTGACTGGTGCCATCGATCTTTTACCACTTCGGCGATTGTATGGATGCTTTGCCCATCAATATAGCAACGACCTCGAAGAAATTTGAATAAATTCCTGGGATGATACTCAGATTACAACCAAATGGGATTGTAATATCCTTTACAACGGTTGCCAATCGGTCCCCTCTCCACATATGGGTAAGGAGAAGAAGAGGACCAATTGACAAATACCACGTAGCATTTGTAAAATATGACACCACATTTGATTATAATCTACATTATTGAAATTATTATATCTCAATCAAAATTTAACCCTGGTTTGGCTTATTACATGTCACCAAACTAGTGCATCATCTATAGTAAGGTTGTCCACATGAAAAAGAGAGAAAATAATAAACACAAAAGAAAATAAAAAGATAGGGCTGAGCATACGGTTCCAGGACCATCGGTTTCGATTCGGCCAGAACCGTAAAATGTCCAAACAAGTCAGTTCCTAAATTTTGAAATTGAAACAGTACGGGACGAACCGGTCGTGTGACATTAACGGGTCAGGACGGATCATATTTTTAAAGCAAACGGCCCCTGGCTCGGCCCGTTTCTTGGGATAGTCTAAAGTTCCTAAAATTTGATAGTTTTACATAGTCACAGACGTAGTAAGCCATAAAGGCAAAATTTTAGAATTCACTACTCACCTCTCGTATCGACACTTCCGTCACCTCGAGTCCTCAATGCTGCCGCCACCTCGAGTACTCGACGTTGTTGTTGGCCCGCCATCTCGAGTCCTCAACTTGCAAAATTTTAGCTTAATTTTTTTATTTTTAGAGCATATTTGTTTACCAATAAGGAACTTGAAGTCGCATGCAGGGTGAATTAACATTTCAATAATGTAATAAACTATTTCTCTTTGTTAGATTCACTTTCTCTGTACTGATTTCTAGTACAAACATGTGTTATTCCCGAAATAGATCTTAGATCGAAAAACGTAAGTGAATAGAGTGATTCTTCAAACAAATTTGGTCACACACTCTATATATGAAGAACTTCATAGAATTGCTTCTCTAAAGATCCAATAGATCCTTCGCAGAAGATGGAGGAAGGAGAAGATGTAACTCTGCTGAGGTGATGAAGATCACCTTTGCTCAAAGCAAGATTTGCCCTACTGCGATACGTATCCAGGTACCAATAAGTTCGATAGAGAATTTCTGGGACACTCGATGTCTTATCCTGAATGAACTTGCAGAACTTTTTGGACTTCAAAGGCAGAGGCCTGTCCACTCTCTTCATCTCTTAATTTTTGAGTAAGTCGTCAAAGAAGGCACGAAAAGATTATTTACAGAATTGGGCTAAAACCCTAACTTTAATCCCGGCCATACAATGATTGCAAAAAGATAGGAATGAATCATGAAAAGATTTAACAGAATCAAATTCAAATCCCACAAAAATCGAATCTGAAATTTGACTCAAATCTTTCCATAACAGCCTAACCTTCCGACAACGCCTAATACATCCACCGGCATTCGAATGCATAGGCACGTTCGCAATAGAGGCACGCAGACACATAGGCGTACGCACAACAGCATAGCACACGCCCAGCGCGAGCGCACGCGGCCACGCATAGCCCGTGCTTACGCCTTCGTCTACGCCCATGCCTTTTCCCACGCCAGTACCTACGCCTGCACCTGCTCTCGCCGATGCGCATTGCTTCTGCACCTCACCCATACGACTCGCACATAAGATGAGCGCAACAATATTGAACTAAGCGCCATACGTCGATGCTGACATGCTAAGTGCAAAGTCTGCCAACAAAGCGTCTTATTGTGCCCTTGAGTTCGAGTCCGAGTCGCTAAGTCCCTTCGGGGCTTAACTCTATAGAAAATAATTCTATGAGTATGACAAAAAGCATAAATACTTTTTTGTGGAGTTAGCCTTCTTTCTACTTGAAAAATACCCCTGTATGGCACCCATGTGCATCTCTTAACACAAGCACAGCTTTATATAGAAATACAATCCATTTTGTGTGAGCAATGTGGGACAAGCTTTCTAGTCACCAAGGCTAAATGCTAACAATCTTCCACATATCTCTATATATATATATAGGTTGAGTGTTCCCCACATTGATTGTCCATCATATATCAGGATAGATGTCGCTATGACATAAACCTTCCCGTGTGGGTTAAATAACAGTATGATAAAAGAATGGACTAGGCTTTGAATTTTGCACGATAACTACATTTTTTTCTACTCACACAATGACATCAATTGTCCTTCTGGCTGCACATTAAATGTCTTGTGCCAACCTACTTTCGATGTATGTATATTGGGTGTCTACAAGATTTCTCTCAAGAGACGGCCTACATTTCTATCCATACACTCTAGGTGAGTTCTTTTAAAGGGTCTTGGCATAAAGCCTTTTGCTTTCTTATGGTGCTACGCTGCTATGACATGACCCAAAGCTGAGACAATGCCTCATGTGGTGTCATACAACTCTAGCATGAGGCCCAACCTCTTTGTAGTGCCAAACTATCCAACATGAAACCTTTTGCTTCGTTGCGGTGTTACGTCACCATATGACATGGCTCGCGAAGCCGAGACTTTACCTTTTCTAGGTACCTCATGTGGTGTTATCTACTGTAACATGAGGCTCAGTCTCTTTGTAGTATTGTCTACCAGTCTTCATTATACATCATTAGGCCCACTTGCCTATGTGCGGTGTTACGCCGTTGTGACTTGGCCTAAACTCGAGGCTTTACACTTTCTAGGTACCTCGTGTGGTGTCACCCAACTGTAGCGTAGAATACTATGCTCCTTTGTAGTGCTATATTATTCGTGCTTCCTGTAAAGTACGTTGGATATTCTAATTATCCGAAAACTTATTAAGGCTTCCAAGCCATCCTTTCATAGAACATTGTTCTATACAAAGAACAAACAGTAGACAATAGTGGTCCTGGGTCCATAATCCTGCAGTATCCCAAAGGATTTTCCACTAATCAGTGATTCTAAGTCCAAAATTCTGTAATATACTAAAGTACTACCCAAACAGTGGTTCTAAGTCCTTGACCCCACAATATCTAAAGGATTGTCTACTGTACCTAATATTCTTTCAGTCAATGATCATTCTTTAAACTAAAAGCTAGATGTCTAGTAGATTTCTCTGAACTAATAGCATAAAACTTTATAGTAGAATTACAAAAACACAATATCAGAGTGTCTTCAAGCCCATTTTATATACTGTGTCCTCGACCAGCTGGCACTTGAGATCTTTGGTGAACGGATCTGCCAGATTCTCCTGGGTCTGAACATCAATCACGATAATGATTTCTCTTTTAATAAGATCATTTACTGTCATGTGCCTTAGACGCACAGTCCTCTTTTTGCCATTGAAGAGGTCATTTGATACCACCGCTGCAATCGCCTTATTGACGTAGTATATCGGTATCTATGCACCAACCATTGGAAGATCATACATGAGCTTCCGAAACTATTCTGCTTCATCCGCTACACCCAATATACATACACCAAAACCAGGTTGGCACAAGACATTTAATGTATTGTCGGTTTGACACTCGACTTCTGCCTTGAAGTCCTTAAATTTCTCAAATATTTCATCTTTAGACTTGAGCAGATAAACGAATGCGTACTTTGAGAAATCGTCGATGAAAGTAATAAAATACTTCATCTCTACCTTTGTGGAGAACTGTTTGAAATCACAAATATCTGAGTGAGTATTTTATTGTAGTATTTTATGTAGACTGTGTAACTTTAGACCATGTAGATAGTGTAGACCGTATTGTATAATTGTCCCGAGACCGATCACATATCAAAGGTACTTCAGTCGGTCAGTTGGTGAGTATTTTATTGTATTTTTATTTTCTATTCTTAGTATTCAGTTTTATCCTGTCTTTCTTCATTTTAGTTTATGAATCATATGTCTAAAGGCTAACCTCTATTATATAGGCATTTTTATATATTGGAACTGCATTCAGTGAATTGTACTCATTCTATCCTGACTGGATAACCAAACAAATTTTAGGTGATGGCGATGAGATCGTGTGTCCTGACCAGTATGGCCCGTACTTGGAAGATGGATTAGAGACGGACTTTGCTTATCAGGAGGAGTATGCAGCAGCTGATCCCGCTGCACTACCTTAGATATTTTAGTTAGTGCTGAGACCTTGTGTTGGATATTTGAGTTGACTTCGAGACATGTAGTTGAGATTATTGGATTTTAGATTTCATACATTGTGAGACGATTCTATTTATCTTTATCTATTAGTTGCTGAGTTGGAATATAGAATTGCTGATTATCCTTGTGAACTATTTTTATTGTGTGGTTGTTCATCATATTATTACATCGTTCTACCGCCGACTCTACGGCGTAGGCTGGACGTGTACACGGTTCATGCCCAAATATTGGGTGTGAGTCGTGACACGTTTTTATGGTGGCCCATACAGGTCGACGTTTTGCAAGGACAATGAAACCGTGGTAGTACTTAGGTTAGTTGTACTACTGCGGGCCTGTGACTAGGACTAGGAATAGGGACCTAAGGACTGTCTCCGTGATTTGAAAATTGTGTCATTAACTTCTATATTCGATTTCAAGTACCTTTATGCATCCTGTTTGAATCGTTCTATCGTCTAATGATTTTCTTTGTTTTCAGCCAATGGACTCGCAGGATAGGAACAACGCCGCACTGAACACGCCACAGGCAGCTGGCGGGTTTTTTACCTACAGGACTCCACCGACGCAGGGAGGCCAGCTTACTCACCAGGATAATCTGGGCAAGCCACAGTACTCGAGATTTCGTAGGGATGACATTCCACCTCCACCATAGTTCCCTCCGTAGACTCCAGCACCAGCACCCATTCCTCCACCGGCGCCAGCAGTCTATCCACCACCGGCGATGCACCCAGCACCAGCCATGTATCCAGCTCCTATGATGCAGCAGACACCCTACATGTACCCATCACCTACTATGCATCTCGCACCAGCGATGTACCCGGCACCTGCTCTGCCCCCGCTACTGGCACTAGATAATATTACCCTCCTGGGAATTTTCCAGCAATAGGCCAACATCTTTCGTGATACCTTGCGAGAGGCTCTCCAGCAGAGGGAGGCTCCCCAACAGTACCCTGGGACGTCCAAGCACTTCATGGACCTTAGGCCCAGAGAGTTCCATGGGACGGAGGGAATTATCTACGCTGATGAATGGCTGGAGAATGTGGAGCGGTATCAGAAGATAGCCCACGTCTCATAAGATCTGAAGGTGGAGTCAGCTAGTGGACAGCTTTTCGACATCGCACGGACATGGTACCAAGGCGAGCCCCGATTTTCTGCTCCAGACGTAACTTAGAAGGAGTTCAAGCGACTATTCAAGAAGAAGTTCTACCCATATGTGGCACGAGAGGTGCTAGTGAGCCAGTTCGAGCATCTGGAGCAAGGCAACCACACCGTCGACGAGTATACATCGGAGTTTTCTCGCCTCAGTCGTTTTGCGGAGAACTTAGTCAGTACCCCGAAAGACAAAGTACGGCGGTTCAGAAAGGGATTATCGTACGAGATTCGTTTAGCTATCGTCACCAGCCGAGCCACTACCTACGAGAAGATTCTGGAGGTCACCCAGGCTGTAGAAGAAGAATTGAATTACAGGCCGAAGAGGAGTCAAGACACTTTTGGCGGAGGCAGCCATCAACCAATACAGGCGAAGCATCCTCAGGGGCAGCCAAGAACCTTCCACCATCAGCAACAATTCCAGTCCACTGGTGGAGCCCCAGCACATCTACAGTACCGAGGTCCGGCCAGAGCCCAAACACAGCAGACACAGAGGCAGTTCCAGCAGGTCCCACATTGTACATTTTGCGGGAAGATCGGACACATTTGGGACGATTGCATAGTAATACTTGGATCGTGTTTATACTGCAGATCACCTTCACATCAGCTGAAGGGTTGCGCAGTGGCTCCCAATCGAGCAGGACGTGAGACAGCTCCAGCACAGAGAGGACCAGCCGCCACACAGCCACGAGGTCCATCGCTGCCCACTCAGCAACAGTGGTTCGCTCAGCACCAGCAGAGAGGAGCACCCCAACAGGGCCGAGCTTTTACTATGGCTGTTGAGGAGCTCGAGCCAACACCAAATGTGATAGCAGGTTCCATACTTCTCAAATCTTTCCCCGTTATAGCTTTGTTTGATTTCGGGCATCCCATAGTTTCATCTCTGTAGCTTTTGTATTCAAGCATAGTATAGCATCTGTACCTTTGGGTGGTCGTTGCAAAATTATGACAAGCGAAGGCGTTATCCTAGTCAAGAATATTTGCATGAGACGGCGCATCACCTTGGGAGGTAGGGAATTGCGTGCCAACTTACTCGTAATGCCACTACCGAGTTTCGACATCGTTCTCGGTATAGATTAGTTGAGTAAGAATTTTGCCAGTATAGACTGCCACTAAGGATGTGACGTATTTAGTCCTCCCGAAGAGTCTGCATTCGAGTTCGCCAGAGGAGCGATAGAGCAGCAGAGTAAAGGTTTTTACGGAGCTATGATTCAGGAGGGAGAGGCACCGCATCCCATTATCGGGAGTACATAGATGTTTTTTCGGAGGACTTGCCGGGATTGCCGCCAGACAGAGACATCGAGTTTGCCATTGATCTGGTGCCCGGCGCAGTACCAACGGTGCAACCGGTGTATCAGATCAACAACAAGGAGGCTGAAGAATTGAAGAAGCAGATCGACGAATTGCCAGAGAAGGGGTTCATTAGAGAGAGTTCGTCACCATGGGGATCCCCTATCCTCTTTGTGCCGAAGAAAGATGGTACAGTACGAATGTGCATCGACTACCGAACCTTTAATAACCACACTATCAAGAACAAGTATTCGCTGCCGAGGATAGACGATCTCTTCGATCAGTTGAGTGGCGCGCGGGTATTCTCAAAGATAGATTTGAGGTCGGGGTACCATCAGTTGAAGGTGAAGAAAGAAGATATACTGAAGACTGTCTTCTGGACCAAGTACGGATAATACGAGTTTATGGTGATGCCGTTCAGGTTAACTAATGCCCCGTCAGTCTTCATGAACTTGATGAACAAGGTATTCCATACATACCTTGATAAGTTCGTAGGTGTTTATCGATGACATACTTATTTATTCGAAAACACCTGAGGAGCACGAAGAACATCTGAGGGTCATGCTAGAGACCCTCAAGAAGGAGAAGCTCTATGGAAATCTCTCGAAATAGGAGTTCTTCTTGGACAAGGTGGAGTTCCTTGGTCATGTGGTAATTGGCGACGATATATCCGTCGATCCGAAGAAGGTTACAGCTGTGGAAGCATGGTCTACTTCGACTACGGTGGCAGAGATACGAAGTTTCTTGGGGTTTGTAGGGTATTATCGGAAGTTCGTACAGGATTTCGCCCGGATTGCAGAGCCACTCACTAGGCTCACTCGAAATGATGTAGAGTTCATATGGATGGAGGACTGCCAGGCTGCGTTCGATGAGTTGAAGAAGAGACTGACGACAGCCCCTATCTTAGCCTTGCCTTCAGGATCGGAAGGCTTCACCATTTATAGTGATGCCTTAGGAAAAGGACTGGATTGTGTCCTAGAGCAGAACAAGAGAGTGATATCCTATGTGTCTCGACAGTTGAGACCGCATGAGAAGAACTATCCTACTCATGATCTAGAGTTGGCAGTCGTGATCTTCGCCTTGAAGCTGTGGAGACATTATTTGTACGGAGAGCGAATGGAAATCTTTACTGACCATAAAAGCTTAAAGTACGTCTTCATGCAAAAGGAGTTGAACATGAGACAGCGCAGATGGCTTGAGCTAATGAGTGACTATGATATATCTCTATAGTATCATCCAGAAAAAGCCAACGTTGTTGCGGATGCTTTGAGCAGGTTTCCTGTAGCAATATGCTTGACATAAGATCGTCACTTTTTAGAGGATTTAGAGAGTTTGGGCATCGAGATCGTCATTCCAGGAGTCGAGATAGAGATGATGGGCATGCAGATTCAGTCAGGGCTGTGGACAGGATTCGGGAGGCACAGCACCAGGATGAGCAGCTGAAGAGCATTATAGCATAAGCACGAGCAGGCTTGATTGATGATTTTACTATTACGGATGATGGTTCGTTAAGGCACGGGACGAGACTTTGTGTACCTAGTGGAGAGCTTAGAGAAGAAGTTATGCAAGAGGCACATCGCTTCCAATATTCTCTACATCCGGGAGCCAATAAGATGTACAAGGACCTGAGAAACCACGTGTGGTGGTATGGCATAAAATGCGAAGTGGCTCGCTTCATTTCTAGGTGCCTCGTATGTCAGCGGTCAAAGCCGAGAGGCAGATACCAGGAGGTTTGTTGCAGCCGCTACCGACACCCGAGTGGAAGTGGGAACACATCACCATGGATTTTGTTTTCGGTCTTCCACGGTCATCGGGCGGGAAGGATACAATTTGGATCATTGTTGACAGATTGACCAAATCGGCCTACATTATTCATGGGATTATCTACAGAAAAGTTGGCAGAGCTTTATGTGAAGCAGATAGTCCAATTGCACGGGATTCCAGTGAGTATCGTGTCAGACCGTGACAGCAAGTTCACGTCTCATTTTTGGAGGAGCCTGCAGGATAGTTTGGGCATATCACACCCCGATTCGATCAAATCGATAATCGTCCCCCGGGGCGTGATGTCGTGCAAGCCTAAGTTGCGCTTGCACATGGCAATTCATAAGGTTATCCGAAAAAATAGCATTTACAAGAGTACACCAAGAAATTAAACACATTTATATAAAGAAGGAAACTTGTATTTTCATTGATAATTTAGATTACAGACTCGATTACAAAAGAGGCCTCTCAGGATTACAACTGACATCGATGAGATAGTCCTTCCATACATTTACATTCCTTTTTATATAACAACAAAATGACTCTCTAAGACCTGGGATTGACGAGAGTTTGCGCTGCATAGTGCAGTTGAATTGAGTCTTCAAAATATTGCAGAGTTAGCCTTCGCGCTAGCAAGGCTTCAAAAGAAAGGAGCGTCGCCTTCAGTTCCTTGGCATGCTATCCTGGTTTTGAGTACCTGTTGAGAGCAAGGGTCAGCATATTACACTTTGTGCTAGTGCATGGCAGTTTAAATCCCGTGCTCTCATTTGTTGAAGAAGTTAAGTGAGCGTGCATGCAAATGTTTAGTGAAGTTTCTAGCCATCCTACACAATTCAAACTTATATTTGAAGGCACAACCGTATAACAACGATAGATCTTACCCCCGGCAGAGCGTGTCATTGTAGCGTAGACTTACCATGTTCTTTCCTGTCATGTTGATAATAATAAAACATAATAGAGTGCATTCGTGAAGGTCACTAACACGACAAGCCATCCTGGACATATAGCTTGGTAGACAATGGTCCTTCAGTGCAGGTAGCGAGCCCCGTTGAAAGCCACTGCCTACCGTGGCATGCATCTGGCATAGCTATCCGTGTTTTTTCCTAGGCCGGAACGGTACCGTGGCCTCGAAATACCGTCCGAAGAAACAATCGCTCTTGTCGACAAGTTGTCCATGACCGTGCTAAGTTAATTTGTTATTTCAAGGCACATATTTATGTATTGTTGCGACATTCATTTAATTGATTCGTCTTTCCTTAGCACGGTTCTATATGATCCGGTAATTGCAAGCACGATAAGGTTATATGACAAGAATTTGTATAGTTCGTGTTCGTGGGACATGTGACCGTTCATCGGAATATCATTCATGTCGTTGCATTACATCTAGCATAGCACATGTCTAGTATCGATAATGTATTAGAGAAAGGGGTCGAGGAAAAAAGGGTCAGCCACTCACTTAAGTATTTACTTGAGACGAGTAACTGGTTGGTCGCGCTAGACGTTGCCTATGTGATCACCTGAAATCGCACAAGCAACCGACTAGAACACTGTATTATTCAAGGAAATTCGATACGAATACGAAGTTCGAAATGCAAGCCATGAAAACCATCGAAAAAATTTACGAAAATGCATTCAAAAAACCAAAGCCAAAGAAGCAATTGCGGCATGAAAAGCAGAGCAGCGGGAGGTCTCTCCCGACTCAGCCGCAGAGTCTATCCTCGAGGCGCAACCCGTTGAATATGAGACTTGATTCCAAGGAAGCTATTCCATAATAGGGAATGGATCTTAATTCAACCGTTCCTGTTCGATCGATTCGATCGATCCCGACCTATCGGTCCCGACCGAGTCGATAGCGACAGTGTTCCTTTCCCGCGTACCCCGTGGATGGGAAATGGGGTACGATGTAAGGACGGGATATTACACCATAACCAACTAAGAAAAAGTTTCGTCCACGAAACTTAAGAACAGAACCTACCTCTATAAAAATAATGAAGAAAACTTTTCCTTTATCTCTGACTCGAGTTTCCTTGTCGACTCTTCCGTCGCATGGTTCCTCCAGAGTACACGAACAAGAGGGATTGTCCGATTTTGCAGTAGCTTATCCTTGAGTTCTAAGATTTGAACTGGCTCTTCAACGTAGGATAAGTCAGACTTCAGCTCCAACTGGCCAAAATCTACCACGTGGCTAGGGTCGTGTACGTACTTCCGCAACTGAGAGACGTGGAAGACATTGTGCACACCTTCAAGCGTCGGCGGTAGGGCAATTTTATAGGCCATGGGGGTGACCCGCTCGAGTATTTCGAATGGTCCAATGAATCTCGGACTCAACTTTCCCTTCGTACCGAACCGAGTAACTCCTCGCATGGGCGACTCCTTTAGGAACACGTGATCGTCCTCCAGGAACTCAAGCGTTCTTCGATGGGTGTCAGCATAGCTCTTTTGTCGACTCTGTGCAATCTTCAGTCTTTCCCGAATTAGCTTGACCTTTTCCACAGTCTGTTCCACTAGCTCCGGGCCGAGTATCTGCCATTCTCCGACTTTATCCCAGCAAATGGGCGATCTGCACTTCCGGCTATACAAAGCTTCATACGGCGCCATTTGGATGCTGGACTGGTAGCTGTTGTTATATACAAATTCGGCCAGCGGTAGATGGACGTTCCGGCTTGATTTGAAGTCAATTGCGCAGAGTCGTAGCATGTCTTCGAGAATCTAATTAACGTGCTCCGTTTGGCCGTCGGTCTGAGGATGGTAAGCTGAGCTGAACTGCAACTTGGTACCCAGCGCCGACTGAAGGCTACTCCAGCATCGTCACATGAACCGTGAATCCCGATCAGAGACGATGGATACTGGAACTCCGTGCAGCCGTACTATCTCATCAAGATAAGTCTGCCCCAGGCGATCAACGCTCCAAGTAACTTTGATGGCAATGAAGTGCGCTGACTTGGTTAGTCGATCGACGATGACCCAGATGGCGTCGCTCTCCCGTGGTGTCTTCGATAGGATAACAATAAAGTCCATAGTGACATGATCCCATTTCCACTCTGGAATAGCAAGGTTCTGCATCTCCCTGCCCGGTCGCTGATGCTCAGCTTTCACCTACTGACAGACCATGCACTGTGACACGAAGAGCGCCACATCTCTCTTCATCCCGTGCCACCAGAAGGCCGTACGGAGGTCCTTATACATCTTGGTAATGCCTGGATGCAAGGTATATTTTGCATAATACGCCTCCGCCAATATCTCCTTTCGTAGTTCTGAGTCGTCCGGAACACATAGTCGGCCATTCAATCTCAGCACGCCGGTCTTATCTTTCGCAAAGTCGGTCGCACTACCTGTTGAAATTCGCTCGCACATTTTCTTCAGGTACGGATCGTCCTTCTGAACGGTCTTGATCTTTTCCAGCAAACTCGGCTCTAACTGCAGTTGCGCCAACCGTATATCCCTGAATCGAACCCGGAGGTCGATACCCATTTTTTCTAAATCTTGTAGTAGTCTGCGGTTGATGGTTAGCGAGGCAAGATATTTTTGACTCAGAGCATCCGCTACCACATTTTCCTTGCCCGGAGTGTAGTCGATCGTCAAGTCATAGTCTTTGATAAGTTCAAGCCAGCACCTCTGTCGTAAGTTTAATTCCTTCTGGGTGAAGAGATACTTGAGGCTCTTGTGGTCGGTATAGATCGTGCACGCCATGCCATATAGATAGTGACGCCACCATTTCAATGCAAACACAATCGCCGCTAACTCCAAGTCGTGCGTAGGATAGTTCTTCTCGTGCGGCTTCAACTATCTGGAGGCGAAGGATATCACCTTGTTTTGCTGCATGAGCACACATCCCAAGCCCTGGCCTGAAGCATCGCTGAATATCTGAAAACCCTCTGGCCCATCCGGGAGTGCGAGTATAAGGACCGAAATTAGTCGTTGTTTTAGCTCCTGGAAGGAAGCTTCACAGTCATTCGACCACTCATACACGACTCCCTTTTGAGTGAGGCGAGTCAATGGAGATGCAATCTTTGTGAAGTCTTTCACGAAGCGTCAATAGTGTCCCGCCAAACCAAGAAAGCTTCGAATCTCACTAGCAGACGCAGGCCGCTTCCAATCAGCAACAGCTTCCACTTTCTTCGGATCGACTGCAATACCTTCGGACGAAATAATGTGACCAAGAAAGGATACGCTGCTGAGCCAAAATTCGTACTTACTCTGCTTTGTATACAACTGATTCTCTCGAAGTGTCTGGAGCACGGTCCGCAGATGTTCTGCATGCTGCGCCCTATCCTTCGAGTAGACGAGAATATCGTCAATAAAGACTACCACAAATTTATCAAGAAAGGGTCGAAATACCCGATTCATCAGATCCATGAAGGCGGCAGGGGCGTTCGTCAGGCCGAATGACATCACCAGAAACTCGTAGTGGCCGTACCGAGTGCGAAAGGCTGACTTTTGTACGTCGTATGACTTGATCTTGAGTTGATGATAGCCTGAGCGGAGATCAATCTTTGAAAATACCGAGGAGCCTTAGCTGATCGAATAAGTCATCTATACGGGGCAATGGATACTTGTTCCGGATGGTGGCCTTGTTAAGCTCTCGGAAATCGACGCACAAACGCATGGACCCATTCTTTTTCTTCACGAACAACACGGGCGCTTCCCACGGAGAAACACTAGGCCGAATAAACCCTTTGTCAAGCAACTCTTGTAACTGGACCTTGAGTTCCTTCAGCTCGACGGGGGCTATTCTGTACGGGGTCTTAGAAATCGGTCGAGTATCAAGAAATATATCGATGCTGAATTCGATTTCTCGATCGGAGGACATGTCGGGTAGCTCGTCCGGGAACACGTCAGGAAATTCTGCCACAACGTCGGTCTGACCCGTGTTTGCACCATCATGTCGCATGTCTCGGACAGACGCCAAATAGCCTTCGCACCCAGAATACAGCATCCTTCGAGCAGAAATTGTCGAGATCAGCATGCAGGTCGACGACGCCTCACCACACGAAAAGCAGAATTTAGGCACTTCTGGTATGCGGAAGGTGACCGTCTTTCTGGCGCAGTCTATGGTTGCGTTGCACTATCCGAGCCAATCTATTCCCAGAATGATATCAAAGTCCTTCATGTCTAGAACTATCACGTAAAGACCGATCTTTTGACCGCCAATACAGATAATCTTGTCGGCGTAGGCTAAATTAGTTAGTATTGGTGTGCCCGAAGCTATACTTATGCTAAGGTCGAGATCTAATAATATTATCGAAAATTTGTGCTCGGCGGCAAAGTCCGCCGATATAAAACTATACGAAGCGCCTGAATCAAATAGTACACGAGCAGGCACATTATTAAAATTTAGTATACCTGTCACGACCGTATCTGATGCAAGTACTTCATCTCGAGTCATGGCGTAGACGCGACCTTGGGCATTGGGGCGACGATCTTGGCCATTTTGCGGCAGGGGTTGAGGTGCTCGAGGCGCCGAAACTTGATTCCCCGGACGATGTTGTTGATGCTGAGGCGTGTTCAAGTTGTTTCTTCTATGGTTCAGGCAGTCTCCATAAAAGTGACCCCTTTTTCCGCAGGGATAACACCCACCATTTTGAACTTGACAGTCGACGGCAAGATGTCCGTTCCGGTAGCATTTGGTACAGCGAAGTCCCTGATTCTATGCCTGATGTCCGCCCTGGTGTTCGTTGTTCGGACGCTTGGTCACATTGTTTCCTTTCACTTAGCTAGGGCGT
This sequence comes from Iris pallida, assembly GCA_029216955.1. NCBI lineage: Eukaryota > Viridiplantae > Streptophyta > Magnoliopsida > Asparagales > Iridaceae > Iris > Iris pallida. The sequence goes on from JANAVB010007598.1 coordinate 1,788,672, forward strand.
TTGTGATTGTATGTATGCACAGCGCCGGCAGCACCTGGAAGGTATTAGCGTTCAAGGCGGAGGGCGTGGTTGCGAGACTCCTCCATCATTTTGCACTGCAGAACAGACACGTGGGCGTAAATAGATGGTCGTAGACCCACTTCGAACCGTCAAGCATGACTCACCAGGGAAGGCAGGAATTTTCCAGGAAATTTGGCTAACTTGTTGAACTCTGCTGCATACCGCCGCACCATCATATTCCCTTGCCTTAGCTGCATAAATTTATTTTCCTTCTCTTGTCGAATGGCTTCGGAGAGGTACTCGATCTCGAATGCCTCTCAAAAGGTAGCCCAAGAAATTGCCGTTGTCTCGTCGTCGTGTCTAATCGCCCGCTTTTGTACGGCCTACCAGTCGTGTGCATTTAATCGGAGTAGAAGTTGAACGCATGCGACTTTCTTGGACTCTTCGACACCCAGAAGCTCGAACTTATCTTCCAGCTCCTCCAACCAGTCGATCACCATGGAGGGATCTTCTGTGCCGTTGAAGGAAATGCGACAGCTTTTTGTGAATTTTGACACGTCGAAGTTGGAACTTCTCGGTGCTGCAGACATAGGCTCGGGTACCTCCGGTTCGACTTCACTTTATCTGGCCGCAGGCTTGGTTACAGCATGGGTTGTCACGGAGTTATTGACGTTGGCCACAACTGTTTGAACAATCTGCTGAAGAGTATCGAGCTGCTTCTGGTACAGCTTGAATTGTGCATCGAAGCGGGCCTCGAACTGAGTCTGGCGTGCCTCCATCTGCCGTCGATGTTGCTCATTCTGGCGTTGACTCTCCTCAACTTATCGTTGTTGCACTTCCAGCATACGCAACATCCGCTCCATGGCATTGTTAGAGGGTCCGGGTCACGAGCTACTCGAGCCACTCGAAGCACTTTCTTCGTTTGCCGCCACGTTCACCGCCGTGCCTTCTGGAATTTTTTAAGGCAAAATACATTAGTCACAAAACTTATTACGGGCTCACTCGTATGGAATGACATATCTCATCGACGTGGGACCAACAATTTTGAGACTAAAAACTCGACACTGGAGGCCAAATTATGTCACGCCCCGATTAGGTCAAATCGATAATCGTCTCCCAGGGCGTGATGCCGTGCAAGCCTAAGTTACGCTTGCACAAGACGATTCATAAGGTTATCCGAAACAACAGCATTTGTAAGAGTATACAGAGAAATTGAATACATTTATATAAAGAAGGAAACTTGTATTTTCATTGATAATAAGTTAGATTACAGACTCGATTACAAAAGAGGCCTCCCGTGCTTACAACTGACATCGATGAGATATTCCTTCCATACATTTACATCCCTTTTTATATAACAACAAAATGACTCTCTAAGACCTGGGATCGGTGAGAGTTTGCGCTGCATGGTGCAGTTGAATTGAGTCTTCAAAATGTTACAGAGTTAGCCTTCGCGCTAGCATGGCTTCAAAAGAAAGGAGCATCACCTTCAGTTCCTTGGCACGCTATCTTGGTTCCGAGTACCTGTTGAGAGCGAGGGTCAACACATTACACTTTGTGCTGGTGCGTGGCAGTTTAAATCCCGTGCTCTCATTTGTTGAAGAAGTTAAGTGAGCGTGCATGCAAATATTTAGTGAAGTTTCTAGCCATCCTACACAATTCAAACTTATATTTGAAGGCACAACCGTATAACGACGATAGATCTTACCCCCGGTAGAGCGTGCCGTTGTAGCGTAGACTTACCATGTTCTTCCATGTTATGTTGATAATAATACATAATAGAGTACATTCGTGAAGGTCACTGGCATGACAAGCCATCCTGGACATATAGCTTGGTAGACAGTGGTCCTTCAGCGCAGGTAGCGAGCCCCGTTAAAAGCTACTGCCTACCGTGGCATGCATCCGGCATAGCTATCCATGTTTCTTTCTAGACCGAAATGGTCTCGTGGCCTTGGGATATCGTCCGAAGAAACAATCGCCCTTGTCGACAAGTTGTCCATGACCGTGCTAAGTTAATTTGTTATTTTAAGGCACATATTTATGTATTGTTGTGACATTCATTTAATCGATTCGTCTTTCCTTAGCATGGTTCTATATGATCCGATAATTGGAAGCACGATAAGGTTATATGACAAGTATTTGTATAGTTCGTGTTCGTGGGACGTCGTGTGACTGTTCATCGGAATATCATTCATGTCGTTGCATTACATCTAGCATAGCATATGTCTAGTACCGATAATGTATTAGAGAAGGGGGTCGAGGAAAGAAGGGTCAGCCACTCACTTTAGGATTTACTTAAGGCGAGTAACCAGTTGGCCGCGCTAGACGTTGCCTACGCAATCACCTGAAATCGCACAAGCAATCGATTAGAACACTGTGTTATTCAAGAAAATTTGATACGAATGCGAAGTTTGAAATACAAGCCATGAAAACCATCGAAAACATTCACGAAAATGCATTCAGAAAACCAAAGCCAAAGAAGAAATTGCGGCAGAGCAACGGAAGGTCTCTCCCACCTCAGCCGCAGAGTCTATCATCGAGGCGCAACCCGTTGAATATGCGACTTGGTTCCGAGGAAGCCATTCTATAACAGTGAATGGATCTTAATTCAATCGTTCCCGTTCGATCGATTCGATCGATCCCGCCCTATCGGTCCTGACCGAGTCGATAGCGACAGTGTTCCTTTCTCGTGCACCCCGTGGACGGGAAACGGGGCACGATGTAGGGACGGGGAACTACAGGGCACAGCACTCAAGTTCAGCACCGCCTATCATCCGCAGATGGATGGACAGTCAGAGCGGACCATTCAGACGCTCGACGATATGCTACGGACATGCATGCTAGATTTTGGCGGCTCATGGGAAGACCACCTTCATCTCGTGGAGTTCTCCTATAACAACAGCTACCAAGCTAGTATCGAGATGTCCCCTTTCGAAGCGTTGTATGGTCGGAGATGTCGTACCCCGCTGTCTTGGAACGATGTGGGAGAGCATGCACTATTGGGACCGAAGATGGTAGTAGATGCTGTAGAGAAAGCAAAGATCGATGATTAGAGAGCGGCTTCGTGTGGCTCAGGATAGGCAGAAGCACTAGGCCGATAGTCACCGTAGACCGTTGGAGTTTGAGGTATGGAATTCCCTTAGTGTAAATTATGTATTAATTATAGATTCATGGTGATAATTTTATGTTATAGGTTGGCGACTTGGTGTTTTTGAAAATTTCTCCGACACGTGGCACTATCCTTTTCGGTAAAGACGGTAAGCTCAGCCCATGTTTCATTGGGCCGTTTGAGATCCTCAAGAAAATCGGTACAGTAGCATACCGATTAGCCTTGCCGCCTACATTAGAAGGAGTGCACAATGTGTTCCACATTTTCCAGCTGCGATGATACATGGCAGAGCCTATCCATGTCTTGGACCATTCAGAGATCGAAGTGGGACCGAGTCTCAGTTACCAGGAACAGCCAGTGGAGTTCCTGTTCCGCAGGGAGAAGGTTTTGAGGAATCAAGTGATTCCCTTGGTTCACGTCGCGTGGAGCCACCACTCTCCGGGCGAGTCCACATGGGAGAGAGAAGACGAGATGCACGAGCATTACCCATACCTCTTTGAAGACTGAGGTACTTTCCTACACTGCATTTCAGCTGAATTTCGAGGACGAAATTAATTTAAGGGGGGTAGACTTGTAAACCCCTTGACCAATTTCCTTTGTGTTAAAATCTTATTTTTCTATTTTAGCATTTATTTATTTGAGAAACTAACAGTAGAGGATGATTTTGAAATATATGAAAGGATAGGGACCTAAGTGCCAAATGAGAGTTTTAAACTCTCAAATTTAAATTCAATTCCTGGAGACTGTGATCTAATTTGAATTTTTCCTGTTAAACCTACTCCAAATCCTAGTACTGCCGAGGGAATGAATCTCTCCAAACCTAGTTCAAATCAGATTCTCCTCTATCATGTTAACTTGAATTTCCAGCTATAGAAATATGAAGGGTTTGGTCATAGTAAAAACCCAAGAGATCTTGCCTCCGCCTGATTTCCAGTTGAACAAGTCTTGGATACCTTGGGAAGAGGATTGTCCAAGTTCTTCAACCAGGTATTCTCCATTACCCACTTGAACATCTGGTTATATTCTGTGTTCGACAAAATGCCTAGGAGACTTTAATCGATATTGTTATTTAGTAGCAAACTATTGGAACAGGGGATGAGAGTATCAGGTCATAGGTTCTTGGGTGACTTTGTAGGTGTAGCTAGCACCTGACAGAGGTACAAGGGTTACACATTTGAGACTAGGAAGAGAATAGGATGATACTCAATATCATAGACCATCACTGAGAACCTGAGATTTCACATCAGGCATGGTAGCCATTAGGCTATTGACAGGAAGTCAATAACCTGTTTGTTCCCCACCATAGTATAGGGAAAACCAGTAGGTACTCCCCATACACCCAGGTAATGTTATGAGTTTAATCGTTTTGGCCACTGTTGAGTATAGAGACATGCCCCTAGAAACCTAGGAATAGAACCACCCATGTGTCAGACCAATAGGGTAGACAAGGACTGAATCCCTAATGCCATTAATCAATTATCCATTAGACAAGAGATGTGCACTGTTAGCTGGGTCATGTCTCGAACATCAAGCAAACCAGGGAAGCAATTGGTCAGGTCATGAGTATCAGATGGATACTGCTAACTAATTCCTGTTGTCCAGTTCATGAGCCAAACTTGGCATGTACATCCCTGCACAGTTGAAGACACCACACAGGAAATTAGGGTAGGGCCATAGGACAGGGGTGTTAATGATACATCCATAGGGTCCTACTGCCATAGCTAGGAAGAGGGCACATCCTCTGTTAGCAACAACAAATAAGTATTGTCTTAACACACAGGAAAGTAAATCTTTGATGTTGTTGTAAACGCATTGGCCGTAGTAGATGGGAGGGTCTCTAACCCAAGCTAAATACAGCAACAGGGATTAGAACCTAAGAAAGCCTAAGAACAGAGCTAGTTGGGTTGTACTCCATATCTCCTGTGTCAAGACAGGCCACCACCACCACTATGAGTCTATGCACACCTGGGTAGGATATCTGACATTGAAGGATATCCTAACATGACCAATTGCCTCGACCTAAGAGCCCTAGAATCCACCAGGTCATCCTGACAAGAGTTCCCCTAGATTACATTGGGTAATGACAGGGAATCTATCCCTTAAAATTGCTCAGGACAGTGGTTAGGATGTCCTGATACTCTAGAGTAGGACAATGGTACCCACAGGAACAGATACAGGGGATCCTGGTATCAAATGGATACCCATATGGGAGTAATCCTATTATCTTGTAGACTTAGACAGGGTATCTCCTTGTGGGCATAAGCACATATAGCAGGTGACCTAAGTCCTACGTTTTAGTCTGAGGAAAGACTAACTCAGAGCCACCTGGTGGCATCAACCAGAGTCCACCTGACCACATAGGCTGTAAAGAGTAACATAGAGAACACAGATTAAAAGAGGGGATTACAGTATGGGGCTGAATATCAACTAGAAGTACACAGGTTTGGGACTAGTGTATCAAACACCACTCCTATACAGGTTCATCTGACCCTATAGAATCAAAGCTTCAATTGAGTATATCCAAGTGTTTAGGTTATGCCTATAATATAGGATAGGTAGAGAAACTGATGTTCAGTATGGGAAGTTGTACACAGTACAGGCTTATACCAGCTTTTAGCTATTAAGCTCCCTGGCCTAACTTCTATGGTACAGATAGCAGGACAAGTAAACAGGTGCTCTTGCAAAACTGAGAAAGGGTGGTATATAGGTACTGATTTACCTAGGAAGTTAGCTTGAGGATCAACTGAGTAATAGCCAACAGTAAGAGGCAGGATAATTGCACTCTATACCCAACAGGTACTAGCATATAGGCCAGTTAGCCTAGGCTCTGTTTTAGGAGAAATCATGAACCCAGCAGAGGGCCAACACCCATATAGTGACTGAAGGGTTTTCTCTCCACATTTATCTGGGATGATTTGAGTGAACCATGACCTGCATCCATTAGAAACTGTAAGAGGGGAGCCTTTGTATTCATCAGAGTATTGACAGGAACTAGATGAGTGCAGGACTATAGATGTTCCTTAGACACTTCTATGGTCAACAATCTAGTAACAAAGGTGACCTATATAGCAATCCACTGAAGGGACAAGTACAGTAAAGGCAATACTTAGGAGTCATGAAGGGTAGTGGCAAGGGCAAATTTTGGATACCATGTAGGAATAAAACAAGTTGGGCCTAGGAAGTGAGTTAGAAGTTAGAAAAACCTATTTTAATATTTAAACTTCATTTTTCTAATATTAAATTCATTAAATAGGTTCCTTGGATCTCGATTTGAACTCTGACCAGCGCTAGCAGCCCGGGACGCCAGGCGAGTACAGTTTATTGTTTGTTTTCAGTATTAATCTTTACTATGGATCATTGTTAGTCGATAGATATGTGATTAAAGTTTTATATTGATTTTATTCTTTGTTATGTCAGAAGGGTGAAGTACCAACGATGTGTGATCTGACTTTAGACCGTGTAGACCGTGATTATTATTGCATGTATATCGTGTAGACCGTGAATATTATTGTATTTATTCAGTGTAGAAAATATTTCTTTATTACAGTATTTTATGTAGACCGTGTAACTTTAAACCGTGTAGATAGTGTAGACCGTGTCGCATAATTGTCCCAAGACCGATCACATATCAAAGGTACTTCAGTCGGTCAGTTAGTGAGTATTTTATTATATTTTCATTTTCTATTCCTAGTATTCAGTTTTATTCTGTCTTTCTTTATTTTATTTTATGAATCATATGTCTAAAGGCTAACCTCTGTTATATAGTCATTTTCATATATTGGAACTATATTCAGTGAATTGTACTCATTCCATCCTAACTGGGCAACCAAACAAATTTTAGATGATGGCGATGAGATCGTGTGTCCTGACCAGTATGGCCCATACTTGGGAGATGGGTTAGAGACGGACTTTGCTTATCAGGAGGAGTATACAACAGCTGATCCCGCTGTACTATCTTAGATATTTTAGTTAGTGTTGGGACCTTTTATTGGATATTTGAGTTGACTTTGAGACATGTGGTTGAGATTATTTGATGTTAGATTTCATACATTGTGAGACGATTCTATTTATCTTTATCTATTAGTTGCTGAGTTGGAATATGGAATTGTTGATTGTCCTTGTGAACTATTTTTATTGCGTGGTTGTTCATCATATCATTACAGCGTTCTACCGCCGACTCTGCGGCGTAGGCTGGGCGTGTACACGGTTCATGCCCAAATATTGGGTGCAGGTCGTGACAACCATCTTCAGAAGATCTGTACTTCGGTTTACCCGCTTGACGATTTTTTGGTGATCTTCGTCTGCGCATAGATCTCACACTTCTCCAAAAAATTTATCCCTACACTTGGAGATAAGCCCTAGACTAGACATCTTTTTTATTATTTTATAATGAATATGTCCTAGTCTATTATACCACAACTCAAGAAAATAACCAGAAGAAGTGACTGTATTTATTAATTCCATTGGAGTTACTAGTTGAAGTTGTAACATTCCTTCGATAAAAGACCTTTTTGAAGTATGTTCCTTTGTAATACATAGCGATCTGACCAGCGATGTCCATTCTCAAGCCTGCATTATAGAACAGACTTTTCGAGACCAGGTTCTTGGCTATAGCAGGTACATGCTTTATACTCTGAAGCATCAACGACTTTTCCGAAGTCACTTGCAGTACCACCGTCGCGATCCCAAGTACTTCAGCATGTGTCTGGTTCTCCATAGTAACCTTCTCAGAAATAGGTTTGTACGTGGTGAACCACTCCTTCTTTGAGCAAACATGGCATAATGTTCCGGTGTCTATCCATCAGTCTATGTCAATACCAATTGAGTCAACCTATGCAATCATATCAAAAAAGTTATCCTCACCTTGCTTTATGTTTAGGTTTTTCCTTGTCCCTCGTCTAGTGGCTTTTCTTGTCATAGTTGAAACAAGTCCCATATTCTTTGGACTTGGGCTTGAACTGAGCCGACTTCACCTTCGGATGGTGAACATCTTTCTTCGTATGGTAGGGATCCTTCTGATTTCTTTTAGAATTTTATCCTTACACCATGTTGGCCTTGGCCATCTGCTTGGACAAGGTGTCTACTTTGAGTTGAGCTCTCAACTCGTCTTCTACATGTATCTAGTGCAAGAGGCATTCTAGATCCACTCTCATCTTCTTGCGGTGCGTATCCGCGATAAAATTTCTCCATCTATGTAGGAGCTTGGCGACAATATCCCTGACAACAAAAGCATCGACCAAGGACATGCCGTCATCCGTCTGTTGCTTAACAAGAGAAACTCCTTGACTTGAGACAACATAGTATTTTCGTTCTCAAATTGCATCCAACAGGCCTTTTCGGTCACGTAAATCTTGTTTTTGTTTTTATTTTCTACAGACTCCCAGACGTCATTTGCATTAATTGCCTTGCTGTAAGGATTTGCCAGAGAGTACTCCATAGAGTTTAAGATAAGTAACTTACAAAGGTTGTTATCTCTCCTCCACTTCGACTGCAAAGCAGTAGCTTCAACAACCTTTCGAGCATTTTTATCTTCTCGAATCAAAGGCTCAGAATCTGTCAACACATAGTCGACGCTCATGAGTTGAAGATTAAGGCTGATCTTTCTCTTCCAGACGTTGTAATGCTTCCCATCAAACTTCTCAAGTTTATTAAAACTTGTGTCGAGAAAATTTGCATGGTTATTTTCCATCGGATCCGAATCTTACTTTAAGATTATTATTCTCGAAATAGATCTTAGATGGAAGAACGTGAGTGAACATAGTGATTCTCTAAACAAATTTGGTTACACACTCTGTATAGGAAGAACTTTAGATAATTGCTTCTCTAAAGATCCTATAGACCTTTCGTAAAAGATGGAGGAAGGAGAAGATGTAACTCTACTGGGGTGATGAAGATCACTATTACTCAAAGCAAGATTTATCCTACTTCGATTTACTCCCAGGAACCAGCAAGTTCGAAAGAGAACTTTTGGAACGCTCGATGTCACCTCCTGACTGAACTCGCAGAATTCCTTGGACTCCAATGGCAGTGGCCTCTCCACTCTCTTCGTCGTTTAATTTATGAGTAAGTCGTCAAAGAAGGCACGAAAAAAGTATTTATAGAGTGGGACTGAAATCCTAACTCTTATACTGGCCGTACACTGATTGGGAAAAGATAGAAACGAATCATGGAAAGATTTAACTGAATCAAATTCAAATACCAATAAAATTGGATCTGTAATTTGACTCACTCTTTCAATAACCGTCCGAACCTTAATAGTGCACTAAGCGCCATGCGCCGATGCTGATGTGCTAATGTCACTCCCCGTTCCCAGAATGCGTATTTTTATACATGTACTACTCGAATGTATTTATTTAGTATTTATCATGTATTTATTTAATATTTATCATGTATTATCCTGTATTTAAATTCCTTTAATTTTATGTTAATCAATTAATCTGCTCTTTAAATTTTTATGTTAATTTATTTCCTGCAATTATATTTCTGTAATTTTATTTTTGCACTTTATTTTTTGCTTTTATTCCCTGCCTTAGTCTTGCTTATTTAGGTTCGGGTTGGCTTTGGTTGGATCCCCTACAACCCGACCCATTAGACCCATTAGACCCGGCCCAACTCCCACCTACCATCCCTTCCGTATTTAAAGCCACCCTCTCTATTCTCTCTCCTCATTACTCATTCTCACCATTACTCCTCTTCTTCTTCTTCATTACTCTCTCCACCTACCAAACCGTAGGTAAGTGCAACTTGCTCCACATGAGAACCCATGTTTTTGTAGTTCATTTATCTTTCTCGCAAGATCCTAAGAGAGTTTAGAACTTGGCATTTTTCATTTCGAAGTCTTAATTTTTGTAGATCTAGAAATGAGTTATTTTCGGAGTTTGGTAGTTTTGATCTATTAAACTTCTTTGTTTTCAAATTTTGATGGTTTCATGTTGTAGAGAAGTTTATTCTACCCAATTTTGACCTTTAGAGAGTTGGATTTGGACTTGTTTTGACCAAGTTATGGACCTTTGAAGCTTTGGGGTGCAACCATGGAGTTCTTGCTGTTTGGAGAAGACAGTGAGCAGTGTACACTAGCTTTTTAGCTTGCGTCACTGAGCTGTGTGCGCTCTTTAGCGCAGCGCAGTATGGAGTCCATACGCTACCTTTTTAGGAAGCGTGTGTCTTGCATACGCTACCTTTTGGAAGCGTATGTCGTATGGAGTCCATACGCTACCTTTTGGGAGCGTATGACTTGCATACGCTGACTTGAATGGTTAGGAGTCGTATGGAGCCCATACGCTACCTTTTGGGAGCGTATGACTTGCATACGCTGACTTGAATGGTCAGGAGTCGTATGGAGTCCATACGCTACCTTTTGGGAGCGTATGACTTGCATACGCTGACTTGAATGGTCAGGAGTCGTATGGAGTCCATACGCTACCTTTTGGGAGCGTATGACTTGCATACGCTGACTTGAATGGTCAGGGGTCGTATGGAGTTCATACGCTACCTTTTGGGAGCGTATGACTTGCATACGCTGACTTGAATGGTCAGGAGTCGTATGGAGTCCATACGCTACCTTTTGGGAGCGTATGACTTGCATACGCTGACTTGAATGGTCAGGAGTCGTATGGAGTTCATATGCTGCCTTTGGGGAGCGTATGACTTGCACACGCTCACTTGGATAGTGAGGAGTCGTATGGAGCCCATACGCTGCCTCTTTGACTTGAGAACTACGGAATCCCTAATTGACTGGATAGACTAGCCTTGCTTGCACATAGTAAGAACTACGGAATCCCTAATTGCATTATTCCATGATAACTTGGGACTCACAATAGCAAGCCGTAGGAGTTGATTGGCCGTTCAAGATGATTTGTTTGTGTACTGTACTACTCTGTTACCTAACTGGGATGATCAGAATGTCAGGACATGACGGGCCAACTTATGTCCTTGTTTGGTTGGGAGGTTGGTTCGAAGTGTCGTGATGTGATGTGAATCCTAGTGGAAAGCAGAGATCTATTATTATATTCTCTTACTTACTGGTTTTAGTTCTCATATCGTACTTCCTTGTGGTACTTGCTATTAGAGGTCTAACCTCTCTGGTTTTGCATGGCCAGATTTAGAGCCGATCCCCGACGATCCAGCTTACTTCTACCTCCAGGATGGTCAACACTAGAGGGATGATCGCAGGAGGACTCGAGTGGGTTTTTTACTTCCCCACTCGTTTTGTTATCTACTTTATACTTTGCCGTTTGGCACAGACATGTTAGTCGGATTGTCTTGTACTTACTTTTACATAATTGTAATTAAAGTCAGACTGCAGCTGATAATAATTGTGTATACTTTTGCTACATCAATTTGGCTATGTTTTGTAAAGCCAGATATCAAGAACATTTTGACTGAGCGTTTGGGACGCCTTACTGCTTTATCTTACATGTTCTCTATTTCTGTTTCTTATTCGAATGATTGAGACAATAGATGTGTAATGACCATAGTAAGACTTTATGTAGTATGCACCCCCTCGTCTGGTTAGACAGCATTGATCGTATTATATGGTATTCATCTACCCGTAATACGTAGCTGGCTGAGTCATTCCCCCGCTCTCCAGTATTCTGGTTCTGGGGTGTGACAAGGTTTTAGTGGTGGCCCATGCAGGTCTGATTTCAGACTTGTAGGGTGTTTTGATATATAGGATGTCTCAATCACACATGTTTTCCCTTGATCTCGCGATTCGTTGTTCTCAATACCAGCTTGACATTCCAGTATCCCTTGACTTCATTGATCATTCATGTCCGGTCATTTGATTGTTCTCTTATCCCTTTTCTTAGGGGCACCTCGTCTGTATCTGTCAGGATTGGGCAACAACAACAAGGGCAGCATGGACAACCTGACCAGGTTGGTCAGCAACAAGGGTCAGAACCACTTCGTGAGACTATTCAAGAAGAGGTGATAGTAGAACCAGCGGTTGGACCGCAGTATCCGGAGGTTCCAACACCACCAATAGTTCCACCTACCCCTGTGGAATTGGACACACCAGCCCTTCTGGAGATCATGAGAGGGATGATGGCTACTCAGCAACACCAGATATTAGCCCAGCAGCGCATGCATGCTCAGTTACAAGAGCAGAATGTACTACTCAACCAAGGATTACAGACGGCATTGGAAAGAGGGGCAAGGACAGATTCAGGAGCATCAGCCCGATTTTGCAAGTACAACCCCCGTCGTTTCGAGGGCACAGAGGATGCCATCTCAGCAGATGCATGGCTTAAGGACATTGAGGCTATTCTGACAGCCGCTAAGGTGCCGACAGAAGAGCGTGTGGATCTAGTGAAGTTGTTACTTCAGGATCTCGCACGTGATTGGTGGGAAGCAGAGGAAGTAGGCATCAGACGTCCTGTTGCATGGGACGATTTTACTGCAAGGTTCAAGACGAAGTACTATAGAGTTGTGGCGCAGTTTGAGCTACAACAGAAGTTTATTAACCTCAGATAGGCTGGCAAGACTGTAGATGCTTATGCAACGGAGTTCTGCAGATTGAGTAGGTTTGCCCCAGAGATGGTGGTGACGGAGCGCCAGAGGGCGATGAGGTTCCAGCAAGGGTTTCATCTTGAGCTCTTGCAATTGATAGAGGGGCACAACTACCAGACTTTTGACAAAATATTGACGGCAACCCACAGGCATGAGATCACCATTCAGAGGCTTGCGACAAGGACTGGGGGTCAGAAGAGATCCCACAGTCAGATTGAAGGAGGAGGGGGAGCAGTGCCCCGAACAACAGCACCATCCCCTGGCATTCGTATCCACGATGTGGCGATACGGGGGCTAGCACCACCCAGGCAGCAACAGCAACAGCAACAGAAGAAGAACCAGCAACCCCCGACGGACTGCACTTATTGTGGGAAGACGGGACACACTAGAGATGTGTGTCGAACATTGAACGGGCAGTGTTTGATATATGGAAATCCATATCATCGGGTTACCACATGTCCCATGAATTCGAGGTCAGGAGGACCAGTGCAGCAGTTTCCTGCTCTACCAGCACCAGGGGCAGGACAGTATCGAGGACCAGCGGTAGTAGTGAGACCGTTGGCACAGCGCCCGTTAATGCCGCAGGCTCAGATGTTTCGGCAGCAGTGGCCGCCGATGCAGCAATACTAGCATAGACCACCCCAGCATCATCAAGACAGGGGCCAGCAGCAGCACCAGGCTAGGCCGCAACATGGGAACCAGCAAGGAGGTCGAGGACAGGCATTCACTCTGTCCTTAGAAGAGGCATTAGCATCGGAAGATGTTGTGGCAGGTAACATTCTCGTCGCCTCATATCCCGCAGTAGCATTGTTTGATTCGGGAGCATCCCATTCATTTATATCTGTACGATTTGTGACACGGCTAGGAATGGAGTTCGAGGCATTGCCAGGGAGGTTGAATATACTCACTGGTAATGGGCTCGTAGGAGTTAGTAGAGTTATTCTAGCGTGTAGTGTTATAGTTTGCGGGCATTCTTTACCCGCCCAGTTGATAGAATTTTATGTTGGAAATTTCGACGTTATCTTAGGCATGGACTGGCTGAAAGACAGTCATGCGACAATAGATTGTCGTAGTAGGAGTGTATCTTTTGATATTCCAGGCATGAAGAGATTCACCTTAGTCAGATCAGAGGCAACTCAGCAAGAGGAGGGAGTAGTAACGGCAATAGAAGAAGTTCACGTTCCGAAGGTAGTTGAAGAATTTCTAGACGTGTTTCCTGAAGAACTTCCAGGTCTACCACCGGTTAGAGATATTGAGTTCAGTATAGAATTGACACCTGGGACTAAACCGATATCAGATCGGGTTTACAGAATGGCAGATTCGGAGCAGGCCAAGGTATATGAGCACATGAGGAATTGAAGGAGAAGAAGTTCATCCAAGCTAGCGTATCACCATGGGTAGCACCAGTGGTACTTGTAGGAAAGAAGGATGGGTCATCCAGATTATGTATTGACTACAGGAAGCTTAACGCGACAACAGTAAAGAATAAGTACCCATTACCCAGGATCGACGACTTATTTGATCAGTTGAGCAAGACTAGAGTTTTCTCCAAGATAGATCTTCGTTTAGGGTACCACCAAGTGAGGGTTCGGAAGGAAGATATTCCCAAGACAGCATTTAGGTCGAAGTATGGGCATTATGAATTCTTGGTAATGCCATTTTGTTTGACCAATGCTCCAGCAATATTCATGGATTTGATGAACCGCATCTTTATGCCGTATTTCGATCAGTTTGTCGTAGTATTTCTCGACGACATTCTTGTGTACTCTGTTAGTGAAGAGGAGCATGAAGACCACCTCAGGAAAGTGTTGTAGGTTCTGAGAGAGAACCAGTTGTATGCCAAGCTCAGTAAGTGTGAGTTCTGGACGGATCATATTTCATTCTTGGGACATATCGTATCAGGAGCTGGAGTAGCAGTGGATCCCAAGAAGGTAGAAGCAGTAGAGAGTTGGCCAGTACCCAAGACCGTAGCAGATGTGCGGGGTTTCTTAGGATTGGCGGGATATTACAGAAGATTTGTGTCAGATTTTGCAAGACTTTCAGCACCCATGACTCGCTTGACCCGGAAGGATGTGCTATTTGTTTGGTCGACAGAATGTCCGGCATCATTTGAGAATTTGAAGCAGAAATTGATATCAGCACCCATTCTTACATTGCCAGTTGGACCCGGAGGTTTTACCGTATATTGTGATGCGTCAGGTAAAGGACTTAGATGTGTCCTCATGCAGCACGGGAAGGTGATAGCATATGCATCTAGGCAGCTTCGGGACCACGAGAAGAATTACCCAACTCATGATTTGGAGTTGGCGGCAGTAGTATTTACTTTGAAGCTGTGGAGGCATTACTTATATGGTGACCGAGTGGACATGTACACAGACCACAAAAGTCTGAAGTACATCTTTACTCAGAAGGAGCTAAACATGAGGCAGAGAAGATGGTTAGAACTGATCAAGGATTATGACGTGGAGCTTCAGTATCATCCAGGCAAGGCTAATGTGGTAGCATACGCTCTCAGCAGAAGGGGCGGCGCATTTATGTTGACAACACAGAAGCATATCTTAGAAGACCTTCAGGAGATGGGCATAGAAGTTATACTTCCTAGCGATGTAGGAGTTCTGGCAAGTCTACAAGTCCAATCTGACTTGGTAGATAGGATCAAGGCAGCTCAGGCACAAGATCTAAGGATTCAGAAGCTTAGGACAGAATATGAGTCAGGGCTCAGGAAGGAGAAGCAAATTCATGAAGATGGTACACTTAGGTTTGGATCACGTCTATGTGTGCCTAGTGGAGATATCAGACAGGAAGTTATGGCAGAAGCTCACAGTTTCCAGTATTCTATACATCCTGGAGGGACCAAGATGTACCAAGATATCAAGCAGCACTTCTGGTAGAACGGGATGAAGAGGGAGATAGCTAGGTTTGTTTCCCGTTGCTTGGTATGTCAGCAAGTGAAGGCAGAACAGCAGAGGCCAGCTGGATTATTGCAACCACTTCCTATCCCGGAATTGAAGTGGAAACACATCACAATGGACTTTGTGACCGGTTTACCGAGATCACCAAGTGGTAAAGATGCTATTTGGGTGATAGTAGATCGGCTTACAAAGGTAGCACATTTTCTTCCTTTCAGAGTAGGGCAATCTACAGAAAAGTTGGCAGAGTTATATATGCAACAGATAGTCAGGCAGCATGGAGTCCCTGTCAGTATTGTGTCAGACCGAGATACCCGCTTTACATCATATTTCTGGAAGAGCTTGCATCGTAGTTTGGGCACCAAGTTAAGATTTAGCACGGCTTACCATCCGTAGACGGACGGGCAATCAGAAAGGACAATTCAGACTTTGGAAGATATGTTACGAGCTTGCACTCTGGATTTTGGAGGATCTTGGAAAAGTCACCTGCACTTAATTGAGTTCTCATACAACAACAGTTATCATGCTAGTATCCAGATGGCGCCATTTGAGGCACTGTATGGTAAGAAGTGTAGATCGCCGCTTGCATGGGATGATATCGGGGAGAGGAAGATGCTAGGCCCAGAAATGATTATCCAGACGGTTGAAGTGATTAAGGGAATTAGAGAGCGACTTCGTGTTGCGCAGGATCGACATCGTCATTGGGCGGACCAGCATCGTAGGCCGCTAGAGTTTTCTGTTGGGGACCACGTGTTCTTGCGGATCTCACCTACCCGTGGGGTCATTAGATTTGGCGTTCGTAGTAAATTGAGTCCGCGGTACGTGGGCCCATTCGTTATCCTTGATCGGATAGGCGATGTTGCTTATCGTTTATCACTCCCACCTTCGTTGCGAGAGGTGCATGACGTGTTTCATGTATCTCAATTGCGAAGGTATGTATCGGACCCCAGCCATATCCTCGATCATTCAGAACTGGTTGTAGGTACCAACCTGTTTTACGAGGAGCAGCTTGTGTCCATCTTGGACCGAAGAGAGAAGATACTCAAGAACCGAACAATTAACCTTGTCCGGGTTGCTTGGGGTCATCACTGACGTGAGGATGATATCCGATCACGGTATCCATATCTGTTTGACTCACAAGGTATATCTTTTCTGTGTAGCTGATTGTCTTGATTCCTCATGCTTATCACCTTATTGGTAGAATTGCTTGATGTTGTAGATTGTTAAATATAGATATGTTACTTGCTATGGACATTGTAAAATGATTACTTGATTGAATTGCTTGTACTTAGATTAGCATAGCCCCGATATTTCTGTCCTGCTTGGGTTTGAAATTCCGAGGACGGAATTTTTCTAAGGAGGGTAGAGATGTCACTCCCCGTTTCCAGAATGCATATTTTTATACATGTACTACTCGAATGTATTTATTTAGTATTTATCATGTATTTATTTAATATTTATCATGTATTATCCTGTATTTAAATTCTATTAATTTTATGTTAATTAATTAATCTGCTCTTTAAATTTTCATGTTAATTTATTTCCTACAATTATATTTCTGCAATTTTATTTCTGCACTTTATTTCCTGCTTTTATTCCCTGTCTTAGTCTTGCTTATTTAGGTTCGGGTTGGCTTTGGTTGGATCCCCTACAACCCGACCCATTGGACCCATTGGACCCGGCCCAACTCCCACCTACCATCCCTTCCATATTTAAAGCCACCCTCTCCATTCTCTCTCCTCATTACTCATTCTCACTATTACTCCTCTTCTTCTTCTTCATTACTCTCTCCACCTACCAAATCGTAGGCAAGTGCAACTTGCTCCACATGAGAACCCATGTTTTTGTAGTTCATTTATCTTTCTCGCAAGATCCTAAGAGAGTTTAGAACTTGGAATTTTTTATTTCGAAGTCTTAATTTTTGTAGATCTAGAAATGAGTTATTTTCAGAGTTTGGTGGTTTTGATCTATCAAACTTTTTTGTTTTCAAATTTTGATGGTTCCATGTTGTAGAGAAGTTTATTCTACCCAATTTTGACCTTTGGAGAGTTGGATTTGGACTTGTTTTGACCAAGTTATGGACCTTTGAAGCTTTGGGGTGCAACCATGGAGTTCTTGCTGTTTGGAAAAGACAGTGAGCAGTGTACACTAGCTTTTTAGCTTACGTCACTGAACTGTGCGCGCTCTTTAGCGCAGCGCAGTATGGAGTCCATACGCTACCTTTTTAGGAAGCGTGTGTCTTGCATACGCTACCTTTTGGAAGCGTATGTCGTATGGAGTCCATACACTACCTTTTGGGAGCGTATGACTTGCATACGCTGACTTGAATGGTCAGGAGTCGTATGGAGTCCATACGCTACCTTTTGGGAGTATATGACTTGCATACGCTGACTTGAATGGTCAGGAGTCGTATGGAGTCCATACGCTACCTTTTGGGAGCGTATGACTTGCATACGCTGACTTGAATGGTCAGGGGTCGTATGGAGTTCATACGCTACCTTTTGGGAGCGTATGACTTGCATACGCTGACTTGAATGGTCAGGAGTCGTATGGAGTCCATACGCTACCTTTTGGGAGCGTATGACTTGCATACGCTGACTTGAATGGTCAGGAGTCGTATGGAGTTCATACGCTGCCTTTGGGGAGCGTATGACTTGCATACGCTCACTTGGATAGTGAGGAGTCTTATGGAGCCCATACGCTGCCTCTTTGACTTGAGCGTAGCCTGACTTGAGCGTACGCTGACCTTACTTACCCTGATCTTCTATAGCCCTGTATATTGATATTTTATTAGATATTTAACGTCCATTTTATATCCTTACGCCTTTTTGCATAAAACTTGATAAAATCATGATATGTTGATATTTTTGTTAATATAGATTGTTACGTGGGATGTACCATGTGTCGTGAATTGAGTTATAGATACCCCGATTGACTGGAATTAAACCCTGAGAGTTGTAGGCTCGACCCCACTGAATATTAGTTGACTTTCATGCCTTGTCACCATTGATAATAATGGTTATCTTGACTAAATTGATCATGCGTTCCTAGTTGGAACTAAGAGACTGGCTAGTCGTCTTATTGAATTGAATGAATGAGACACGTTCATGTTATGAACTATTGTAATCGACTGGCTGATCCCGAATATTGACATACATGCACATGCAGGCTTCAATCTATTTATTTATTTATTTACTTATTTATTTTCTACAAAAGAAGCATGTGTACTTTATGGTCAAGACATGATTACCGTGGTTAGATTTGATTGTTGCATTACGCTATGTAAGACCTGCAACCTAACCGTACTGGTATCGTTGTAGAGTTGTGCATATCGTACCCCGTACGAAAGTACTCATTTGAATGACCATGATCCACGGCATGGGATTTCACTCAACGTAGGGACTATTAAGTTAAATAAAATAATGATGGCATGGAGAGAATGGATTCCCGAGTTCTTACATGGCAGCCCCCTTGGGACAAGTAGTACCCGACGGGCCGGCTGGTTCCCACAGATACTGTAAAACTGCCACACGGACAGGGAACAGTATCTGCTTTTATTATTATTGTATATTGTATATTGACGGGCGTCTTGCTAGGACTCGTCTAATTCATGCATGGCGTACATGATTGACTGGATAGACTAGCCTTGCTTGCACATAGTAAGAACTACAGAATCCCTAATTGCATTATTCCAGGATAACTTGGGACTCACAATAGCAAGCCGTAGGAGTTGATTGGCCGTTCAAGATGATTTGTTTGTGTACTGTACTACTCTGTTACCTAACTGGGATGATCAGAATGTCAGGACATGACGGGCCAACTTCTGTCCTTGTTTGGTTGGGAGGTTGGTTCGAAGTGTCGTGATGTGATGTGAATCCTAGTGGAAAGCAGAGATCTATTATTATATTCTCTTACTTACTTGTTTTAGTTCTCATATCGTGCTTCCTTGTGGTACTTGCTATTAGAGGTCTAACCTCTCTGGTTTTGCATGGCCAGATTTAGAGCCGGTCCCCGAGGATCCAGCTTACTTCTACCTCCAGGATGGTCAACACTAGAGGGATGATCGCAGGAGGACTCGAGTGGGTTTCTTACTTCCCCGTTCGTTTTGTTATCTACTTTATACTTTGCCGTTTGGCACCGACATGTTAGTCGAATTGTCTTGTACTTACTTTTACATAATTGTAATTAAAGTCAGACTGCAGCTGATAACAATTGTGTATACTTTTGCTACATCAATCTGGCTATGTTTTGTAAAGCCAGATATCAAGAACATTTTGACTGAGCGTTTGGGACGCCTTACTGCTATCTTACATGTTCTCTATTTCTGTTTCTTATTCGAATGATTGAGACAATAGATGTGTAATGACCATAGTAAGACTTTATGTAGTATGCACCCCCTCGTCTGGTTAGACAGCATTGGTCGTATTATACGGTATTCATCTACCCGTAATACGTAGCTGGCTGAGTCATTCCCCCGCTCTCCAGTATTCTGGTTCTGGGGTGTGACAAGGTTTTAGTGGTGGCCCATGCAGGTCTGATTTCAGACTTGTAGGGTGTTTTGATTATAGGATGTCTCAATCACACATGTTTTCCCTTGAACTCGCGATTCGTTGTTCTCAATACCAGCTTGACATTCCAGTATCCCTTGACTTCATTGATCATTCATGTCCGGTCATTTGATTGTTCTCTTGTCCCTTTTCTTAGGGGCACCTCGTCCGTATCTGTCAGGATTGGGCAACAACAACAAGGGCAGCATGGACAACCTGACCAGGTTGGTCAGCAACAAGTGTCAGAACCACTTCGTGAGACTATTCAAGAAGAGGTGATAGTAGAACCAGCGGTTGGACCGCAGTATCCGGAGGTTCCAACACCACCAATAGTTCCACCTACCCCTGTGGAATTAGACACACCAGTCCTTCTGGAGATCATGAGAGGGATGATGGCTACTCAGCAACACCAGATGTTAGCCCAGCAGCGCATGCACGCTCAGTTACAAGAGCAGAATGTACTACTCAACCAAGGATTACAGACGACATTGGAAAGAGGGGCAAGGACAGATTCAGGAGCGTCAGCCCAGTTTTACAAGTACAACCCCCGTCGTTTCGAGGGCACGGAGGATGCCATCTCAGCAGTGTTGACACAAAGTCACAGTCAACCAAATATTGACTACATTGACTAAATAATATCTGTATAAATTCAATACGACACACGACGTCTGCTTTCAGTTCGGGACAAACGACAGCTCAGTTTCCGACTCTCAGTATACTTTCGAGTCTGTACTTTTTCATTTCATTGAGTCTAGAAGTATGTACTCTGAGTTATGCTGAGCTCTTGGAACTTAGTCTACAAGCCTACCCAAAATCCCAAGCTCCACCAAAACAAAATTGCCCACAAGTCCCACTTAGAATCACTCTGTGCTCTGGAGACAGAGTTCGGGCCGAACTCTGCCTCCACACAGAGTTCGGGCCGAACTCTGTCCCCTAGAAATCAGGAACCCTAATTTTAGGGTTAGCTGGTTGCTAGCTGTCCAACGGCCAAATTTTTTGAATTCTCCTACCCGAATTCTGGCCGAATTCTGCCTCAAAAATCAGTATAAATAGGGCATGAATTCTCTCATTTTGAATCACTCAATCTTCTCTTCTCTTCTCTCCTACAAGCTCTATAAGCCATACCCTTCCCATCTACTAGCCACAAGCCTCCTAAGTCTCGAGTGCTCAGCATCTCTCAGTTAGGATTCTTGTGCAAGAGTGAAGAAATCGCTTGGACAATTCCAAGCAATCGCCACTGCGATTCTCTGTAAGAAGTTGACGTGCTCTTCTGAAGTAAAGGCACGGGTTGTAAGCTACTATTTCACAAATAGTGGATTTAATCCTGAGCTAGAGTTCTCAGGCCTGGACTAGTCCTCCACGAGGGAAACCAGGTTAAAATTGCTGTGTTTGCGTATGCTCTCTTGTCTTTCATTTACATTCCGTATTTTACTCTGATTATTCATTGTTCGTGAAAGAGTAATTTTTTAATTGGTCATTATATATATACTCTATTCACCCCCCCCTCTAGAGTTGCCAAACTGTTCTTCAATTGGTATCAGAGCTCTGTTCTCTTTACAAGGACTAACATCCTAAGAGCTGATCCATGGCAACCACACAATCCTTGATTTCCAATCATGGTGAAGGTCAGTCCACTCATAGGCCTCCCCTATTTGATGGGACTAACTACACATATTGGAAAACAAGGATGAGCTTCTATCTTAAGTCTCTAGACTTTGACCTGTGGACTGTCGTCACTGACGGTTACAAAAAGCCCGCCAGGATAGTTGTCGATGGTGACCTCATTGAGAAACCACACGACAAATATTCTGTCGAGGAGAAGAAACAGGCAAGTCTAGATGCTAGGGCTATTAATGCTTTATTCTGTGCTATAGACAGGAACGAGTTTAACAGGGTCTCTACATGCACCACTGCTCATGAAGTATGGAGACTTCTGGAAGTGACGCATGAAGGAACCACTCAAGTCAAGGAATCTCAGATAAGCCGTCTCACTCAAGAGTACGAAGCCTTCAAGATGAAGCCAAATGAGACGATCACTCAAATGTTTACAAGATTCCTCGACATCATCAACCCGTTATCCTCGCTTGGTAAGCAGTACTCAAACCATGAGAAGATCCGCAAGCTACTCAGAGGGCTACCAAAGATTTGGAACCCTAAGGTGACAGCCATCATAGAAGAAAATGATCTCACAAGTATGTCTATGGAGACTTTGATGGGCAAGCTCATGACTCACGAGCTTGACCTCAAGGACTTCGAAGAGCCTGCTCCGAAGACCAGGGAGATCGCACTCAAAGTTCATCGACGAAAGATTGATCACGATGAGACTGAAGACGATATCTCAGATGATGAAGACCAAGCTCTCATGGTACGTAACTTCAAGAAATTCCTTCGCTTCAATCAAAGAAAGAAGGAACCACAAGAAGACGATGAAGAAGAACCAATCTGCTATGGTTGCAAAAAGACTGGACACGTCAGAAGAGACTGTCCGCTCTTAAAGAAAAGCAACCGGTATGAAAAGCCCTACAAGAAGAACTCATCAAAAAGGTATGCCAACACAAGCATTTGGCATGAAAGCGAAGCAAGTGACTCCGAGGAAGAAAAGAACTCTCCTCAAGACAAAGCAAATGTGTGCCTCATGGCAAATTCTACCAAGGTATCAAACGAAACTTTAGATGACTTCTCTTTTGATGAACTTGGCGATGCTTTCACCGATTTACTTGATGATCACAAAAAGGTTATCGGTAAATATAAACATGCCAAGGACAAAATCAAAAGTCTAGAAGATGAGATACAAAGAATTTCTTTACTTCTTGATAATGTTAGAAACACATCACCCACTAATGACACTGATGAAGTATCCAAGCTTAAATTAAGCTTACATGATGCTGAAGCACGTATTGAGCAACAAACTCAAGAAATCACTACTCTCAACACATTGCTTGCTGAAGAAAAGAGTAGACACAAGATTTCCATGACTAAGATATATGGCTTAAATATTAAGGTTACTGAACTGCAAGCTGCTACTAAAAGATTAGAAACCAAATTGGGTAAACAGGTTATTCAACCTCAAACCCAATCACATGGGCACAATACCACTCATGCTAGTCAACCAAGTCATTCTCATGCAGCACATAACCATGCATTTATATACACAAACTTTCACAAACCACGTGCACGTAAGAACAATTCTCACTTAGTACACAAGCATCATGCACAAAGACACAATCAACATCACTCCACACATAAAAATCATCATGCCATGCCATATAGACGAGATCATCATGCAATGCCATATAGACAAGGTCCTCATATACCATATAGACAAAATCATCATGTCATGCCATCTAGACAATATCAGCATGTCATACATCATAGACAATACCATCATTCTATGCCTCATAAACACCATCACCATGCCACTTATTCCATGCATAATCATCTTCACCATTCTAACTCTTCACATCATGTCCATCCTCATCCTGCTGCTTATAGATATTATTCTCATGCTCCTAGTATAAATAAGAATGCTATCTGTACTTATTGTGGATTACATGGACACATCTCACCACAGTGCAGAGTTAGAAGACTTGTAGATAAAAGGATATATGCTTGGTTCCCAAAGACTAATTTTTCAGGATCCTCAAGAACTCGGGTACCAAAGGTCACATCTACTCTTGATGTAGGTGGACCTTCCCTCCTCAACTGAAAGTAAGTGGATTCTCGATAGTGGATGCTCGCACATATGACGGGAGACGCAAATCTTTTTGCATCACTATCGATGAAAAGAGAA
Organism: Iris pallida; assembly: GCA_029216955.1. Classification (NCBI taxonomy): domain Eukaryota; kingdom Viridiplantae; phylum Streptophyta; class Magnoliopsida; order Asparagales; family Iridaceae; genus Iris; species Iris pallida. The sequence goes on from JANAVB010007598.1 coordinate 1,812,537, forward strand.
GGATACGTATCCTTCGGTAACAATCTCAAAGGGCACATAATAGGTAACGGTATCATTGGTCATCCTCCTTCTCCTGTTATAAAGGATGTCTGCCTAGTGACCGAGTTAAAGCATAACCTGCTCAGCATTAGCCATCTTACTGATCATGGATATGATATTAACTTTGGACAAAACTGTTGCTATATCTATGATAGGTCAACAGGAGACATTGCTTTTGAAGGGAAAAGAGAGGACAATATCTATATTTTCTATCTTTCTATAAATACTAACCATGCAGGTAGATGTTTATATGCCCACAAAGACGAACGACTACTTTGGCACCAGCGTCTCGGTCATGCCAACATGGATGCTATATCCAGGCTTTCTACCAAGAAGCTAGTGAGAGGATTGCCTGACATCACATTCAAAAAGGTCACGGTATGTGCCGAATGTGAACTAAACAAGGCAACTAAATCCTCATTTCATTCCATCAACTCTGTAAGTACTACTAGACCCTTGCAATTACTTCATATGGATTTATTTGGTCCTAGTAGAATAGCTAGCCTTGGTGGCAAACTTTATGCTTTTGTTATTGTTGATGATTTTTCGAGATTTACTTGGATTTTCTTTCTCGCTAATAAGAGCGACGCTATCTCTGTTTTCAAAGTTTTTGTAAATAAAGTTCAAAACGAAAAAGGCTACATGATTACTCGAATCCGAAGTGATCATGGAGGCGAATTCGTAAATTCAGATTTTGAAAGTTTTTGTAATGCAAATGGTTTTGATCATGAATTTTCTTGTTCTAGAACTCCTCAACAAAATGGTGTTGTGGAGCGGAAGAATAGGACTCTTGGCGATATGGCTAGAGTCATGTTGAATAAATTTTCTCTTCCGAAATATTTTTGGGCAGAGGCTGTAAGTACAGCATGCGACATTTTGAATAGGGTGCTTATTCGTCCCATTTCGAAGAAAACACCCTATGAGCTTTGGTTTGGGAGAACCCCAAATGTTTCTTATTTTAGAGTTTTTGGCTGCAGATGTTTTATCCTTAACACCAAAGACAACTTAGGCAAATTTGATGCCAAAGCTGACGATGGTATCTTTCTTGGTTATGCCGCCAAGAGTAAGGGATATAGAGTTTTCAATAAACGCTCACTTATTGTGGAAGAGTCAACAAATGTGACTTTTGATGAAGACAACAGTACAGCAAATACTCTTAATGATGACATTGAGCCATCAACTTCTACTCCAATGAATACTTCAATCGAAACTAATTCTCTGGAGGGTTTGCCTAAGAAATTCTCTTTCAAACCTTCTCATCCAGAAAATTTAGTCATAGGTAAAGTTTCACGTGGAGTTACTACTAGATCATCATTAAGAGACTCTGTTGCTAGCACTGCCTTCATTTCACAAGTAGAGCCTAAAAATATTTCTGAAGCTTTTAATGATGAATTTTGGATTTCTGCTATGCAAGAAGAACTCAACCAATTCGAGAGAAGCCAAGTATGGGAACTCGTTCCTAGACCGGTTAATCACTCTATAATTGGTACTAAATGGGTTTTTAGAAACAAAGTAAATGAAGATGGTTTAGTCACACGTAACAAAGCTCGTCTAGTAGCTCAAGGATACAACCAAGAGGAAGGTATCGACTACGATGAGACGTATGCTCCTGTTGCTAGACTAGAATCCATTCGGATGCTTTGTGCTTTTGCTAATTTTCAAAACTTTAAATTATTTCAAATGGATGTTAAAAGTGCTTTCTTGAATAGCTTTATTAAGGAGGAAGTTTATGTCAAACAACCCCCTGGCTTTGAAAATCACAAATTTCCCGACCACGTGTTCAAGCTAAAGAAAGCGCTTTATGGCCTTAAACAAGCCCCCAGAGCTTGGTATGAAAGGCTAAGCAGCTTCTTGCTTGAGAAAGGTTTTTCTAAAGGGAAAATTGACACTACACTGTTTATCAAATCCTTCAAAGACACCATTCTATTAATTCAGATTTATGTTGATGATATTATTTTTGGGTCTACTGATGAAACTCTTTGTCAAGAATTTGCCAAGTGTATGCAGACGGAATTTGAGATGAGCATGATGGGAGAGCTCAACTACTTTCTTGGTCTGCAAGTAAAATAACTGGCTAATGGAACTTTCATCTGCCAATCAAAGTACACCAAGGACATGCTAAAAAAGTTCGATCTTGACAACATCAAACCAATCAGCACGCCAATGGCCACTTCAACCAAACTCGAACCAGATGAGAGCGGCAAACCTGTTGATCAACGTAAGTATCGAGGTATGATAGGCAGCTTACTTTATTTAACTGCTAGTCGTCCCGATATCATGTTCAGTGTTTGCCTATGTGCTAGATATCAAGCTAATCCTAAGGAATCACACATGACCGCAGTTAAACGTATCTTTAGATACCTTAAGGGTACGGTTACAGTAGGCCTATGGTATCCCAAGTCAACATCATTTGATCTTATTGGTTACTCTGATGCTGACTTCGCTGGATGCAAGGTCGACCGTAAAAGTACGAGCGGCACGTGTCATTTATTAGGAAAAGTTTTAGTCTCCTGGTTTAGCAAGAAACAGAACTCTGTTGCACTATCCACAACAGAAGCTGAATACATAGCAGCTGGGCGTTGTTGTGCACAAATTCTGTGGATGAAGCAAACCCTGGAAGACTATAAGTTATCTTTCATGCATATTCCTATATTCTGTGACAATACTAGTGCCATCAATTTGACTAAGAACCCTGTATGCCACTCACGCACTAAACACATTGAGATCAGACACCACTTTTTGCGTGATCATCAGCAAAATGGCACGATTAACTTAGAATTTATTGACACTGATCATCAGCTGGCAGATTTCTTTACTAAGCCACTATCCGAAGAGCGTTTCAATTTTCTTTGTCGTGAACTTGGAATCTTAGATGAAGCAGTCATAAATTGAAACTCATCTGCATAAATATCGAGTATATTGTGATTCTTTTACGAAGAATTTGGTATGGGTACAAGCCGAAAGGGTCCTTCTGACAACAAGGCGTAAAAGCCTAAGCGACACGGTGCACTAGTCCTCAGGACTACCGCTAGCTGGGATCCGGCCCCTGCAGCTAACCCATGGCAAATTTGGACTATTGAACCACAATATATATCCTTATTTATTATATGGCTCGTTTCGATTTAATATTGCCTAATTGATATTTTCTAAAAAGTTCATTCTGTTTTCTGTGTACATCTCCTTCTCTATCTATTCTATTCTCTTTGGTGTCCTCAACTTCCTTTTGTTTAACTCTTAAATCTTTTTCTTTGTTATCATTTTTTGTTATTCTTCAACTTTTGTTTTCATTTTAGCCTTTGTTCTGTTCTGGACCAATGATCCAGAACTCGGGCCGAACTCTGCTCCTATCCGAGTTCGGGCCGAGTTCGGTCCCTTGGTTCCAGAGTCGGGATCTGGCTGTGCCGTTGGATCAATTCTAATCCTATGGTCAATATTTCACCCGACCAAAGACCAAGCCCTACTTTATTTCGGGATTCCCTTTCTTTCCTCCCATAATTCCTTCTTCTCCATCTATTCCATCTTCTTCCTTCAAAACCCTAACCCTAGTTCTTGAGATAGAGGGCTCTATTTCTTCTCAAACTCAAGGGAAAGGGGTTTTTTCAACATTCTCTTCAACTGTTTGACATTATCTTCAGGTATAACTCTCATTTTCTCTCCTTTTCAAGTTATCAAATTTCTTGCAAATGGCTCCACGCTTGCCCAATCGTGGGAAGAGGATCCGAACCGAGGGTGCTTCCTCTTCAAATCCTCCTCCTCCGATTGAACAAGTAGATGAACAACATCCCCTCAATCCGTTGTTCAATCCACCATGTCCCGATGACCCTAACACTTATGACGACCGTCTTTTTGTGTCGCTAGAAGCCTCAAATGAATGGTTTAGCGATTTTAGAACTCGTCCGGTGTTTGGGGGTTATCCCATAAACTTCACCATATTTTCTCAATATGAGTCTTTATTCCGTGATCTTTGTTTGGATGCTTTAGTTGCTTCAAATTTTGTCATCTATCGTAGTGCAATCCAAATGTTTTATTGCAATTTAACTTTTGATGCAACCCACATCTATTCCCGGGTTGCCGGTATTGACATCGCCTTCAATGATTCGGAGTTGGGGGAGTTTCTTGAACTTATTAATCTTGATGCTTGGGATAAACTTGTGGAAGCACGCCAATTCCAATTTGTTGGCGATACTTCTCTTGAAGGATTCAAGGAGGAACTATGTGCTCCTAACATAAGTCCTCGCAAGCTTATGGCTAAGCATCTCAATCCCTACTTCTATGAACTTCATCGCATGATTTTTAACACCATCTTACCCAAGGCTGGATCAACTGATGAAGTTACATACTTTGAGATCTCAGCCTTATATCATCTCCATTATCGTATTCCATTCAATCTTCCTAGGACAATGATGGATTGGATGATAAATTGTAGGAAGAAACCAAGGGCGTTAGTTTATCCTTTATATCTTCCTATGGTTTTTCGTGCATTTATCATTCCTCTTCATGACTGTCCATTCTTGCCCGCTCCTGCCTTCTTGTCCAAGGCACGCCGCACTCAGGCAGTTGTCGCCTCTTCTGAGGCATCTGAGCATTCTGAGGATGAGGAGCCTGACGCCCCTCCTTTTGGTCAGGATGCACCTCCTCCTCCTGCCACCCTGGAGTCTATACAGACTATGCTTCGCGATCGCTTTGCTGTTGAGGATGATCGTTGGACGCAGCAGGATTACCGTACCACTCTGCAGATTAGTGCCCTTGGGAACTCTCTGCATGATATGCGGTATTCACTCGCTCGTCATCCTGATCTGCATGTGCCTATTGAGCGGGATCCAGATCGAACGGGTCATCGTATAGACGATCCGTGGGTCATGAGGTATATGGATCCGGATGATGCTTTCGTGGACCCTCGTCGCTCTTTCCCTGGTCCTTCAGATGTTCCAGGACCTTCTGGTGCTCCGTGATGGAGACTGGCTTGTTATGCTGCTGCCACTGCTGATGGTCTTAGTTGCTTTATGTTTTTAGTTATTTAGTTATGGATTTATGTACTGGATTTTTTTCTTAGAACCCTGATGATGTGTTTGACATTCTGATTGGTGGATATCATTTTATGCTATTTCTCGTAGTTTCTTTTATGCCAATACACTCTCTTGTCTAGTATTATACTATTTTTTTCTCTTGGTGTGGTTGCATTACTATTCATTGCTTATTTATATTGCTAACTGCCAAAAAGGGGGAGAAACATATGTATATTTTTGTGCTGGCTTGTTTTGGGAAACTTTTACAGGTTCTATGCAGGTTCTATGCATTCATCTGTGTATATCTGTGCTCGTTCTGGGAATATGTTATCTATCAGGTTACAGGGTATATGCACTGTTTACGGGGGAGAGCTACTACTTCTAGCTCGGAACCGGTCACTGATTACGGGGGAGCTATCCGATTCTAGCTCTGCATCAGTTATGGAGGAGCTATGTTGTAATCAACTGTGTCAAGGTATGAATATTAAAATATACATATATTATTTTGTCAATTATCAATATGGGGGAGATTGTTGACACAAAGTCACAGTCAACCAAATATTGACTACATTGACTAAATAATATCTGTATAAATTCAATACGACACACGACGTCTGCTTTCAGTTCGGGACAAACGACAGCTCAGTTTCCGACTCTCAGTATACTTTCGAGTCTGTACTTTTTCATTTTATTGAGTCTAGAAGTATGTACTCTGAGTTATGCTGAGCTCTTGGAACTTAGTCTACAAGCCTACCCAAAATCCCAAGCTCCACCAAAACAAAATTGCCCACAAGTCCCACTTAGAATCACTCTGTGCTCTGGAGACAGAGTTCGGGCCGAACTCTGCCTCCACACAGAGTTCGGGCCGAACTCTGTCCCCTAGAAATCAGGAACCCTAATTTTAGGGTTAGCTGGTTGCTAGCTGTCCAACGGCCAAATTTTTTGAATTCTCCTACCCGAATTCTGGCCGAATTCTGCCTCAAAAATCAGTATAAATAGGGCATGAATTCTCTCATTTTGAATCACTCAATCTTCTCTTTTCTTCTCTCCTACAAGCTCTATAAGCCATACCCTTCCCATCTACTAGCCACAAGCCTCCTAAGTCTCGAGTGCTCAGCATCTCTCAGTTAGGATTCTTGTGCAAGAGTGAAGAAATCGCTTAGACAATTCCAAGCAATCGCCACTGCGATTCTCTGTAAGAAGTTGACGTGCTCTTCTGAAGTAAAGGCACGGGTTGTAAGCTACTATTTCACAAATAGTGGATTTAATCCTGAGCTAGAGTTCTCAGGCCTGGACTAGTCCTCCACGAGGGAAACCAGGTTAAAATTGCTGTGTTTGCGTATGCTCTCTTGTCTTTCATTTACATTCCGTATTTTACTCTGATTATTCATTGTTCGTGAAAGAGTAATTTTTTAATTGGTCATTATATATATACTCTATTCACCCCCCCTCTAGAGTTGCCAAACTGTTCTTCAAGCAGATGCATGGCTTAAGGACATTGAGGCTATTCTGACAGCCGCTAAGGTGCCGGTAGAAGAGCGTGTGGATCTAGTGAAGTTGTTACTTCAGGATCTCGCACGTGATTGGTGGGAAGCAGAGGAAGTAGGCATCAGACGTCCTGTTGCATGGGACGATTTTACTGTAAGGTTCAAGACGAAGTAATATAGAGTTGTGGCGCAGTTTGAGCTACAACAGAAGTTTATTAACCTCAGACATGCTGGCAAGACTGTAGATGCTTATGCAGCGGAGTTCTGCAGATTGAGTAGGTTTGCCCCAGAGATGGTGGTGACGGAGCGCCAGAGGGCGATGAGGTTCCAGCAAGGGTTTCATCTTGAGCTCTTGCAATTGATAGAGGGACACAACTACCAGACTTTTGACGAAATATTGACGGCAACCCGCAGGCATGAGATCACCATTCAGAGGCTTGCGGCAAGGACTGGGGGTCAGAAGAGATCCCACAGTCAGATTGAAGGAGGAGGGGGAGCAGCGCCCCGAACAATAGCACCATCCCCTGGCATTCGTATCCACGATGTGGCGATACGGGGGCTAGCACCACCCAGACAGCAGCAGCAATAGCAACAGCAACAGAAGAAGAACCAGCAACCCCCGGCGAGCTGCACTTATTGTGGGAAGACGGGACACACTAGAGATGTGTGTCGGACATTGAACGGGCAGTGTTTGATATATGGAAATCCATATCATCGGGTTACCACATGTCCCATGAATTTGAGGTCAGGAGGACCAGTGCAGCAGTTTTCTGCTCTACCAGCACCAAGGGCAGGACAGTATCGAGGACCAGCGGTAGTAGTGAGACCGTTGGCACAGCGCCCGTTAATGCCGCAGGCTCAGATGTTTCGACAGCAGGGGCCGCCGATACAGCACTACCAGCATAGACCACCCCAGCATCATAAAGGCAGGGGCCAGCAGCAGCACCAGACTAGGCCGCAACATGGGAACCAGCAAGGAGGTCGAGGACAGGCATTCACTCTGTCCTTGGAAGAGGCATTAGCATCGGGAGATGTTGTGGCAGGTAACATTCTCGTCGCCTCATATCCCGCAGTAGCATTGTTTGATTCGGGAGCATCCCATTCATTTATATCTGTACGATTTGCGACACGGCTAGGAATGGAGTTCGAGGCATTGCCAGGGAGGTTGAATATACTCACTGGTAATGGGCTCGTAGGAGTTAGTAGAGTTATTCTAGCGTGTAGTATTATAGTTTGCGGGCATTCTTTACCCGCCCAGTTGATAGAATTTCCTGTTGGAAATTTCGACGTTATCTTAGGCATGGACTGGCTGAAAGACAGTCATGCGACAATAGATTGTCGTAGTGGGAGTGTATCTTTTGATACTCCAGGCATGAAGAGATTCACCTTAGTCAGATCAGAGGCAACTCAGCAAGAGCAGGGAGTAGTAACGGCAATGGAAGAAGTTCAGGTTCCGAAGGTAGTTGAAGAATTTTTAGACGTGTTTCCTGAAGAACTTCCAGGTCTACCACCGGTTAGAGATATTGAGTTCAGTATAGAATTGATACCTGGGACTAAATCGATATCAGATCGGGTTTACAGAATGGCGGATTCGGAGCAGGCCAAGGTATATGAGCACATAGAGGAATTGAAGGAGAAGAAGTTCATTCAAGCTAGCGTATCACCATAGGCAGCACCAGTGGTACTTGTGAAAAAGAAGGATGGGTCATCCAGATTATGCATTGACTACAGGAAGCTTAACGCGGCAACAGTAAAGAATAAGTACCCATTACCCAGGATCGACGACTTATTTGATCAGTTGAGCAAGGCTAGAGTTTTCTCCAAGATAGATCTTCGTTCAGGGTACCACCAAGTGAGGGTTCGGAAGGAAGATATTCCCAAGACAACATTCAGGTCGAAGTATGGGCATTATGAATTCTTGGTAATGCCGTTTGGTTTGACCAATGCTCCAGCAATATTCATGGATTTGATGAACCGCATCTTTATGCCGTATTTAGATCAGTTTGTCGTAGTATTTCTCGACGACATTCTTGTGTACTCTGCTAGTGAAGAGGAGCAAGAAGACCACCTCAGGAAAGTGTTGCAGGTTCTGAGAGAGAACCAGTTGTATGCCAAGCTCAGCAAGTGTGAGTTCTGGACGGATCACATTTCATTCTTGGGACTTATCGTATCAGGAGCTGGAGTAGCAGTGGATCCCAAGAAGGTAGAAGCAGTAGAGAGTTGGCCAGTACCCAAGACCGTAGCAGATGTACAGGGTTTCTTGGGATTGGCGGGATATTACAGAAGATTTGTGTCAGATTTTGCAAGACTTTCAGCACCCATGACTCGCTTGACCCGGAAGGATGTGCCATTTATTTGGTCGGCAGAATGTCAGGCATCATTTGAGAATTTGAAGCAAAAATTGATATCAGCACCCATTCTTACATTGCCAGTTGGACCCGGAGGTTTTACCGTATATTGTGATGCGTCGGGTAAAGGACTTGGATGTGTCCTCATGCAGCACGGGAAGGTGATAGCATATGCATCTAGGCAGCTTTGGGACCACGAGAAAAATTACCCAACTCATGATTTGGAGTTGGCGGCAGTAGTATTTGCTTTGAAGCTGTGGAGGCATTACTTATATGGTGACCGAGTGGACATGTACACAGACCACAAAAGTCTGAAGTACATCTTTACTCAGAAGGAGCTGAACATGAGGCAGAGAAGATGGTTAGAACTGATCAAGGATTATGACGTGGAGCTTCAGTATCATCCAGGCAAGGCTAATGTGGTAGCAGACGCTCTCAGCAGAAGGGGCGGCACATTTATGTTGACAACACAGAAGCATATCTTAGAAGACCTTCAGGAGATGGGCATAGAAGTTATACTTTCTAGCGATGTAGGAGTTCTGGCAAGTCTACAAGTCCAATCTGACTTGATAGATAGGATCAAGGCAGCTCAGGCACAAGACCCAAGGATTCAGAAGCTTAGGACAGAATGTGAGTCAGGGCTCAGGAAGGAGATGCAAATTCATGAAGATGGTACACTTAGGTTTGGATCACGTCTATGTGTGCCTAGTGGAGATATCAGACAGGAAGTTATGGCAGAAGCTCACAGTTCCCAGTATTTTATACATCCTGGAGGGACCAAGATGTACCAAGATATCAAGCAGCACTTCTGGTGGAACGGGATGAAGAGGGAGATAGCTAGGTTTGTTTCCCGTTGCTTGGTATGTCAGCAAGTGAAGGCAGAACAACAGAGGCCAGCTGGATTATTGCAAAAACTTTCTATCCCGGAATGGAAGTGGGAACACATCACAATGGACTTTGTGACCGGTTTACCGAGATCACCAAGTGGTAAAGATGCTATTTGGGTGATAGTAGATCGGCTTACAAAGGTAGCATATTTTCTTCCTTTCAGAGTAGGACAATCTACAGAAAAGTTGGCAGAGTTGTATATGCAACAGATAGTCAGGCAGCATGGAGTCCCTGTCTGTATTATGTCAAACCGAGATACCCGCTTTACATCACATTTCTGGAAGAGCTTGCATCGTAGTTTGGGCACCAAGTTAAAATTTAGCACGGCTTACCATCCACAGACGGACGGGCAATCAGAAAGGATAATTCAGACTTTGCAAGATATGTTGCGAGCTTGCACTCTGGATTTTGGAGGATCTTGGGAAAGCCACCTGCACTTAATTGAGTTCTCATACAACAACAGTTATCATGCTAGTATTCAGATGGCGTCATTTGAGGCACTGGATGGTAAGAAGTGTAGATCGTCGCTTGCATGGGATGATATCGGGGAGAGGAAGATGCTAGGCCCAGAAATGATTATCCAGACGGTTGAAGTGATTAAGGAAATTAGAGAGCAACTTCGTGTTACACAGGATCGACATCGTCATTGGGCGAACCAGCATCGTAGGCCGCTAGAGTTTTCTGTTGGGGACCACGTGTTCTTGCGGATCTCACCTACCCGTGGGGTCATTAGATTTGGCGTTCATGGGAAATTGAGTCCGCGGTACGTGGGCCCATTCGTTATCCTTGATCGGATAGGCGATGTTGCTTATCGTTTATCACTCCCACCTTCGTTGCGAGAGGTGCATGACGTGTTTCATGTATCTCAATTGCGAAGGTATGTATCGGACCCCAGCCATATCCTCGATCATTCAGAACTGGTTGTAGGCACCAACCTGTTTTACGAGGAGCAGCTTGTGTCCATCTTGGACCGAAGAGAGAAGATACTCAAGAACCGAACAATTAACCTTGTCCGGGTTGCTTGGGGTCATCACTCTTTGGGAGAGTCAACGTGGGAACGTGAGGATGATATCCGATCACGGTATCCACATCTGTTTGACTCACAAGGTATATCTTTTCTGTGTACCTGATTGTCTTGATTCCTCATACTTATCACCTTATGTGTAGAATTGCTTGATGTCGTAGATTGTTAAATATAGATATGTTACTTGCTATGGACATTGTAAAATGATTACTTGATTGAATTGCTTGTACTTAGATTAGCATAGCCCCGATATTTCTGTCCTGCTTGGGTTTGAAATTTCGAGGACGGAATTTTTCTAAGGAGGGTAGAGATGTCACTCCCCGTTCCCAGAATACGTATTTTTATACATGTACTACTCGAATGTATTTATTTAGTATTTATCATGTATTTATTTAATATTTATCATGTATTATCCTGTATTTAAATTTCTTTAATTTTATGTTAATCAATTAATCTGCTTTTTAAATTTTCATGTTAATTTATTTCCTGCAATTATATTTCTGTAATTTTATTTCTGCACTTTATTTCCTGCTTTTATTTCCTGCCTTAGTCTTGCTTATTTTGGTTCGGGTTGGCTTTGGTTGGATCCCCCACAATCCGACCCATTGGACCCATTGGACCTGGCCCAACTCCCACCTACCACCCCTTCCATATTTAAAGCCACCCTCTCCATTCTCTCTCCTCATTACTCATTCTCACCATTACTCCTCTTCTTCTTCTTCATTACTCTCTCCACCTACCAAACCGTAGGCAAGTGCAACTTGCTCCACATGAGAACCCATACTTTTGTAGTTCATTTATCTTCCTCGCAAGATCCTAAGAGAGTTTAGAACTTGGCATTTTTTATTTCGAAGTCTTAATTTTTGTAGATCTAGAAATGAGTTATTTTCGGAGTTTGGTGATTTTGATCTATCAAACTTCTTTGTTTTCAAATTTTGATGGTACCATGTTGTAGAGAAGTTTATTCTACCCAATTTTGACCTTTGGAGAGTTGGATTTGGACTTGTTTTGACCAAGTTATGGACCTTTGAAGCTTTGGGGTGCAACCATGGAGTTCTTGCTGTTTGGAGAAGACAGTGAGCAGTGTACACTAGCTTTTTAGCTTACGTCACTGAGCTGTGCGCGCTCTTTAGTGCAGCACAGTATGGAGTCCATACGCTACCTTTTTAGGAAGCGTGTGTCTTGCATACGCTACCTTTTGGAAGCGTATGTCGTATGGAGTCCATACGCTACCTTTTGGGAGCGTATGACTTGCATACGCTGACTTGAATGGTCAGGAGTCGTATGGAGTCCATACGCTACCTTTTGGGAGCATATGACTTGCATACGCTGACTTGAATGGTCAGGAGTCGTATAGAGTCCATACGCTACCTTTTGGGAGCGTATGACTTGCATACGCTGACTTGAATGGTCAGGGGTCGTATGGAGTTCATACGCTACCTTTTGGGAGCGTATGACTTGTATACGCTGACTTGAATGGTCAGGAGTCGTATGGAGTCCATACGCTACCTTTTGGGAGCGTATGACTTGCATACGCTGACTTGAATGGTCAGGAGTCGTATGGAGTTCATACGCTGCCTTTGGGGAGCGTATGACTTGCATACGCTCACTTGGATAGTGAGGAGTCGTATGGAGCCCATACGCTGCCTCTTTGACTTGAGCGTAGCCTGACTTGAGCGTACGCTGACCTTACTTACCCTGATCTTCTATAGCCCTGTATATTGATATTTTATTAGATATTTAACGTCCATTTTATATCCTTACGCCTTTTTGCATAAAACTTGATAAAATCATGATATGTTGATATTTCTGTTAATATGGATTGTTACGTGGGATGTACCATGTGTCGTGAATTGAGTTATAGATACCCCGATTGACTGGAATTAAACCCTGAGAGTTGTAGGCTCGACCCCACTGAATATTAGTTGACTTTCATACCTTGTCACCATTGATAATAATGGTTATCTTGACTAAATTGATCATGCGTTCCTAGTTGGAACTAAGAGACTGGCTAGTCGTCTTATTGAATTGAATGAATGAGACACGTTCATGTTATGAACTATTGTAATCGACTGGCTGATCCCGAATATTGACATACATGCACATGCAGGCTTCAATCTATTTATTTATTTATTTACTTGTTTATTTTCTACAAAAGAAGCATGTGTACTTTATGGTCAAGACATGATTACCGTGGTTAGATTTGATTGTTGCATTACGCTATGTAAGACCTGCAACCTAACCGCACTGGTATCGTTGTAGAGTTGTGCATATCGTACCCCGTACGAAAGTACTCATTTGAATGACCATGATCCACGGCATGGGATTTCACTCAACGTAGGGACTATTAAGTTAAATAAAATAATGATGGCATGGAGAGAATGGATTCCCGAGTTCTTACATGGCAGCCCCCTTGGGACAAGTAGTACCCGACGGGCCGGCTGGTTCCCACAGATACTGTAAAACTGCCACACGGACAGGGAACAGTATCTGCTTTTATTATTATTGTATATTGTATATTGACGGGCGTCTTGCTAGGACTCGTCTAATTCATGCATGGCGTACATGATTGACTGGATAGACTAGCCTTGCTTGCACATAGTAAGAACTACGGAATCCCTAATTGTATTATTCCAGGATAACTTGGGACTCACAATAGCAAGCCGTAGGAGTTGATTGGCCGTTCAAGATGATTTGTTTGTGTACTGTACTACTCTGTTACCTAACTGGGATGATCAGAATGTCAGGACATGACGGGCCAACTTTTGTCCTTATTTGGTTGGAAGGTTGGTTCGAAGTATCGTGATGTGATGTAAATCCTAGTGGAAAGCAGAGATCTATTATTATATTCTCTTACTTACTGGTTTTAGTTCTCATATCGTGCTTCCTTGTGGTACTTGCTATTAGAGGTCTAACCTCTCTGGTTTTGCATGGCCAGATTTAGAGCCGGTCCCCGAAGATCCAGCTTACTTCTACCTCCAGGATGGTCAACACTAGAGGGATGATCGCAGGAGGACTCGAGTGGGTTTCTTACTTCCTCGCTCGTTTTGTTATCTATTTTATACTTTGTCGTTTGGCATCGACATGTTAGTCGGATTTTCTTGTACTTACTTTTACATAATTGTAATTAAAGTCAGACTGCAGCTGATAACAATTGTGTATACTTTTGCTACATCAATCTGGCTATGTTTTGTAAAGCCAGATATCAAGAACATTTTGACTGAGCGTTTGGGATGCCTTACTGCTATCTTACATGTTCTCTATTTCTGTTTCTTATTCGAATGATTGAGACAATAGATGTGTAATGACCATAGTAAGACTTTATGTAGTATGCACCCCCTCGTCTGGTTAGACAGCATTGATCGTATTATACGGTATTCATCTACCCGTAATACGTAGCTGGCTGAGTCATTCCCCCGCTCTCCAGTATTCTGGTTCTGGGGTGTGACAAGATTTTAGTGGTGGCCCATGCAGGTCTGATTTCAGACTTGTAGGGTGTTTTGATTTATAGGATGTCTCAATCATACATGTTTTCCCTTGATCTCGCGATTCGTTGTTCTCAATACCAGCTTGACATTCCAGTATCCCTTGACTTCATTGATCATTCATGTCCGGTCATTTGATTGTTCTCTTGTCCCTTTTTTTAGGGGCACCTCGTCCGTATCTGTCAGGATTGTGCAACAACAACAAGGGCAGCATGGACAACCTGACCAGGTTGGTCAGCAACAAGGGTCAGAACCACTTCGTGAGACTATTCAAGAAGAGGTGATAGTAGAACCAGCGGTTGGACCGCAGTATCCGGAGGTTCCAACACCACTAACAGTTCCACCTACCCCTGTGGAATTGGACACACCAGCCCTTCTGGAGATCATGAGAGGGATGATGGCTACTCAGCAACACCAGATGTTAGCCCAGCAGCGCATGCACGCTCAGTTACAAGAGCAGAATGTACTACTCAACCAAGGATTACAGACGGCATTGGAAAGAATGGCAAGGACAGATTCAGGAGCGTCAGCCCGGTTTTACAAGTACAACCCCCGTCGTTTCGAGGGCACGGAGGATGCCATCTCAGCAGATGCATGGCTTAAGGACATTGAGGCTATTCTGACAGCCGCTAAGGTGCCGGCAGAAGAGCGTGTGGATCTAGTAAAGTTGTTACTTCAGAATCTCGCACGTGATTGGTGGGAAGCAGAGGAAGTAGGCATCAGACGTCCTGTTGCATGGGACGATTTTACTGTAAGGTTCAAGACGAAGTACTATGGAGTTGTGGCGCAGTTTGAGCTACAACAGAAGTTTATTAACCTCAGACAGGCTGGCAAGACTGTAGATGCTTATGCAGCGGAGTTCTGCAGATTGAGTAGGTTTGCCCCAGAGATGGTGGTGACGGAGCGCCAGAGGGCGATGAGGTTCCAGCAAGGGTTTCATCTTGAGCTCTTGCAATTGATAGAGGGGCACAACTACCAGACTTTTGACGAAATATTGACGGCAACCCGCAGGCATGAGATCACCATTCAGAGGCTTGTGGCAAGAACTGGGGGTCAGAAGAGATCCCACAGTCAGATTGAAGGAGGAGGGGGAGCAGCGCCCCGAACAACAGCACCATCCCCTGGCATTCGTATCCACGATGTAGCGATACGGGGGCTAGCACCACCCAGGCAGCAGCAGCAACAGCAACAGCAACAGAAGAAGAACCAGCAACCCCCGGCGGGCTGCACTTATTGTGGGAAGACGGGACACACTAGAGATGTGTGTCGGACATTGAACGGGCAGTGTTTGATATGTGAAAATCTATATCATTGGGTTACCACATGTCCCATGAATTCGAGGTCAGAAGGACCAGTGCAGCAGTTTTCTGCTCTACCAGCACCAGGGGCAGGACAGTATCGAGGACCAGCGGTAGTAGTGAGACTGTTGGCACAGCGCCCGTTAATGCCGCAGGCTCAGATGTTTCGGCAGCAGGGGCCGCCGATGCAGCAATACCAGCATAGACCACCCCAGCATCATCAAGGCAGGGGCCAGCAGCAGTACCAGACTAGGCCGCAACATGGGAACCAGCAAGGAGGTCGAGGACAGGCATTCACTCTGTCCTTGGAAGAGACATTAGCATCGGGAGATGTTGTGGCAGGTAACATTCTCGTCGCCTCATATCCCGCAGTAGCATTGTTTGATTCGGGAGCATCCCATTCATTTATATCTGTACGATTTGCGACACGGCTAGGAATGGAGTTCGAGGCATTGCCAGGGAGGTTGAATATACTCACTGGTAATGGGCTCGTAGGAGTTAGTAGAGTTATTCTAGCGTGTAGTGTTGTAGTTTACGGGCATTCTTTACCCGCCCAGTTGATAGAATTTCCTGTTGGAAATTTCGACGTTATCTTAGGCATGGACTGGCTGAAAGACAGTCATGCGACAATAGATTGTCGTAGTGGGAGTGTATCTTTTGATACTCCAGGCATGAAGAGATTCACCTTAGTCAGATCAGAGGCAACTCAGCAAGAGCAGGGAGTAGTAACGGCAATGGAAGAAGTTCAGGTTCCGAAGGTAGTTGAAGAATTTCTAGACGTATTTCCTGAAGAACTTTCAGGTCTACCACCGGTTAGAGATATTGAGTTCAGTATAGAATTGACACCTGGGACTAAACCGATATCAGATCGGGTTTACAGAATGGCGGATTCGAAGCAGGCCAAGGTATATGAGCACATAGAGGAATTGAAGGAGAAGAAGTTCATCCAAGCTAGCGTATCACCATGGGCAGCACCAGTGGTACTTGTGGGAAAGAAGGATGGGTCATCCAGATTATGCATTGACTACAGGAAGCTTAACGCAGCAACAGTAAAGAATAAGTACCCATTACCCAGGATCGACGACTTATTTGATCAGTTGAGCAAGGCTAGAGTTTTCTCCAAGATAGATCTTCGTTCAGGGTACCACCAAGTGAGGGTTCGGAAGGAAGATATTCCCAAGACAGCATTCAGATCGAAGTATGGGCATTATGAATTCTTGGTAATACCGTTTGGTTTGACCAATGCTCCAGCAATATTCATGGATTTGATGAACCGCATCTTTATGCCGTATTTAGATCAGTTTGTCGTAGTATTTCTCGACGACATTCTTGTGTACTCTGCTAGTGAAGAGGAGCATGAAGACCACCTCAGGAAAGTGTTGCAGGTTCTGAGAGAGAACCAGTTGTATGCCAAGCTCAGCAAGTGTGAGTTCTGGACGGATCATATTTTATTTTTGGGACATATCGTATCAGGAGCTGGAGTAGCAGTGGATCCCAAGAAGGTAGAAGCAGTAGAGAGTTGGCCAGTACCCAAGACCGTAGCAGATGTACGGGGTTTCTTGGGATTGGCGGAATATTACAGAAGATTTGTGTCAGATTTTGCAAGACTTTCAGCACCCATGACTCGCTTGACCCGGAAGGATGTGCCATTTGTTTGGTCGACAGAATGTCAGGCATCATTTGAGAATTTGAAGCAAA
The DNA here is from genome assembly GCA_029216955.1 of Iris pallida. Taxonomy (NCBI): domain Eukaryota; kingdom Viridiplantae; phylum Streptophyta; class Magnoliopsida; order Asparagales; family Iridaceae; genus Iris; species Iris pallida. The sequence goes on from JANAVB010007598.1 coordinate 1,829,810, forward strand.
AATTGATATCAGCATCCATTCTTACATTGCCAGTTGGACCCGGAGGTTTTACCGTATATTGTGATGCGTCAGGTAAAGGACTTGGATGTGTCCTCATGCAGCACGGGAAGGTGATAGCATATGCATCTAGGCAGCTTCGGGACCACGAGAAGAATTACCCAACTCATGATTTGGAGTTGGCGACAGTAGTATTTGCTTTGAAGCTGTGGAGGCATTACATATATGGTGACCGAGTGGACATGTACACAGACCACAAATGTCTAAAGTACATCTTTACTCAGAAGGAGCTGAACATGAGGCAGAGAAGATGGTTAGAACTGATCAAGGATTATGACGTGGAGCTTCAGTATCATCCAGGCAAGGCTAATGTGGTAGCAGACGCTCTCAGCAGAAGAGACGGCACATTTATGTTGACAACACAGAAGCATATCTTAGAAGACCTTCAGGAGATGGGCATAGAAGTTATACTTCCTAGCGATGTAGGAGTTCTGGCAAGTCTACAAGTCCAATCTAACTTGGTAGATAGGATCAAGGCAGCTCAGGCACAAGACCCAAGGATTTAGAAGCTTAGGACAGAATGTGAGTCAGGGCTCAGGAAGGAGATGCAAATTCATGAAGATGGTACACTTAGGTTTGGATCACGTCTATGTGTGCCTAGTGGAGATATCAGACAGGAAGTTATGGCAGAAGCTCACAGTTCCCAGTATTTTATACATCCTGGAGGGACCAAGATGTACCAAGATATCAAGCAGCACTTCTGGTGGAACGGGATGAAGAGGGAGATAGCTAGGTTTGTTTTCCGTTGCTTGGAATGTCAGCAAGTGAAGACAGAACAACAGAGGCCAGCTGGATTATTGCAACCACTTTCTATCCCGGAATGGAAGTGGGAACACATCACAACGGACTTTGTGACCGGTTTACCGAGATCACCAAGTGGTAAAGATGCTATTTGGGTGATAGTAGATCGGCTTACAAAGGTAGCACATTTTCTTCCTTTCAGAGTAGGACAATCTACAGAAAAGTTGGCAGAGTTGTATATGCAACAGATAGTCAGGCAGCATGGAGTCCCTGTCTGTATTGTGTCAGACCGAGATACCCGCTTTACATCACATTTTTGGAAGAGCTTGTATCGTAGTTTGGGCACCAAGTTAAGATTTAGCACGGCTTACCATCCACAGACGGACGGGCAATCAGAAAGGATAATTCAGACTTTGGAAGATATGTTGCGAGCTTGCACTCTGGATTTTGGAGGATCTTGGGAAAGCCACCTGCACTTAATTGAGTTCTCATACAACAATAGTTATCATGCTAGTATCCAGATGGCGTCATTTGAGGCACTGTATGGTAAGAAGTGTAGATCGTCGCTTGCATGGGATGATATCGGAGAGAGGAAGATGCTAGGCCCAGAAATGATTATCCAGACGGTTGAAGTGATTAAGAGAATTAGAGAGCGACTTCGTGTTGCACAGGATCGACATCGTCATTGGGCGAACCAGCATCGTAGGCCGCTAGAGTTTTCTGTTGGGGACCACGTGTTATTGCGGATCTCACCTACCCGTGGGGTCATTAGATTTGGCGTTCGTAGGAAATTGAGTCCGTGGTACGTGGGCCCATTCGTTATCCTTGATCGGATAGGCGATGTTGCTTATCGTTTATTACTCCCACCTTCGTTGCGAGAGGTGCATGACGTGTTTCATGTATCTCAATTGTGAAGGTATGTATCGGACCCCAAACATATCCTCGATCATTCAGAACTGGTTGTAGGTACCAACCTGTTTTACGAGGAGCAGCTTGTGTCCATCTTGGACCGAAGAGAGAAGATACTCAAGAACCGAACAATTAACCTTGTCCGGGTTGCTTGGGGTCATCACTCTTTGGGAGAGTCAACGTGGGAACGTGAGGATGATATCCGATCACGGTATCCACATCTGTTTGACTCACAAGGTATATCTTTTCTGTGTACCTGATTGTCTTGATTCCTCATGCTTATCACCTTATGGGTAGAATTGCTTGATGTCGTAGATTGTTAAATATATATATGTTACTTGCTATGGACATTGTAAAATGATTACTTGATTGAATTGTTTGTACTTAGATTAGCATAGCCCCGATATTTCTGTCCTGCTTGGGTTTGAAATTCCGAGGACGGAATTTTTCTAAGGAGGGTAGAGATGTCACTCCCCGTTCCGAGAATGCGTATTTTTATACATGTACTACTCGAATGTATTTATTTAGTATTTATCATGTATTTATTTAATATTTATCATGTATTATCCTGTATTTAAATTTCTTTAATTTCATGTTAATCAATTAATCTGCTTTTTAAATTTTCATGTTAATTTATTTTCTGCAATTATATTTCTGTAATTTTATTTTTGCACTTTATTTCCTGTTTTTATTCCCTGCCTTAGTCTTGCTTATTTAGGTTCGGGTTGGCTTTGGTTGGATCCCCTACAACCCGACCCATTGGACCCATTGGACCTGGCCCAACTCCCACCTACCACCCCTTCCATATTTAAAGTCACCCTCTCCATTCTCTCTCCTCATTACTCATTCTCACCATTACTCCTCTTCTTCTTCTTCATTACTCTCTCCACCTACCAAACCGTAGGCAAGTGCAACTTGCTCCACATGAGAACCCATGTTTTTGTAGTTCATTTATCTTCCTCGCAAGATCCTAAGAGAGTTTAGAACTTGGCATTTTTTATTTCGAAGTCTTAATTTTTGTAGATCTAGAAATGAATTATTTTCGGAGTTTGGTGGTTTTGATCTATCAAACTTCTTTGTTTTCAAATTTTGATGGTTCCATGTTGTAGAGAAGTTTATTCTACCCAATTTTGACCTTTGGAGAGTTGGATTTGGACTTGTTTTGACCAAGTTATGGACCTTTGAAGCTTTGGGGTGCAACCATGGAGTTCTTGCTGTTTGGAGAAGACAGTGAGCAGTGTACACTAGCTTTTTAGCTTGCGTCACTGAGCTGTGCGCGCTCTTTAGCATAGCACAGTATGGAGTCCATACGCTACCTTTTTAGGAAGCGTGTGTCTTACATACGCTACCTTTTGGAAGCGTATGTCGTATGGAGTCCATACGCTACCTTTTGGGAGCGTATGACTTACATACGCTGACTTGAATGGTCAGGAGTCGTATGGAGTCCATACGCTATCTTTTGGGAGCGTATGACTTGCATACGCTGACTTGAATGGTCAGGAGTCGTATAGAGTCCATAGGCTACCTTTTGGGAGCGTATGACTTGCATACGCTGACTTGAATGGTCAGGGGTCGTATGGAGTTCATACGCTACCTTTTGGGAATGTATGACTTGCATACGCTGACTTGAATGGTCAGGAGTCGTATGGAGTCCATACGCTACCTTTTGGGAGCGTATGACTTGCATACGCTGACTTGAATGGTCAGAAGTCGTATGGAGTTCATACGCTGCCTTTGGGGAGCGTATGACTTGCATACGCTCACTTGGATAGTGAGGAGTCGTATGGAGCCCATACGCTGCCTCTTTGACTTGAGCGTAGCCTGACTTGAGCGTACGCTGACCTTACTTACCCTGATCTTCTATAGCCCTGTATATTGATATTTTATTAGATATTTAACGTCCATTTTATATCCTTACACCTTTTTGCATAAAACTTGATAAAATCATGATATGTTGATATTTCTGTTAATATGGATTGTTACGTGGGATGTACCATGTGTCGTGAATTGAGTTATAGATACTCCGATTGACTGGAATTAAACCCTGAGAGTTGTAGGCTCGACCCCACTGAATATTAGTTGACTTTTATGCCTTGTCACCATTGATAATAATGGTTATCTTGACTAAATTGATCATGCGTTCCTAGTTGGAACTAAGAGACTGGCTAGTCGTCTTATTGAATTGAATTGAATGAATGAGACACGTTCATGTTATGAACTATTGTAATCGACTGGCTGATCCTGAATATTGACATACATGCACATGCAGGCTTCAATCTATTTATTTATTTATTTACTTATTTATTTTCTACAAAAGAAGCATGTGTACTTTATGGTCAAGACATGATTACCGTGGTTAGATTTGATTGTTGCATTACGCTATGTAAGACCTACAACCTAACCGCACTGGTATCGTTGTAGAGTTGTGCATATCGTACCCCGTACGAAAGTACTCATTTGAATGACCATGATCCACGGCATGGGATTTCACTCAACGTAGGGACTATTAAGTTAAATAAAATAATGATGGCATGGAGAGAATGGATTCCCGAGTTCTTACATGGCAGCCCCCTTGGGACAAGTAGTACCCGACGGGCCGGCTGGTTCCCACAGATACTGTAAAACTGCCACACGGACAGGGAACAGTATCTGCTTTTATTATTATTGTATATTGTATATTGACGGGCGTTCTGCTAGGACTCGTCTAATTTATGCATGGCACACATGATTGACTGGATAGACTAGCCTTGCTTGCACATAGTAAGAACTACGGAATCCCTAATTGCATTATTCCAGGATAACTTGGAACTCACAATAGCAAGCCGTAGGAGTTGATTGGCCGTTCAAGATGATTTGTTTGTGTACTGTACTACTCTGTTACCTAACTGGGATGATCAGAATGTCAGGACATGACGGACCAACTTTTGTCCTTGTTTGGTTGGAAGGTTGGTTCGAAGTGTCGTGATGTGATGTAAATCCTAGTGGAAAGCAGAGATCTATTATTATATTCTCTTATTTACTGGTTTTAGTTCTCATATCGTGCTTCCTTGTGGTACTTGCTATTAGAGGTCTAACCTCTCTGGTTTTGCATGGCCAGATTTAGAGCCGGTCCCCGAGGATCCAGCTTACTTCTACCTCCAGGATGGTCAACACTAGAGGGATGATCGCAGGAGGACTCGAGTGGGTTTCTTACTTTCCCGCTCGTTTTGTTATCTACTTTATACTTTGTCGTTTGGCATCGACATGTTAGTCGGATTGTCTTGTACTTACTTTTACATAATTGTAATTAAAGTCAGACTGCAGCTGATAACAATTGTGTATACTTTTGCTACATCAATCTGGCTATGTTTTGTAAAGCCAGATATCAAGAACATTTTGACTGAGCGTTTGGGACGCCTTACTGCTTTATCTTACATGTTCTCTATTTCTGTTTCTTATTCGAATGATTGAGACAATAGATGTGTAATGACCATAGTAAGACTTTATGTAGTATGCACACCCTCGTCTGGTTAGACAGCATTGATCGTATTATACGGTATTCATCTACCCGTAATACGTAGCTGGCTGAGTCATTCCCCCGCTCTCCAGTATTCTGGTTCTGGGACGTGACAGCTAAGTACAAATTGCGCCAAAAAAGTGCCTCATTGCGTCCGAGTCCAGGTCCGAGTTGCTAAACTCCTTCGGGACTTAGCTCCATAGAAAATAATCTTATGAGCATGACAAAAAGCATAAATGCTTCTTTGTGAAGTTAGCCTTCTTTCTACTAGAAAAACACTTCCACATGGCACCCATGTGTCTCTCCACGCCTCATGTGCATCTCTCAACACAAGCGAAGCTTTATATAGAGATACAATCCATTTGATGTGAGCAATGTGGGACTAACTTTTTAGTCACTAAGGCAAAACACCAATAACATAGGATTTCTTATAGGTATTAGATTGAAGGATTTCAAATCCTATGTGTAAGATTTGAATGATTACTTATTTCCTTGGTAGCAAGATTGTCGGGTAGTGGTTAAGGACTTCTTATCAAAAGAAAGGGACCAAAATCTCGTCGTCTTCGCCTTCATGAAGCAACAGTTGTAGATCGCAACCGAGATTGACATTCGTTTGGACCTAAAATTTCAAAAAAGAAAAAAAAAATTTGGATCCGTTTGGACCCGCAAATCGTCTCTGTTGGACCCATTTCATTTGAAATGGGTCCTATGCGATTGAAAACAAAATTCGACTCGTCGCATTCCGTTCCGCCAATAAGCGAATCTGGTCCAGATCTCTTGGGTCCGATTTAACCCTTGTCCACTGCTATAAAAAAAAGACATGAGTGGTACAATGGGTCATTTTCTTATTGTAAGCATTCATTGTACCCGACGCTTGCCTCTCCACTCCCTCTCACTCAACTTTCCCTCCCACTCTATTTTATGCTAACCTGTCAACATCAGGGAAAAAAAAAAGTTTAACCCACAATCAATACAGTCTAGTAGTTCAAAATTATTGTACTCCCGAATGCCCAATAATTTTACTTCAGAAACCATTATTAGCAGTACATAGCCATCAATACTCACGACAAAATATCACATCCGAAATACTGAAGAATCCACGTACCCCGCCATTGCCCATCATATCAAGAATCCAATCCTTGCCTCCCCCCTTCTCTCTTCTTTGTTAGCATACTCTCAAGATTTTGAAGAACAAAAGAGTTCTTCCTGTTGATCATGGACATAGAGCCCAACCTTTCTGATAGCCCCCCTGAGGAGGAGGAGGCGGCCTTCCACTTTGGCCACCAATACAGTAGCAACCCTTCCTCCTCCTCCGTTGTCGCCTATTCGTCGTCGTCGTCGCCATCCCTATCGCGCTACGAGTCGCAGAAGCGCCGCGACTGGAACACCTTCAACCAGTACCTCAAGAACCACTGCCCCCCCCTCTCCCTCGCCCGCTGCAGCGGCGCCCACGTCCTCGAGTTCCTCCGCTACCTAGACCAGTTCGGCAAGACCAAGGTCCACGTCGGCGTCTGCCCCTTCTACGGCCACCCCGACCCCCCTTCCCCCTGCCCCTGCCCGCTGCGCCAGGCCTGGGGCAGCCTCGACGCGCTCATCGGCCGCCTCCGCGCCGCGTACGACGAGAACGGAGGCCGCCCCGAGGCCAACCCCTTCGGCTCCCGCCCCGTGCGGCTCTACCTGCGCGAGGTGCGCGACGTGCAGTCCAAGGCCAGGGGGGTCAGCTATGACAAGAAGAAGCGCAAGAAGAACCAGCAGGACCTGCACCAGGAAGAACCCAACAGCCATGGACAGAACCAGCCTCCACCACCTCCTTAGCCAGGTGCAAACATGAATTAATACTCATTCTATTGATACTCAAGATTTGAGAATTGCATGTGGACTTCCGAACCTCTTTTAGCTTCCTCTACTGTTCTTGCTACTGGTAGTTTAATTAATTCAGTACTGGTATGAACTCTAAGACTAGAGAACCACTAGTTTAGGATTCTCTAGCTATATTTTATGTTGCTACTGTTGTTATTAGTAAGTTTATATTGAATGTTTTACTGTTCGTCTGGTTGGAAAATCAAGCAAAGTTGGATTTGTGGGTAAAGTCTCCTCTATTTGATAATTTCATCTTACTATTTCATGCCACTAACATACAATTTCCTTAACTAGTAGTATACTTGAGTTTCTCTATTTGTTACTGTTGCTATTTTATGCAAGTTGATCTTGTTGATGAGTTTAGGATTGCCACATGTGTGCTAAAATTCAACATTTGGAACTGTTGCTATTTCATATTGAAGTTCCTAGAGTGTATAGTGGCTAGCTGTTTGTTGACTAAAATGTGGAAACAAAAGCATTTATGGTTATTGGCATCTTTTGGCGAGTAGTAGTACTACTAGCAGCAACATTACTACTAATAGTAATGCAAAGGACTATGCTTCTATAAGGCTGTTGTTGTAACTCTCACCTTTGAAACTGAGAGTAATTTCTTGCAAGGAAGGGGAAGTACTATGTAAGAGAGATTGACATATATGGGAAGGTGTAGAAAATGTGTTCAAATCAAGATGTCAACTAAAACTTCTTTTTTGTTACTTTCTTTTTATGGTATTGTTGAAGGAAGTGGTAGATTTTCTGCGTCTACATATTAATGGTTTGCAAGTCTAGTCACTTCATATCGGGTACCACCACACACTTTTTTTTTTTTCGTCCAACTTTGGTTTGGTTTATTTTCCTTTTACTCTTTCCTATTTGCTGCCTTTCTCTATAGATTCATAGAGAAATGACTCACTTGTGGATTCTCTCAGTGTCCTTGCCCAATAGTCCAATCAGTGTCTTGTTCTTATTTGATTGTACAACATCAGAAGATACAATTTAAAACAAAGCCATTGAATTATCACTCACTTGAGCAGTGAGGGTTCTTGTGAAAATTCCTTTTTATATATACACTTTTCTCTCTCACTGTCATTACAAACATGCCTTCATGTATCCAAGTCCCCTAATTTCACTACTTTAATTCACATACTTTTGAATTATTCAAAACTAGAATAATAATAAGAAGGAAGAAAAGAAAACTGTAGTAACAAAAAGAATAGGAATTGGATATATGAATTTACATGGTTTGGCATTGTGCACACAGTTCATGCTTATGGTATGTTCCCCGGCCCTATATATGCCATGCAAAATCGAGGGAATCAGCAGAGGGAGGGCCATGTATAATCTAGCCGTGATCATGCTGAAATCTCAATCGTGATGCAATCAGGTGGGAAGGATCCACAATTTAATTAACAATTACCAGCTCTCACCAGTCGTGATGGGATCGGGCGGGAAGGTTCCATGATTCCAGAATCACACCAGCTCTCACCGGTTCAAGTTATTTCTCAATCCTTGGTCAACTGATATCATTGTTAGCATAGATTTGTTAGGCCTCAATTGGAATGGCAGGTTAGGGATCAAGTATTATTCACCTACTAATATTATAGATATGTGACTCTCTGCATGGTGAAGTTTGTTGTTAAATGCAAAGTAAGCCAATATCTTTTTCTTCATAGTAGTTTGCAGTATCCGACGATATGGTTGATATCGATACGATTTGGTATATGTCCAAACCGATACTGATATAGACTGATAGCGATATTTGGGGTCTTTTTTGAGTCAATTCAGTAAAGAAAATTGAACAAAAAGACCAATATGTAAGGATGTGTAAGAATGTAAAAGAAAAAAAAATTATCTACCACAGGTAAACGAATCGTCTAGGGTGACTACTATTTTAATCAATTTAAACCAACTAAGAAACAACATAAAAAAATACTAAAAATTATGATTAAATGTAAAAAATATTTTTCTAGAATTTTAACAATTTATTAATAATTTTTTTTCGATACCAGAAAATCTGATACTCCAATTTGAAACCGCAGATACTGCTAATATCGCCGATCCTGATAGTCCGATACTGCGAACCTAACTCAAATCATAAAGGAACATTTAAAATGCAAAATCAACAAAACCAACATAAGTATCACAGAAAAAGTCATTGAATTTCATAAACAGTTTGAACTCTTTAATCATCAAAGTATTTATCTTTTCAAACAATAGACGGGTATACGTTTTGTTGATGGAATACTTTGAAGATTAAAGAGTCCAATTGTTTATGAAATTCAATGACTTATTCTCCGATACATACGGTTTTGTTGATTGTGCATTTTAAATGTTCCTCTATGATATGACAAAGGGTTATTTGGGAATTTTGGTAATATATAATTGAAGATGTATCTAACTAGATAAAGAGAATTTTCCTCTAAGTTACATCTAAATAACTAACTTAAGTAGAAAATATGACATACCTTGAATATTTTCGAACAATATGCAGTCTGACTAAAAAAAAGTGTTCTAAAATCAAGCAGAGACATTTATCCATTATTACAAATATTCTAATATGTGCAATTCTCTTCTTATATTCCATTTTTCTTTGGGGAATTAGGGATTAATTAAATATTTATGCCATATTCAATAGGTTATAAAATGCTAATCGTTTCATTCCTCACGTTATCAAATTTATCTTTCACTTCAATACTACATGTGTATAATATGCGTCCCTAGTAACGATGTTTGGTTATCCATGGTTGTTGATCCTACTCTTGAGTTGATGTAACATGACAAATTATGCAAATAATATTGTGATACATTTGTGCCTCCGAAATTGGTTCCTCCTGATTTCGGTTGTAGAAAACATTACGTAATGGAAAGATCATCTTGTAAAGAATTTGCCAATTCATTATCTAGAAATTATAATATGGCCACGTTCTTCTTACTGAATATGCATCAAGAGTCTTTCATATGTACGACAAAAACTTTCATCCAATAATATGTTCAAATATATCTGGTGAAATGGTTTTCTTCAATATATAATGTGCTTTAGCATATGACATTCTCCATTTTTTTCAAACCCTATTTATTCTTTCAAAGTCTCCACAACAAACTTTCAAAGTTGTTTTTAATATATATATATATATATATATATATATATATATATATATATATATATATATATATATATATATATATTTTGGAACCAGGTAAATTGTTTCTGGAATCGTTCCCACTGGGATTCGAACTCCTGACCACTCGGACCGCATGCATCTCTCTTAACCACTTGGCTAGAGGTCATCTGCTATATATATATATATATATATATATATATATATATATATATATATATATATATAACTTGGTGAGGTTATTCCACTATTAGTCAACTATGCCAGAGATTTGGATGGTCAGAGCTTAGTTGAGGATGCGCAGAGACGAGTGAAGGGGTGGCATCCCCAAAGCCTTTCTTTTGGGGACCGTATCGATCGAGCTGGTATGCATAGCCATTATGGTCATTGCACTCTCTTGGCTTCATGCAATTCTGCTCCCAATCGCTAATATATTACAACTGATTGGGAGTATGCGCCAACTTTATGTGGAGAGGAGGTGTACATGCTATAGGGTGGGATATTTTTTGTCATCCTAGGGAAGAAGAAGTGGGATTGAGGCCATTATGACTGCTTCTTGAGGTGGCATGATTAAAACCGACCTAAAAATTTATTTCAAAAGGCTCACTATTGGCAGATTGGATGGAGAGCATATACTTACAGGGGGGGACTTTGGGAGACATACTGCTAATAATAATGATTCTGTTGTCTTCAAGAACATTACTCATTATCGCACCCAACTGAAGCAACTGACATGTAGGAAGGATGGGGAGACCGCAGACTTATGGCTCGACCCTTGTATTGAGCACCATAGTCCTATGGAGCGTAGGGGGTGGAATGCATTTGGTATGGCTGGTAGAAGGGAGCGGGTCAGGTGCTATATTGCGGTAGGGAACTTGGAGGCCAGAGCTTCACGGTTCCACACATTCACTAGGTAGCATCATCAGGTCGGTGAAGGTTGATGCAACCCTCACGATTGAAGCCTGGCTCTGAGACAACACGGGGAGTGGCTTGTTCGTGCATCAAGCTATGGTTGATAGTATCCGAGTAACCAACCCAAAAATAGAGATGGCGGGTGTGGTATGGGCTAAGGGGGTTGCGAGTAAGATGCAGTTATGTTTGTACAAACAGTGTCCGGAAAGATTACTCACGCCTGACAAGCTAAACAGGTTTGGCGCATGGACGGAGGGGCTAGGGTGTGTGCTATGTCGACAAATTAATGAATTCATGGCGCACTTATTCGTCAAATGCATGACGACATGGTGCATTTGGTAAACTCAACGGGATAATTGAGGATGAGTAGTTTGGTGCACTCAAGAATGGAAGGCAATAGTGGAGAACATCAAAAGGGAAAAGAGATGTGGGTCTGGTTGGTTCAACGAAGCACGAATCTGACTTGCTGCCTCAATTTGGCACATATGGAAGGAACGAAACAATTGGATTTTTGAGGGGTTGAAGACGTTAACATACTATAGGGATTATACATGATGTTGTTTGTGATGGGGAACAAGGCTAAGCCTCATTAGAATTGTGTTGTAATCTGGTTATTATTTGTGAAATACAATTAACTTTATTCCACACACACATATATATAACATTTTATTTACTAATTATGTATTCTCTAGTTTGAATTTATGGATTTTAAATTTAAGTTCATAATAAAAAATATTACCTTATATATATATATATATATATATATATATATATATATATATATATATATATATATATATATATATATATATATAAGGTCAAGTAATCGCAAAGTTTCCATAATATTTGGGTTTTCTTTTCTTTTTTTTTTTGAATTTATAGAAACTTTCGAGGTATTCCTCTCACCATGTTGTGGCATTTTCATTCAAGTTTTAAATTGGAAAGTCTCTCTTATATTTATAACATGTAGTAGTAGAGTTTCCATAATTTTTGTGTTTTCTCCCCTGAACTTAGAGAATCTATTGGAGGTGTTCCTCTCACCATATTGTGCCATTTTAAAATCTTCGTTTTAAAATGAAAAGTTTACCTTATATTTATAAGGACAAGTAGTCATAGAGTTTCCATAATTTTTGGGGGGTTTTCTCTTGAATTTGGAGAAACTTTTTAGGTATTCCCTCAACCATATTGTGTCACCTCATCCATGGTGTATTGTCATTCAGTTAGGAAAAAGTTAAAGTACAAGTTAACAAGATTTATCAAATTTAATCATGTCCAAATCTATGTTGTGATATTTTATTTTTATAGTATATTTCTTTTCTACTTTAATCTTTCCAAATTTAAATTTTAGATTTTAAAATATTAAGCTTATTCAACATCTAAATTTCAAAATTTTAATTTATCCATATATCTATATGCAAAACTTAGCTATTAGTAGGAAAGTTTCTTTTGCATAATTTTAGTTTATCCTAATTGGTATGCTATAATTTTAAATTTTAAATTCCCGAAATTCAAAGTAATCTATCTTAATCTAAGTTATATGGTATGAGTATTCATTGTATAGTAACTAATTTTAGTAAATATCCCAAGAAAATAAATATTAAATAGTTATATTCTCTAGACATGTGTTTTGGACTTGGATTGAATGTATGTATTTGTTTCTTGGTGTTTAAGAAAATAGATGGTTAGGATTTATTCTAAGTTTAGGTATTAGGCTATGAATATGATGGTATATTTTGAGAAAAGTGGACAGAGATTATGAGTCTTTAGTTTTAGGTTAAACTTTAATTGATGAGATGTTGGGTGTTTTGGGTTTTTAGAGTTGGGGAAGATTATGAGTCGTAATTCCATTTATTAAAAAATATTATGTTTTGGATTTATTGAGTTAATTATTTTTCTTGAATTTATTTATCTTAAAAATTGATATTGTAGCAGTGTTCAATCAAAAATTACATTTATTCATGTATCCATGTGCAAAGTCGAGACCTTGTAGCTCAAGGGGCAAAAGTGTGGATACATAAGACCCTTGTAGACCGCTAGAAATTTTACTTAGTAAATATTCCAAGAGCATAAATATTTTAGTTTATCTAAATTGGTAAAGCTATATAGAAACCGAAATGTCAAATTCCCAAAATTCAAAGTAGTATATCTTAATATAAGTTATATGGTTTGTTGGTTTTAAATAATTTATGCTGGGAACTTGGATATATAATGGTCAAGAGTAGTTTCTTGGTTTTTAAGAAAATAAATTTGTTTAAGTTTTAGGCTATGAACATGATGGTATCTGTTGAGAAAAGAGGGCAGAGAGATTATGAGTCTTTAAGCTTTCGGTTTGTCTTTTAATAAATGAGATTAGGGTGTTTTATGTTCTCAGAGTTTGGGTAAGATTATGACTCTTCGTGATCTTAATTTATTAATGATTATTATTTATTGGATTTATGAGTTATTTTTTTTTCCTCTATTTTGTTTATTGTCGTATTTTTATATTAACAAATTGATATCAGAGCCATGTTTAATTTAGTGATCTAGTGACAATGGTGAACAAAAAAAAAAATCAAAATAGATGGTGGAGAAATCGACCACGATCACCCTTCCAAACATTAAAGATATCTTTTGGATGTTGTTGCTATGAATGACTTTAATTTTTTTTTGCTACTAATGGTGTTTAAGGATGATGACGCTTATGTTGCTGAGGAGAAATAGAATGCACTTTCTTATTTCCATCAAAGTAATATCCCTCATTATATCAATCAATGTACATCCGCAATTATAGAAAAATATAATTATATTGCCTAAAGTGTATTAGCCATATTTGTTGATACCATATCTGTAGTAACTATATATATATATATATATATATATATATATATATATATATATATATATATATATATATATATTAATACAATTATTATTAACAAATTTCTACATAATTATGGTAGTTTCCTTCAATACTCCCCCTCAAGTTAGTGTATGTTAATCACTCCTAACTTGCCCAGCAATGTGGAAAACTGGTTCAAACTCAATGGCTTTGTGAATATATCTGTTGGTTGCTCCTTGGTCCGTATGTGCTATGTCTTAACCAATCCTTTTTGCACTTTTTCACGCATAGATGACAGTCTATTTCGTTCATGGAACACAGGATTTGAGGCTATGTGTATTGTTGCCTTGTTATCACAGAACAATTTTAACTGGATGCACATGTCTAACATTCAAGTCCCTAAAAATTTATTGTAACCAGTTATTTCACAACATGTAGTAGCCATAGAACGATACTCAGCTTCTGCACTTGAACGTGAGAATGTACTTTTTTGTCTTCCATGAAATAGGAGCATGTCTGAGAAAAATACAATAGCCAGTTGTTAACCTTCTAGTGTCCTTACACCGAGCCCAGTCTGCATCACAATATGCCCTTAACTCCAACGACGGTTTGGAAGGTAAGAGAATTCCCTGATCAGGTGTTTGCTTGATGTACCTTAATACCTTATACGATGCTTCTAAGTGCATGAGGCTACCTGGGTTTGTCCATGAACTGGCTAAGTATGTGAACTACGTACACAAAGTCCGGCCTTGTGATTGTTAGATAAATGAATTGTCCAACCAGCCTGTGATATTGCGATGCATCTTCAAGTAAGTTTCTATCTCCTTGTGTCAGGGTCACATTTTGCTCAACTGAAAATCGTGAAGGTTTAGACCCAAGAAATCATGTTTCTTCAAGAATCTCCAATGCGTATTTCTTTTGACACAAATAACTTCATGCTTGGATCTTGCTACTTCTAATCCAAGGAAGTATCTTAATTGTCCCATATTCTTCAGTTTAAAATGGCATGAGAGGAAATGCTTGGTCTTTGTGATGTCTTCTAAATTGTTTTATGCTAGAATAATATCATCAACATAGACCAACAAAGATGTGAAGATACCTTGATGGTTTTGGACGAATAAGGAATAGTCAGACCATGATTGTTTGAAGCTGACTGACTTGAGGGCTGAGAAAAGCTTCAAAAATCATTGCCTTGAGGCTTGCTTCAAGCCATATAATGATTGTGTAGCTTACAAATCCTATTCTACTCCCTTCGTTCGAAGCAAGAAGGAAGCTGCATGTACACATCTTCATAGAGATATCCATTGAGAAATATATTATTTACGTCCAATTGGTGAAGGTGTCAGTTCTATTGGGCTGCAGACTGAGTAAGAATCAAACTGTTGTGAGCATATCAACTAGCACAAATGTTTCTATAATCGATCCCTTCAACTTGACAGTAACCCTTAGCTACTAATCTGGCCTTGTAGCACTTAATTGTGCCATCAGGATGATGATTTTGTATACCCACTTACAACCAATTGGTCATTTGCGAGTAGGAGGTGGAATTAGGTGCTTGAGCCTCTTGCTGCATAATTTCTCTCCATTTTTTATCCTTAACTTCTTGAAAAAATGAGGTAGGTTCTTTTTGCATGGTCATGTTAGCAGTAAAGGTTCTATGAGATGAAAACAGATTAGCATAAGATAGGACATGAGAAAGGCTATGAGCCGTACCTGGAGAGATGACCTCGTTCGAGGAAGCTGACAGATCAGAACATGAGGGAAGATCCACATCCATATGAAAGTCCTACAATGTGGTTGGAATCTTTGCGGCTTGCGAAGACCTTTGTGGTTGGGGTGGAGACGATTGTGGAGGCTACAAAGGTGATGGAATAGGATCAGAAGATTTTTCAAGGATAAGATTAGTGGTAGAGGACATCGAGGGATTTTTGTCCAAGTTAGAAGGCGTGAGTGGAGAAGAAACATGATCTGAGGATGTTGTTTATTTGGAAGTAGTATCAGGAGAGTGATGATCAGCGGAAGGCGGAAAATTTTGAGAAGAGATTGTAGGAGTTGAGTTATGCTTGAAATTTTGATGAGAGATTGTAGGAGTTGAAATTGGAGGGATATCTAAATGTACCGAATTAGACAAAGAAGGAAACAAAGCAGTATTGGGTGGTGAATGAAAATCAGAATTTATTTTAAAATGAAATACACTTTCAAAAAAAAAATCACATCCCTCGAAACTAGGATTTTCTTGGTTGTCAAGTTATAAACCTTATACCCTTTTTGGCCATGTGGGTAACTAAGAAAATTGCACTCTATTGACCTAAGATCAAATTTGCTACAACGGGTTGGATGTGTGGACACAAAGCATAGACAACCAAATTTTTTAAAATAAAAATAACTTGGTTCCTTAGGAAAAAGTTTTTCAAATGGTATTTTTATCTGAGGAATTGGAGTCGGTGTCCTATTAAGTAAGCCGCAGTGAGTATGTCATCTCGCCAAATTTTTTTGCTAGATTTGCTTGAAAAATCAGATCTCTAGCTACATTTAGCAAATGTCGATGTTTGCGCTCAGCCACACCATTTTGTTGTGGTGTGTTGACGCAACTAGTTTGGTGGACGATGGCTTTAGATGAATAGAATTGGAGATTCTTAAATTTTGGGCCATTATCACTCCTTAAGACTTGAACACCGTTAGGAAATTGATTCTCGACCAAGTGAATAAAATGAATGAGTAACGTGCGTGCTTCAGATTTGTGTTTCATCAAATATACCCATGTGCTTCATGAATGGTCATCAACAATGGTTAAAAATATTGTGCACCAAAAAGAAATGGAAGTACATGATAACCACCCCAAAATGTCAATGTGAATTAAATCAAAACAAGATGCACTATGTGTATTGCTTAATGGAAAAGGTTGTCTAGTGAGTTTTGCTAAAGGACAGATAGAGCAAGTGCATGAATCACTAGCTTCATTTGGAAGGAATGGAAACAACGAAATGCGTTATATGAAGGGTGGCCAAGTTGTTGATGCCACAAGCTATCTGTGTTGGTGTATATCATTGCACGTCCTTTCTTTGATTGATTGAGGTAGTAGAGTCCGTTCCTCTCAGTATCCATCCCAATCATCTTTTCCGATCGTAGGCCTGTACGACCACTACTAAAATTTGCTCTATTAGCGGCGTAATTTAGCGACGTTAGCTAAAACGTCGCTAAATTTTGCAAATTAGCGATGTTTACATGAAATGTCGCTAATCGTCGCTATTAGCGACGAAAATAGCGACGTGCCAGCGACGTATATTAATTAAATGAGCTTTTCGTCGCTAAACATCGCCATTACGTCGCTATAGCGACGAATTTAGCGACGATCCTTAAAACGTTGCTAATTTTTAATTAAAATTCCCCCCGATTGTGTATTAGTCCTCCTTGGACCTGTGTTCAGAGATGAAATGTGATGGCTCGAGTAGGACATTGGACGTATTTGAGGATATTGGACTTTGTTCTTTATATTATTTTTACTTTGTACGTATTTGAGGATATTGGACTTTGTTCTTTATATTTGTACCTTATATTATTCGTTGAGGATATTATTTTTCTTTATATCTTTTGTCTATTCTGGATTTTATTGTGCGTGCCGGTGTTGAATGTTCCACCGAAGGGGTCGGCGAACCCAGGTGTATTTTTGTATTCTGGATTATGTATTTTGCATTCTAGAATATGTTAGATTCTGTATTTTGTATTCGGGATTCTGCATTTTTTTAAAAAAATTCAATTTAGCGACGTTTATGTGCGTCGCTAAAATTTAGCGATATTTTTATACGTCACTAAAAATGTCGCTAAATTGCTGTCGTGGCATACAATATGATGTCACCACATCGTCGCAAAAACGTCGCTAATGTGTCGCTAATCGGCGACCACAAGGCAACGTCGCAAATGTCACGACCCGCACCCACTGTGAGGGTACGAGAACGTAACAACGCCCAGCCTACGCCGCAGTGTCGGCGGTAGAACGCTGTCCTAGGTCAATCATCTAACAATATAAAGGTACCTGTAAAGTATATACACTCCGAATGGAGATGACATAGCAATATACAGTCTCAATCACATCTAAAGCAGAATGAAAGATAGGAAGATAGATAGATAAATACTGGAATGAAGGAAAAACTACATAAATACAACCAGAGAGTCTAAGTGTCTACTGACATAATAAATCAGAACATCCAGCTCAATACAAAACTCTAACACTGAAATGAAAGAATATATACAATCTAGATCTCAAATGACAGAAATAGAAAACCTAGACTAGGGAGCCTCAGTCTCTAAGCTAGTGGATCAGGCTGAAAATCTGGGTCACACATGGCATCTACAGCTGCCCCATAGTAGGTGTCTATGCAGGCCTCCTCCTCATCCTCTGTAATATTTTCAACAGGTCCAGTCAGGACGGGATCGAGCACAAAACATCTCACGCAGTTCATAACGAGTTAGGAAATATAAAGCATGCAATAGAGTAAAGTACATGAAACGCTGAAAGAAGAAGATATATGAAAAATAGTAGAGATTTGATAACAGGAAATATCTAAATATGATAAGTAAGACTGTAAGGAACATGTGATTTTAGAGCACAATATGGTTATGTAAACGGGTTAGGTTATACAATAAAATGGGACTCCTTTGTACGTGGGTGTACAATGGACATATACAATTTCTTATACGATACGATTGATCACATAACCATTTCTACTCTCCCCTCCCCAATCAATACACAAGGATCCAATTCAGTTACGTTACCTTATACAATAACTTGTACAATGACTTGTACAATGGCTTGTACAATGGCTCAATGTGATACTGAGAGTACAATATGCACAATAAGTGTACAATGATAAGGATATTCAATAAATACAACATGTAAGTGAAATGCACATCACAATATGTACTTAGTGAATATAAGGAGATAATATCTCAGAAGAAGATCCATATAGTACCAATCCGTGATAAAAATCGTGTCAGCATCAAGTACAGTAATCTAGAGCAAGAATATAAATCCATACAAGTATGAAATGGTCAGAGAATGTACTCGCCTGATAACCTGAGTGTCTGAAGAAAATATACTGTCCGAGGAGTGGTGTCTGTCTCCTATAGAACAGTACAAGTCACTATGAGTCCAAAAATGATAATAAGATGCATTAAAATGCATTCTAAATGAATTCTAGGTCAATCTTGGTCAAATATAAGTCAATCTAAGTCACACCAAGCTAAACTAGGTCATACTAGGTCAATCAAGGTCAAACTAGGTCATAGGAAATCAATCCAAGTCGATCTAGGTCAATCGGGGTCAAAGGTTGACTTACAGTTGACTTTTGGTCAAAAAGTCAACTCTGGTCAACTCTGGTCAACACTGAGTCAACCCTGGGTCAAACAAGTCACATGTTGACCAACTGTTGACTTTCAGTCAACTAGTCAACTCTGGTTTGGTTTTGGTCAAATCTGGTCGCTTAAAGGCTAAGTTTGACTCTCGGTTGACTTTTGTTGACTTTTGGTCAAAATGGTCAACCGACGTCAAAACTAGTCTGTGAGCACTATATTTGATCATTACCAACCAAGAAAACCAGGTTCTAACTCTATCTTAGACTCCAAACACAAATACCCTATTTCTATGCATTACCTATATTACCTTACCAAGGTAAATACCAATACCTTGTACAATACCACTCTAACCTAGGAATACTAGCCTGTGCTTCCTAGAATAGCTAGATACCATCCTATACTAATATTACCTACCAAGAAATCCTAGTATCTAGGTCATCTAAATCATATTAGACCACATGTTGGTTATCTACCCTTTACCTTGCCTTTACCCTTGCACCATTCTCACAATTATCCAACTCTCAACCACGCACAATACTCATGATACCATACTCATATATCCCTCACACTCATAAATACAACATGTAAACTCACACACACATATACCTATATATATATAGGCTCACACTTATATCTCCCATACACATACCCATAGCTCCTAAACACATATCCATATATCTCATCCACACTCACACACTAACTCAATCTAAGGCCAAAAGCACACAGAAACATATATAACTCTCTTACAAACACACACACAAGCTCAAGGAAGGCTGATTTGATGATGGTTTCATGGGGGTTAACAAGGTATACATGGGCTGCCATGGCTTAGTTTAGGACTGATTTGTTAGGACAGGTTTAAGGGTGCAAGGGGACTGATTCTGGGATTGAAAGGGGCTTAACAAGGTGCTGTCCATTTGGTCATGCCAAGGGAACTGGATTGGGGTGCTATGTGGGCATGTGAGGACAGCTCTCATAGGTTACATATGGACTGTCTTATAGTGGTGTTAAGGGCTAAATGTGTGGGACAGGTAATAGGCTAACAAGGGTGGTTTGGTGGGGCAATCAATGGACTGGTACATGTAGCTGTTTTGTGGGGGTTAGCATGGGATTTAAGGTCTGTTTTGTACAGGTTTATGGGGGGTTTAGTTAAGACCAAGGGGACTGGAATTATAGTGTTCCTGTGATATCCAATAAGGGAAAAAAGAGGACTGCACCTGGGCTGTGTACAAGACTTGTTTTGGGTCTGTTAGGTGCCAGGTTTGGCTAAAACAAGGCTGCCTAGATGGCTGTGTTTTGTGGCTCAATGGGGTGGTGATAGCTGCCAACAATGGGCTGCAACTGTCAGGTACTTGGGGCCTTGTTAAGGACTGTTAGGGATTGGTTTTGGATGGCTATGGGGACTAGAATAATGACAGGTAAAGGCAAGTTTTAAGCCTGGTTTTGGGGACAGTTAAGTGATGGTGAATGGTTGAACATGGACAACCATGTAGGGACTGCTAAAGGGTTGCAAATGGGGACTGCTCTTACCAGGTTTAGGAAGACAGGTAAGGAACTGCCAATTAGGTTGGTAAGGGATGAATTGGGACTGTAATGTATTGTTAGGGGTGGGGCTATAGGGACTGCTGTTGTGTCCATTTAATGGACTGGTTTAGGACAATCTAGAGAGCTAGAAAAAAATGGGGCTGTCCTAACTGATATGGGGGTTGGCTTTGGACTGATTTTTTGTGCTTGGAAGGGGCTATCAATGCCTGAAATTGGTACTGTCCTGCTGCTGCTACATTCCAGCAGTGGCACCCCCCTCCTATTCCTCCTTCTCCTACACTTCCTCATTCCCTCTAGCTCTATACAACACATACACACACTTAAATCATCCTCTCCAACTCTCTATACACAAACACACACATATAATCAAACACCTGCTATGCACAACCACACACAACCCAAACTCCACTTGGTCGACCACAATAACCCACCACCAAACACAATATACACCAACATATCACATATATATCCATACATATCAACCATATTATATATATACATATATATATAATATATATATATATATATATATATATATATATATATATATATATATATATATATATATATATATATATATATATATATATTTTATTTTTTATTTTTTTTTATTATTTTTTTTTTGGGGGGGGGGGGGGTCCGGGGAAGGGGGGGCCCGGGGGGGAGGGGGGAGGGGGGGTGTCCGGCAAAGGGTCTCCACCCGGGTCCGCGGCCTAGGCCGCCCAGCCACCCCAGGTGCGGGAGGGGAGGCTCGAACCCAGCCCTCCCCTAGGAGAGCCACTCCACCTAACCACAAGAGCTAGGCCCGCCGGACATTTTTTTTTTTTTTTTTTTTTTGAAGCAATGGGTACTTGTGGCGAACTCGCCTCCACTGGGGCTCGAACTCCCGACCACTTGGGCCGCATGCATCTCTATTAACCACTAGGCTAGAGGTCATTTGCAACCCGCCGGACATATATATATATATATATATATATATATATATATATATATATATATATATACATATAGAGATTAATATATATATCACCATATATATATACATATATTGATATAGGTAATATGATACACTATGATACCTAGGAAAACTCAATCTAAACACAAGCAAAAATCTGGAATAAATATTAGGACAATACAAAATCAATATATTAATAAATCCCCATGTGTCCAAATAGGGGTTTTTCCACATGGACACAAACCTACACATAGGACACCTCTACAAGTGCCCAAATGGACACGAAATGGACTCGAATGGACACAAAACCATGGAGGTTATTCCTATGGGTCAAAAAATAGATCTATATGCATGAATGAATGGTTTAGAGAAGAGGTTATACCTTCCGGGAGAGTGATTCAAAGGAAAAAGGCCTCCCGACACGTAGAGATTCCAAATGGACACAAACGAGCTCCGAATCCTTCCAAACTTGGCTAGCACCTCCCTTTCATGGAGTAGATGAGGAGAGAAGAAGATTTGGTGGAAGGAGGAGTTGATTTGGAGATGAAATCACTAGGATTTGCTCTCTAGAAATTTGGGGAAGAACAAGAGAGAGAAAATGAGATGGAAAGAATGGGAAATATCAAAGGGGGCTCATGCCCATCCTTCCTATGGTGGCCGGCCACTAGAGGGCTGCTATGGGCTCCCAAGAAAAGGCAAAAAACACCCCCCTCTAGCCTATTGACAATACATTAAAAAGGGGGTTTCAAGTCGGGGCTAGTTTGGTCATTCTAACACACTAATCAAATAAATCCTAACCCAAATAATTTAGCCTAGTCACTAACTAAAATAAATGACATGTGGGCCATGGCTAACTAGTGTGTGGGTCCACTAGGGTCAACACTACCCCGGGTCCCCGTTTCAAGTCGGATTGAGATGAAATTCGAACCCGACTCAAATAACCCCAAAATATTACAATAAATAAATAAATAATTTTAAAATAATAAAAATGAAAAAAATGACAAAAATACTCCTGTTTCTAGAAACTGGAGTGACAAATCTATCCACCTTAAAAGAATTTCGTCCTCGAAATTAAAACCAAACCATAGTAAAACATCAAAATCACAAGTCATGGCTTAAAATTAAATGATCAAAATCTCAAGAATTAAAGCATGAATTTAAATGACTAAATTTATTAACTTTTAAAATTACACTCAAATAGAAGCTACAAGTCTATCCACCTTAAAAAGAAATCATCCAAAAATTTTAAAAATAAGGTAACCACAGAAAATCATACAAATCGATAATCGTATGCGTCTATCCAATCATCATGATACTCAGAATCTCTGTCATGCCAGTGAGCAAGGCTACGATAATCACAGAGTCCTCAACTATGGTACATACCTCTAGAACTGTGGTATTTAAAATTTTCGCATTGCCGCGCGCTTGATAGCAAAAACCTTAAATTCCCATACCCAAGAAATACGTCCATAGTCCGACTATATGTCCTCACTATGCCTGCTAGCATGACCCTAGAGGATTCTAAAATCTCATAATCGAGGCGACCTAGCCCATACGACTTATCTCAGAAGAAAATTAAATGATAAGGAAACACCAGATCAAACTTATCAGCACTGATGCTCTGCTGACCCGCAAAGTAAACACATACCCAGTCTCTTCCAGCAATCGTTCCACCAATGGCCTGGCTTCTTGCAGAAGTTGCACACGGTGTCCTGCTGATACTGCACCTGTCCCTGACCCTGATACTGAATAGGCCTCTGCTGTAGCTGATGTATCTGAGCCCTCGGCTGCTGGTACTGCTGCTGAAACTGTATGCCTGGCATCGGCTGCTGATACTGCTGCTGAAACTGCATGCCTGGCATCGGCTGCTGATACTGCTGCTGAAACTGATGCTGATCCCGCGGCCTCTTGGCCGGTCCTCCGCTGCTGGTGCCCCCAACTGGGTCTCGCCCTCTCTTGAGCCTAAGCTCAAGATCATCCTCAGCCAGTAAAGCTCTCGTCAGAATCTCCTCGAATGTGGCATCCCTGTTGCCCTTGGTCAAGGACTTGACTTCCTTGACCAGACCCTTCCGGAACCTCTGGGCCTTCGTCGCCTCGCTCAAACCCTCCACGAATCTGCTGAGGCGGCCGAACTCTCCAGCGAACTCCTTCACTGACAGGCTCCCCTGAACTAGGCTCTCAAACTGCGACTCTAAAGCTCTGAGCGCTGAATCTGGAAAGAATTTCTTCTTGAAGAAGCCCTTGAACTCCTTCCAAGTCTGTCCGGCTACCCCCACCCTGGGGTCCGACTGATACCAGGTGCGAGCAAAATCTCGTATCTGGCTAGCTGCGACCTCGATCTGAAGATCTGCTAGAATCTTGGCCAAACGGAAGATCTCCTCTATATGCTCGATCCACTCATCGGCATATAGGATCCCCTCTGTCCCCAGAAAGTCTCTGGGGCTCATCTTCTGAAACTGCTCGATCCCCGGTGTCTTTGGCTGCTGCACCACTAGTCGGGCTGCAACTGTCGAAATGACCAACTCCATGCCTCTGTCCTATCGAGCCTGCTGTCGGTCCATGAACTGCTGGAAATACGCGAACATCTGAGCTGCGTCCATGTTTCCTATAGTTGGCGGCTGCTGGAACGGTACCTCTGGAATGACTGGGTCCTGCCTCCGAACTGGTGAAGGCATACCCTCAGCTGCTGCTGCTGTTGAAGTCCCAATATGAGCAGAGGTGGCAGGAGCTGTAGCCTCCCGACCCTGCTGAACTGGCTGAGAGGTAGCAGTCCCCTCTACAGTATCTCCATGAATGGCACGCTGTGATCGCGTCTCCACCATCCTGAAGACAGATCAAACAAACAATTGCTGAGAATGAGTCAAAATAGCAAAGGAGGACAGTTATATTCAAGGAGAACAATATCAGCAAGAACCGAGATGGTATGAATTTGATATGAGTTTTTCCTAGTATGATTGAGTACCTTCAATATATCCTAATCCTATTGCAGGATGTAGTGATACTCTAGTTCGAATACCACTACATAAACTCGACCTGCATGGGCCACCACTAAAAATGTGTCACGACCCGCACCCACTGTGAGGGTACGAGAACGTAACAATGCCCAGCCTACGCCGCAGTGTCGGCGGTAGAATGCTGTCCTAGGTCAATCATCTAACAATATAAAGGTACCTGTACAGTATATACACTCCGAATGGAGGTGACATAGCAATATACAGTCTCAATCACATCTAAAGCAGAATGAAAGATAGAAAGATAGATAGATAAATACTGGAATAAAGGAAAAACTACATAAATACAACCAGAGAGTCTAAGTGTCTACTGACATAACAAATCAGAACATCCAGCTCAATACAAAACTCTAACACTGAAATGAAAGAATATATACAATCTAGATCTCAAATGACAGAAATAGAAAACCTAGACTAGGGAGCCTCAGTCTCTAAGCTAGTGGATCAGGCTGAAAATCTGGGTCACACATGGCATCTACAGCTGCCACATAGTAGGTGTCTATGCAGGCCTCCTCCTCATCCTCTGTAATATTTTCAACAGGTCCAGTCAGGACGGTAGCGAGCACAAAACATCTCACGCAGTTCATAACGAGTTAGGAAATATAAAGAATGCAATAGAGTAAAGTACATGAAACGCTGAAAGAAGAAGATATATGAAAAATAGTAGAGATTTGATAACAGGAAATATCTAAATATGATAAGTAAGACTGTAAGGAACATGTGATTTTAGAGCACAATATGGTTATGTAAACGGGTTAGATT
This sequence comes from Iris pallida, assembly GCA_029216955.1. Taxonomy (NCBI): domain Eukaryota; kingdom Viridiplantae; phylum Streptophyta; class Magnoliopsida; order Asparagales; family Iridaceae; genus Iris; species Iris pallida. Next base: position 1,855,344 of record JANAVB010007598.1, read on the forward strand.
ATACAATAAAATGGGACTCCTTTGTACGTGGGTGTACAATGGACATATACAATTTCTTATACAATACGATTGATCACATAACCATTTTTACTCCCCCCTCACCAATCAATACACAAGGATCCAATTCAGTTACGTTACCTTATACAATGACTTGTACAATGACTTGTACAATGGCTTGTACAATGGCTCAATGTGATACTGAGAGTACAATATGCACAATGAGTGTACAATGATAAGGGTATTCAATAAATATAACATGTAAGTGAAACGCACATCACAATATGTACTTAGTGAATACAAGGAGATAATATCTCAGAAGAAGATCCATATAGTACCAATCCGTGATAAAGATCGTGTCAGCATCAAGTACAGTAATCTAGAGCAAGAATGTAAATCCATACAAGTATGAAACGGTCAGAGAATGTACTCGCCTGATAATCTGAGTGTCTGAAGAGAATATACTGTCCGAGGAGTTGTGTCTGTCTCCTATAGAACAGTACAAGTCACTATGAGTCCAAAAATGATAATAAGATGCGTTACAATGCATTCTAAATGAATTCTAGGTCAATCTAGGTCAAATCTAAGTCAATCTAAGTCACACCAAGCTAAACTAGGTCATACTAGGTCAATCAAGGTCAAACAAGGTCATAGGAAATTAATCCAAGTCGATCTAGGTCAATCGGGGTCAAAGGTTGACTTATAGTTGACTTTTGGTCAAAAAAGTCAACTCTGGTCAACACTGAGTCAACCCTGGGTCAAACAAGTCACATGTTGACCAAATGTTGACTTTCAGTCAACTGGTCAACTCTGGTTTGGTTTTGGTCAAATCTGGTCGCTTAAAGTCTAAGTTTGACTCTCGGTTGACTTTTGTTGACTTTTGGTCAAAATGGTCAACCGACGTCAAAACTAGTCTATGAGCACTATATTTGATCATTACCAACCAAGGGAACCAAGTTCTAACTCTATCTTAGACTCCAAACTCAAATACCCTATTTCTATGCATTACCTATATTACCTTACCAAGGTAAATACCAATACCTTGTACAGGAATACTAGCCTGTGCTTCCTAGAATAGCTAGATACCATCCTATACTAATATTACCTACCAAGAAATCCTAGTATCTAGGTCATCTAAATCATATTAGACCACATGTTGGTTATCTACCCTTTACCTTGCCTTTACCCTTGCACCATTCTCACAATTACCCAACTCTCAACCACACACAATACTCATGATACCATACTCATATATCCCTCACACTCATAAATACAATATGTAAACTCACACACACATATACCTATATATATATATAGGCTCACACTTATATCTCCCATACACAAACCCATAGCTCATAAACACATATCCATATATCTCATCCACACTCACACACTAACTCAATCTAAGGCCACAAGCACACAAAAACATATATAACTCTCTTACAAACACACACACACACACAAGCTCAAGGAAGGCTGATTTGATGATGGTTTCATGGGGGTTAACAAGGTATACATGGGCTGCCATGGCTTAGTTTAGGATTGATTTGTTAGGACAGGTTTAAGGGTGCAAGGGGACTGATTCTGGGATTGAAAGGGGCTTAACAAGGTGCTGTCCATTTGGTCATGCCAAAGGAACTGGATTGGGGTGCTATGTGGGCATGTGAGGACAGCTCCCATAGGTTACATATGGACTGTCTTATAGTGGTGTTAAGGGCTAAATGTGTGGGACAGGTAATAGGCTAACAAGGGTGGTTTGGTGGGGCAATCAATAGACTGGTACATGTAGCTGTTTTGTGGGGGTTAGCATGGGATTTAAGGGCTATTTTGTACAGGTTTATGGGGGGTTTAGTTAAGACCAAGGGGACTGGAATTATAGTGTTCCTGTGATAGCCAATAAGGGAAAAAATAGGACTGCACCTGGGCTGTATACAAGACTTGTTTTGGGTCTGTTAGGTGCCAGGTTTGGCTAAAATAAGGCTGCCTAGATGGCTCTGTTTTGGGGCTCAATGGGGTGGTGTTAGCTGCCAACAATGGACTGCAACTGTCAGGTACTTGGGGCCTTGTTAAGGTCTTTTAGGGATTGGTTTTGGATGGCTATGGGGACTGGAATAATGACAGGTAAAGGCAAGTTTTAAGCCTGGTTTTGGGGACAGTTAAGTGATGGTAAATGGTTGAACATGGACAACCATGTAGGGACTGCTAAAGGGTTGCAAATGGGGAATGCTCTTGCCAGGTTTAGGAAGACAGGTAAGGAACTGCTAATTAGGTTGGTAAGGGATGAATTGGGACTGTAATGTATTGTTAGGGGTGGGGCTATAGGGACTGCTGCTGTGTCCATTTAATGGACTGGTTTAGGACAATCTAGAGAGCTAGAAAAAAATGGGGCTGTCCTAACTGATATGGGGGTTGGCTTTGGACTGATTTTTGGTGCTTGGAAGGGGCTATCAATGCCTGAAATTGGTACTGTCCTGCTGCTGCTACATTCCAGCAGTGGCACCCCCCTCCTATTCCTCCTTCTCCTACACTTCCTCATTCCCTCTAGCTCTATACAACACATACACACACTTAAATCATCCTCTCTAACTCTCTATACACAAACACACACACATATAATCAAACACCTGCCATGCACAACCACACACAACCCAAACTCCACTTGGTCGACCACAATAACCCACCACCAAACACAATATACACCAACATATCACATATATATATATCCATATATATCAACCATATTTTATATATATATATATATATATATATATATATATATATATATATATATATATATATATATATAGAGATTAATATATATATCACCATATATATATATACATATGTTGATATAGGTAATATGATACACTATGATACCTAGGAAAACTCAATCTAAACACAAGCAAAAATCTGGAATAAATATTAGGACAATACAAAATCAATATATTAATAAATCCCCATGTGTCCAAATAGGGATTTTCCCACATGGACACAAACTACACATAGGACACCTCTACAAGTGCCCAAATGGACACGAAATGGACTCGAATGGACACAAAACCATGCGGGTTATTCCTATGGGTCAAAAAATAGATCTATATGCATGAATGAATGGTTTAGAGAAGAGGTTATACCTTCCGGGAGAGGGATTCAAAGGAAAAAGGCCTCCCGACACGTAGAGATTCCAAATGGACACAAACGAGCTCCGAATCCTTCCAAACTTGGCTAGCACCTCCCTTTCATGGAGTAGAGGAGGAGAGAAGAAGATTTGGTGGAAGGAGGAGTTGATTTGGAGATGAAATCACTAGGATTTGCTCTCTAAAAATTTGGGGAAGAACAAGAGAGAGAAAATGAGATGGAAAGAATGGGAAATATCAAAGGGGGCTCATGCCCATCCTTCCTATGGTGGCCGGCCACTAGAGGGCTGCTATGGACTCCCAAGAAAAGACAAAAACACCCCCCTCTAGCCTATTGACAATACATTAAAAAGGGGGTTTCAAGTCGGGGCTAGTTTGGTCATTCTAACACACTAATCAAATAAATCCTAACCCAAATAATTTAGCCTAGTCACTAACTAAAATAAATGACATATGGGCCATGGCTAACTAGTGTGTGGGTCCACTAGGGTCAACACTACCCCGGGTCCCCGTTTTAAGTCGGATTGAGATAAAATTCGAACCCGACTCAAATAACCCCAAAATATTACAATAAATAAATAAATAATTTTAAAATAATAAAAATGAAAAAAATGATAAAAATACTCCTGTTTCTGAAAACTGGGGGTGACAGCAAATAACGTCGCTAAATAGCAACGTTATGAACGTCGCTAATTTACATCGCCATAGCGACGTTTTGCGACGTTTTTTCGATTAGTGACACGCTTTTTTCCGGCGTTTCCAAGACGTCGCTAACTTAAATTAGCGACGTTTTGGCCGAGATTAGCGACGTTTATAAACGTCGCTAATCTGACAAATTTTTGTAGTGGACACAAATTTGTCTAAGAAAGATAGTAATATATAATGAATCAAATGCTAGTTTTCTCACATAAATCAAGTTGAAATAGAATAATGGAACACAAAGAACATTATGAAGAAAAAAATAGAAAGAGAAAACTACTATGCCAATATGAGTAACACGTGCTGAGGTTCCATCAGGAAGCTTAACCCAACGATTTTGGACTGATTTGAGTGAGATAAGCAAAATAGGGTCACAAATAATGTGGTCACTTGCACCACTATCCAATATCCATATTGTCTCTTTACTACTTTTTGCAAGATTAAATGCTTCACCTGAGAGTTTCTCATAACTTGGAACGTTATCGACAAAGTTGGTTGCAGAGGCGGACTGTATTTTGACAAGAGTGTTGCAACAGTCCCGTTGTTGTTGCTCATCAGGTTTGTGAGTCGTCCTTTGAGGGTTTCATCTACAAATCCCTTCTGGTTCTTGATAGTAAGTGACATGCTCATTGACTGCACCCACGTTGTACAATTGTCTTCCATCAGCAGATATGAAACGAGGACATCACCTAGTTGATCCGAGTTATGGAGAAAAAGTGGACGATTGGAGTTCTCCCATATTTGTGAAGTCTTGGAAGAGTTTGAGCCCTTGTTTTGTTGAAGAAACTTTTGTTTGTCACCAGCCATAAGGTATTTTGGTTGTATGGATTTCTAGGTTCTCAAGAGCGAATGCTCTGATACCATGAAGAGAAATGGGATGCACTTTCATATTTTCATCAAAGTAATATCCCTCATTATATAGATAAAATATACAATCAATGTACATCCATAATTATAGAAAAATACGATTATGTTTCCTTAAGTGTATCAACTATATATGTTAATATCATATATGTAGTAACAATATATGTTAATATTATATATATTAATACAATTATCATCAACAAATTTCTCCATAATTTTATGACTTTCCTTCAATAGTTGATGATGGTGTTGATATTGTTTGTTGAATATTAATTTAAATATTATTGTTTGGTGGTTTATGTTAAAAGATTGTTGGACTGTAGTGGCTTCGAATTCGGCATATGATTTGTAAGGGATTTACAGTGTAGTTTGAATTGATAATATTGAGGTAAGTGTTCAGTGCATGTTTGTTGGTCTATCGAGATAATGTTGTTGAAGGAAAGTGTCCAAAAGTAGGTCCATGATCATTTTTTATTTTGACCATATATTTGACTGGATTTCCAATATAGGCCTACATCGGATTGGATTTTTAATATATGAGTCTACATAGGATTGAATTTTTCTAATATGTAAGCCTACATAGGATTGTATTTCCATATATAGTCATTTGTCATGGTATATAAAGGGGTCTAAAGGTTCTTCACAATACACCTCCAAGAGTGCTCAATGTAAGTTGTTGAATAAATTTAACACAAGCATATCTCATTGTGCTCAAGTTGTTGAATAAGTTCAACACAAGAGAGCTAAAGTTGTTGAATAAGTTCAACACAATAGTTTGAGAGATTTTTTATCTTTGTGATATAGAGTTCTTTTGTGCAAGGAGAGAAGTATTGAGAACTATTGTAATTCCTTTTCTTCTTTATAGTGGAACTAAATCACCCTCGTTTGTGGAAATATGCATCTTGGTCGAACCACGTAAATCATTATCTTTGTGGTTGTAAATTTTATCTGAGTTTCTTGTATTTATTTTCACTGTGTTCCAACAGTTGTGATACAGATGTCGAATCAACCAACATTTCATGGCTTTTTTGGAATTCTTATGAGATACTATTAGTCGGAGAATTTTTGTTGAATCACAAACATTAGTCATGGTGGAGATTGCGACGATTGTGATCCATGTTAGCAATCCTAAAATATTGGTTGGCTCTAAATAAGTTATTTTTGAAAACTTGGACCGAATATAGTTCATATTAGTTTCTTGGTGTTTAAGAAAATGTTAGATGGTTAGGTTTTATTTGGGATTAGGTTTTAGGCTACAAAATGGTGGTATATATTGAGAGGAGAAAAAAAAAATATTGAGCGGAGAGGGAAGAGAAGAAAAGATGTAGCTAGGTTTTAGGATTTAAAATCATTAATTAATTTCCTTAATCTTTTTATATTTTTAGTTCTCACATTTATTAGAGATGATTTTGTGATACATAATTGATACTGAAGTAGATGGCAAGTGTAGCAGCACTGCTTGAGCAACAAGAACGTTGACAGATGGCCAATTAGAATCAAATAACTAAATCAAAAATTCCTTGAGCTTGGCCGCGAGAAATGTAAGTTGTAGTGCTAGCAAAATATGCTTGGTACCCTTAGAAGATGAGTGGTTATTGGATCACAGATGATTTTACATATAAAACTAATGGCATAAGCTTACTCACACAAGTTAGGGCGAAGTAAGTACGACATACATACGGAAATTAGTAGAGCGATTGTCATATTAGTAGCCTCGTAGGAGATTCATAGCCAAAAGTAGATTAACAGTAGCATTTTTGCACTGTGAGCTTGAAGTATATATATTCCGGGATGCTGTCTGTAGCCTTTGGATATGAAGTCTAGATCACCTTCATCATATAGGAGAGCTATTAGGCTCTTTTGCTTCAACTACATGACTGGCTAGAACTTTACTAGATTGTTGCTTCGATAACTTTCATCTTGTTTAACTATGGTATTCTGAGTAACTGCAGTATTGTAGATAAGCCAATAGTAGTGAGACGATTAATAATGCGAGCGATGACAGTGAAGATACGTAGCACATTCCGAGATATTGAAGCTATCTTGGTGCTAAATATGTACAGAAACACAGGTTAGATCATTATACGATATTTCTAAGAAAGCTAGCTTAGCACTACAAGATGAGTATGGTCAATTACTGCTAATTAAGCTTTAAAACATTTCATATTGACTGAGATATATTAAACATAAAAAGAAGAGAGATGAAGACGCAAGTAAAATATTGTGAAGGTGCTTCTTATTCATCCTTTTGACTAACAGCTACTTTTTGCGACTGGTAACCTTATCAGGAACCATTAAGGATTGAATTGTTTGCATACAAGCCAAAATTGTTGGAGGACACTGTTGGCCATTCTGGCACAGAAATTGTTAGGTTGTGTGGAGCCTGATATGGTTGCACCCTCCCAGTTCGTTCGCTAAGTGACTGGATCGTTTAGTCCACTGGCCGCGGATCGATTTGTAATTAAGTCACTCTAATTAAGGGTATGCTGGATATAACTGTAATTAAGTCGTCATAATACACTATGCCTAGCTATAAAAGGAGAAGGAGAATTAGGGTATCTTCAGAATATAGTGAAAATTTTGTCTGCAGCAGTAGTGGATGCAGGGGCGGAGGGACATTAGCCCTGCACTCGGCTGTAGCCCAGTGCAACACCCAAAGGAAAAGGCAATTTTTTGGAAATGATAGGTAACTCAATACTCCAACTACACCATGTAGCCCAGTGCTCTCCAAATGAACCGTGTACAGAGTCCCGACTCCAGTATGGGTTAGTCTTTATAGTTATATGCTTGAAACCTATTGCAAATGGACCTGATAGATTTATAGGTATTATCTTCTACAAGTTGATCTTATATAACTTTCCAGCTTGCTTGGTTGTTCAAGGAAGCTGCTCAGTTGCCACCTGAGTATGCAGATGTTCATACTTTACTTGGTGCCTAACAACTTGGAGTGCAAGAGTTCTTTGTCCTCATGGTTTTGGCTTTCCTTCATATTCTTGCTTCCTAGTATTTTATTTTTGAAATGCATAGTATATCTTTGGAACAGATTGAAGCAATTATATTTGGTGAAAAATTATTAATAAGTAAACTTTACCAAATTTTAGGTATAAATTTACAAAAAAAAAAAACTCCATCGAATCATCGAATTTACAAAGGAAAGTATGTCGAATTTTTGGCATACATAAATTTTTGGAACCTTATATTAACTATTAGCTATCCCACCCTACTTCAAAATTCTGGCTCCGCCCCTGAGTGGATGTAGCTTCTCGATTTGAGAAGTGAACCACGTTAAATTCTACATTTTCTTGTACATGTTTTTTTTCCTTCTTCTCTATTGCTCACATTTTGTTCTATTCTGTGATTTTAGGATCAAATTTTCATTTTGGCTAAATAGAAATCCAATGTCTTGTTCAAAGTAAGTCCATATATATGTTCACAGGGTATTGATAGCCACTGATGATTTAATAGAAATTAAGAAAGAGAGAATTTGAGACAAGAAGTGAGAATATTTAGTTCCTCAGGTCTTATTGAAACATCTATATCAAGTCTAGTAATCTCTCTGTCTTTCTTGGATGCTGTTGTGTGCTTTCTCTTGTATTAGGTCTTGAATAGTCCTTGTTCCTTGTTTTAGCAGTAATCCCATCAAATGATGGTCTTCCGGGTGAACGGGTTCAGTTAATCCTTCTGTATTTATTTAGAACTTTGTGCTCAGTTTCTTTCTCTAATTACTCAGATCATTGTTTCTCACTTTCTAATTAGTCAGATTATTGTTTGATTTATGAGATATGATCTCAAGAGTTTAGGATGGTACATATTGGCTGAAGCACAAATTTAAAGCTAATATTGAGTTAAGATTCGTTCTCATTGAGTCAGCAAGTGCCCTGAGAAAGGGGATGGTTCGAGTGATTGAGATTGTTGGTTGAATTTTTGAAGGATTTAAGACAGGTTACATGCATTGGTAAGGTGGTGATTGTGAATCTTCATGCATGCAAAATCATAATTTATTAAAACTAAATTTATAATTTCCTTGGAATTCATTGGTTCTACGTTTAATTAGGATATATGGTTGTTTATACTATAGTGATATTATAGTGATATTAGGTATAGTACTGCTATATGATCTAATTGCTCCCTCATAAGATCTGATAGAAAAGGAAAAAAGACGACATTGCGAAGTAAACTAAGACTGGGTTTAACTCGGATGTGTGTCTTTAAGTTTTTTTTTTTTTGGTTCTCTTATAGACTTTGGATCTCAAATAAGTTTCGAAATTAGTGTTTGGGTTTCCAATTATACATAATTAGTGTTTGAGTCTCAAAAGTGTCACACACTTAAAAATCAGTGACACTTTTGGTACACTTTTGATGACACAACTGATACATTAGTGACACTTTTGAGACCCAAATACTAATTTCGAAACTTATTTGAGACCAAAAGTCTAAATATTCTTTTTTTATTATTATTGTATAGCTAGTTGTGAAATTGATTAGGCCTTGGAAAGTCCTTGTACCTTATTTTAGTGTCTTTCCTTTTTTTAAAGTTCGTTGTTCTGTATTGTTCTTGGCTAGTGTTCTACATCTTCATTTGCATTAGCTGGACACTTTAATATCATGGTTCATCACTGGCATGTTTCTGTTTCATAGATACTTTCTGATCTCCTAATAAACATGTCTGAAGTTATGAACAAGTAGCTGTTTCATAGATACTTTCTGATCTCCTAATAAACATGTCTGAAGTTATGAACAAGTAGCTGTGGCCTGGCCATGCTGGCATGTTCCTGTAAAGGCCTGCGACACACGTGCTACGATGACAAAGGTTGGACTGCACGAGGGGAAGCAACCACCACTGGCAGCCTCGCACCTCACAGTAGCGGACATAGAGGACCACGTACGTGCGCCGTTAATGCTAGTGGCACGCACGCAACAGCGGCCAAACATGACATTGTCTCGCCACTGCCTCGATCTTGTCTAGAAGGGTTAGGGTTTAAGCTATGTATGGGTTTAGTTTGAAGATAAGGGTGCCATGTCTAATTTCTGGAAATCTAACAGGTCTACTGAGGGGTCTAAGAGCATCCACAGGGGGACTAATTTTAAGTGCTATATTTGGTCTTTAGCCAAATTTTGTAGCACTTGATGGCTCTAATGGACTCTTGTCCACACTTGAAAAATGGTAGAAAGCTAAGAGACTCCAAATTTCGGGAGTCCACTAGTTGAGCTATATTACTTGCGGGTCCACTATATTTACTTTTTTCCTTCATTCTTTTTTTGGAGTGTTGCCACTTGTCAGTTATGAAAGAAAAATAAGGAGGAAAACAAATGGAATGTTGCCACTGGTCAATTTGGAGTATTTATTTAGACTATACCATTGTGTACCAACATGAAAGGAATACTCCAAAATTAATTATTGGAGTATGGTTTGAAGTGATTTGGAGTATGGTTTGGAGTGTTACCACTGTGGATGCTCTAACAGAACATGGAACTAAAGGATGGAAATAAATGTCAAAAGGGTTCAGTGGTGAGCGAGGATGGTATTTTTCTTGTTTTGTGTTATGTTAACATAGTGTCCTAACATATTGATAAATATATATTTTACATAGATCGATACTTCCACCAACATATTAAATAAGGTAACATTTTTTTATTTTAAAATATGTATTTATCAATGCAAATGTGCAATTATTAATGCGTTGTTGGAAGTACTACAAAATTTGATAATTTTCAAGTATGGACAAGTGTCCATTGCAGCTTCAAGTGCTATAAAATTTGACTAAAATCAAAATATAGTACTTGAAATCTCTCCCACTGTGGATGCTATAAGAGTATTCCAGATTTGAAGCATGTTCTAACTCCTCTACATTAACTCCTTGGTCTACCAAAACTAATTGTTATCAAACATGGAAGAAAAATAAAAGGAAAAGAGAGAGGAAAAATCTTACCAAACAGGGAAGAAAACAAAATAGCGAAAAGATGGAGGAAATAATTTAGAGTATTTGTTTGGAATGTATCATTGTATGCTAACATCGAGAAAAAAATCCCAAAAGTAATAATTTATCAAATTTCCTCTAGCCTAATGACCTCTAGCCTAGTGGTTAAGAGAGATGCATGCGACCCAAGTGGTCGGGAGTTCGAGCCCCAGTGGAGGCGAGTTTACCACAATTACCAATTGCTTCAAAATATATATATATATTTTTTTTGCTTCAAAATATATATATATATATATATATATATATATATATATATATATATATATATATATATATATATATATATTCCTCTTCTTTTGTCAGTCTACGTGTTTAGGCTTCGACATTTTGCGCCTTTTGGTATACTTGTAAAGGTTCGACCTTTCGGCCTTATTGAATAAAATGGTTGTTTCCAAAAAAAAAAAAAAATATATATATATATATATATATATATATATATATATATATATATATATATATATATATATAATGTATTTTGAGTTTTATTGAGTTTAGAAACTATGTACATCAAGACGTACTTGGCACTTGGTTAGTTTTCTAGCCCTCTTCCCAAAAGGTTAAACCTGTTTACAAACTCTGCTTGTACCCTAAACCAAAAAATCCAGCTCAAACCTAGCCCAAACAAACCCAAATCAGAGCTGGACCCTGCTGATCCAAAGGGACATAATTTAGACCGAGCTCAGACGGAATATATAGTACGGGCCGAACTCGGTCACCATGACCCAACAAACCTAAAGATCAGGTCTACCTGAAGACCAGGCTCCTAACGTTCTGATTTTTGAACGTTAGGGAGCCGAACTCTGCCAGAGTTCGATTTTCAGGAACCTTATAATTAGAAGAGATTATTTTTTTATTTCTAACACAACTCATTCTTCTCTTCTTCTATCTATTCAAAAGTTCCATTTAGCTTTTAACCTTTCCATTCCAAGCTTTACAACTCCCATAGCTAGCTAAATGCCAGTGTGGTTCGATCTAGAAATTGGTTTCGATTGTAGAAAGGCTTGAAAATAATTTCGTTTGCATCTGAGTTTGAAGTCGACAAGCTCTTCGCATCAAAAGCTTGTAGTTGTGAAGTAGTACGTCGTGCGCTTCGGATCAAAGGCACGTGTAAGAAGTTGCAAGTGCTTCGGATCAAAGTTTATGTTTCACTTTATAGCGGATTCAACATCGAGTTCTCGAGGCTGGACTAGTCCTCTCAGAGGAAAATCAATATTAACCTCGGTGTTTGCGTTTGCTCTTCTTTCCTCATTTACTTTACGCAATTTTATACTGTTATCTTATTTAAG
>JANAVB010007598.1:1929382-2099352 GCA_029216955.1 Iris pallida
ATTTTATATATGCATTTCAAATTCTACTTTTACAAAATATTATTGTGCATAAATTCACAAGTCATTTTTATTGTTTAAATTATGACTTGTATATTTAGTACTTTAAAAATATTTATGTATATAAATTACTGCTTTTATTGTTTATGACCAATTGATGTCCAAGCCTAGCATAGGTTTTTGGGCCCAATTGTGTCTAATACATTCAGAGTCTGTACAAGTCATATTGGACTTGATTCATGGCTCTGGATTCTGTATTGGACTTCGGTTCAATTTTGAATACGTGGACAAAATAGTAAATAAATAATTAATTAATTTCCAAAAACTGTTGCTTGCTATTTTAGAATTTTTATATATATTTTAAGTGCTGTAAAAATCTGGGAAAAAATTATATTTAAATACTATGTTAATTTAGACAATTTATTATAATTTTTCCAGCATTTAATAAGCGCTTTTGGTATTTTATAAAATAGGAAAACAGAACTCATTTTTAGTATATTTAGTTTGCTGATTTTTAATAATTATTTATGAGGGTTATAAATTCCAGAAAAATTAGTATAAATTTCTATAATTAAAAAGGATCATTATGGTATTTTATTTTATGTAAAATTGAGCTTTTTATCTATCTCAAAAATTGTTGGAACATAATGTACAGTTTGATTTATTTATTGAATTATTACGACTTGCAACTTTTTGTGTTGTTTTGAGTTATAGTCGTATTGGACCTCACCCCGCACTAGTGTAAAGACCATAGAAAGTTAGTTAGAGTATTGTGTCACCTCATATTGGTCTCCTATGCTAAAGTCACCATTTGACTAGGTGTCCAGTCAGAAAGTCGTGTTGCACCACTAGTGTTTTAGTGTTTAACTTAGTATAAAAAACTAAGTTTATGTATTTATTCTACAGTGACGAGTTACCAGGCATCTATAGCATTTTTATCACTGCTTTGCTTTGCTAAAGGCAAGTACTTCTACAAACTTTACATACTGTTACATCAATGAACTGCGAATCCAACCATGTTAAATGCTGATCCTTGGGATAGCAAGTTAAATCTTCACATGTTGTACTTTCAGTCACTACCACGCTTAGAACAGTCTTTATATATCTCTCACATGAATAGAATCTAGGTTATAGAGAAACTGATAGTAGAGTACGTGATCATGCCCCCTTCTCCGTACGTACGTACCGAGCAAGGTTGACATTTTATGTATACCTTGTCGTAGGCGCACCAGCTGTATTTGTACGTATGTACATCTATCGCTTGTTTACTTGTACGAAAGTACATTTTATATACTTATGCTACAGTACATTTTAAACGTATTGACGATCACATACCTGCTACAGTTTTAAACATTACATATACATCTGTCTCTATGACATATGTATCCTTGCCATGGTAGATTATGATGTGCCATGATTCCAGTTTATTACATTCCTGTTCATTTCAGGTTTCGTATATTAGTTTGCTAGAAACAGTACTTGCTTCCGTCCTGACAGGATAACGTTGTAGGTATTCTTACTGAGGAGGAGTTGCTCTTTGACTCATATTATGGAGTTACTACTGAGGACCAGGCTTTGTCTTACGAGGATGTACCTACGGGAAAACTCGTCTAGTTTGTGTAGTTGCTCGGGATATTTAGTGTAGTCATGTATTAGACTACGTATTTTGTAACTGGACCTGTATCTAGTTTTACATTTCAGACTTGTACTTGGACTTACTATTATATGAGATGACTTTTGTGTTTGGAGCATTCATGACTCTTCTTTACTTATAGAACTGTTAGCACATTTTAGTCTTATCCTGTTATCTCTAGAACAGCTTACTGCGCTTTATCTCATGCGTAGGCTGGACATGACTCGGCCCGGCCCAACAATTTGGGTAGCGGATCGTGACACATTCTATGTGTGAGACATTTGAGTTAGCATTTATTTTAGTTTATTTATATTTTAGGTGTTTGTAATGGTTCGACTACAGTTGGAGCCGGATTGATGATTTCTCTATTTTCGAAGTTCCAGATAAGATGCCTTACCTTTGTTCTCTGTTTAAATTAAGATTCTATTTATGTGCTTGTTGATTACAGATATAGTTGTGTGCGTTCAAGTTTGACTTGGGTGCCATCGATGTCTTGGGTATGCAGGGACGGAGCCAGAATTTTGGAGTAGGGTGGGCTAGCTAACAGTTACGATAAAGATCTAAAAATTTATGCAAAAAATTCGACAAAGTTTCATCTATAATTCGATAATTCAAAACCTATCATAGACAATAAGTTTAAGAAATGGTATTCCATGTAAGAAACTGGGCTTATATCTAATTTAATGATCATCAATAGTAGTAACTATACAAGCAATTAACTAGTACCCTTTAATTTTGTCTAACAGTTGTAAGCAAATTTAAATATAGATATGTAAGTTATGGTAACCATGTAGTATATTAAACATGAAGAAAAAGATGAAGAAAAACATGAAGAAAGACAGCATAAAACAACAAGATATTAAACAAATAAACAGAAATAGTAAAAAACTAAACATACTAAATGCAGTACAAATCTTGCATGAGATGGAAAACTGGAACTCCATGCTTACACCCGATGATATCTCCTACAAGGAAAGTAGCTCAAATTAGTACAAGTTGGTCTTCATCTTGATTCAATTTTTTCACTAAACATACCCAATAGTAGTAAAAGTTGTGTTACTATATTTTCACTAAACATACCCAATAGTAGAACAAAGCCAGCAGGAAAGAATCCCATAGGACCCCAAATCAATCCATGTAAGAGGTCAATATTTTCTTTACTGAATTAAAAGAACAAAAATTGCATGTAGAGAAGGAAACTCCAACACAAAATTTAAGCCACAATAAGTAAAATCCATCGACAGAATCCAGCACAAAATATAAAATCCATAATAAGTACAATAAATAAAATCCACAATAAGTAAAACCCAACACAAAATGTAAGCCACAATAAGCACAAAATGTAAGCCACAAACTGCATATAGTGGACCTAGAGCTTCAAAGACTGAATCCAGCACAAGATGTATGCACAAAATGTAAGCCGCAAAATACTCCTTGCATTTGAAGTCTTTCACAGAATGGTAGAAAGACTGAACCATCTGAAAGAACACCCTGAAACTAGAATAAGATGACTAAAACACCCTGAAACCATATTACTAAACTGAAAAGACTAAAAAGATGAAAATGTACCCTATCGAAGTTGCACTCTTCGGTTCTTTATAGAATAGAATTCTTCTATGACAGAATCCGAGTCAATATCTTCAGTAATTTCTCGTTCAATGTAAATAACCATAGCATCGGCAAGAACTTATTGTCCATTTTACTTCTCAGATTAGTTTTAACAAGCTTCATAGCTGAAAATGCTCGTTCTGTAGTTGCCGGGGACATAGGAAGAGTTAAAACAAGACGTGTCAACTTGTCGATCAGATTATAGTACTGTAACTTGTTTGTTTCAACTAATGTCCGGCATAACTCAGAAATGGTTGATATATTTTAGAACTTCTCATGGTGAAGTACATCAACCTGATAATGCTCCAACTGACATATCAAATAATGCATATCTTGATCATTGAAATCAGCCGGGTAAAAATTCTCTGCAAGAGTGCACAGATCATCAACATCAAATGATTTGAAGTGATCATTTGGTTGTAAAGCAGAGCTCAACTTGAGGATTTCAACTGCCTCATCATTGAATCTAGTATTCAACCCTTCCAATTGAAAATCAATTCACTACAAAAATTTGTCAAATTAGCGACGTTACAAAATGTCGCTAAACTCGATGAAAACGTCGCTAAGTGAATTTAGCGACGTTTTGGAAACGACGGAAAAAAATGTGTCGCTAAACGAAAAAAATGTCGCAAAACGTTACGAGGGCGACGTTATTTGGCAACGTTATTAACGTCGCTAACTAGCGACGTTATTTGCGACGTTTGATCGTTGACGCTAATTAGCGACGTATATGGCGACGTTATCATGTGGTCGCCGTTTAGCGACACTGTTGCGACATTTTGGCGATGACGAGCTGACATCATATTATGGTGCCACTTATTGCCACGTCAGCATTTAGCGACGCTTTTAGCGACATTTATTAACGTCGCTAAAAATTAGCGACGAATACTAACGTCGCTAAAAATGTCGCTAAGTTAAAAAATATAAAAAAAACAGGTTCCAGAATGCAAATGGAGCTGGAGCTTGAGCCAAAATACAGAATACAAAATACAAAATACAGAATCCAATCCCTGGGTTCGCCGACCCCCTCGGTGGAACACTCAATACCGGCACGCACAATACATTCCAGAATATACAAAAAATATAAAGAAAAAATACTATCCGCAATGAACAATGTCAATATATAATATCCTGAACAAACCAAATGAATATCCCCAAATACGTACAAACTCAATATCCTCAACGAAAAAACTGAATATCCCCAAATACGTACAAAGTCAAAAATATAGTACAGTCCAAAAATACAAAACAAAACTACTGATCGTTTGAAGCTGGAGCTGGACCCGGTGCTGGAGGAGGAGCGCCACCAGATGACTGCCGTCGCAACGTCAGGATCGTCTGATACTCCTCCAGCGACAACAGGTGAACGAGCATGTCCTCCCGTGCACCGTCGGATGTAGACGATGCTCTCGGCGTACCAACAGACGGTCGCTCCGCAGCAATCTCCTGTAAATGCTGTATCTGCTCGACCTACCGCTGCGTTGCCTCCTGCGTAGCGCGGGTCATCTGTTGCAGCGCCTCCGTAGTCTCCTCCAGCCTCTCAAAGCGTGAGATAAGCACAAAATCATCTGTATGCGGTGCCCCCATCCTCTGCAGCATCTCGTCATGCAGAGCTGCGATCTGTGCAAGGACGTCACTCTGCTGCTGGCGGAGCGACTCCTCAGTATTTACGGGGCCGGGCACACTAGTGGCGGTCGCAGAGGCCTGTGACGCAATGAAGGCACCATAGGAGCCCGTACCATAGTACGTACCCCTATGCATGCCACCAACGACCCTCATTCACAGCTCTTCATCTGACTGAGCTGCGGCGGCCGAGGGCTGCTGGAAAGTGCTAGCACCAGCTCCCTCTGACCGTGTCGGCCCGGCCTCCCTAAGCCTCAAAAACTCGGCCTAAAAATAACATCTATATGAATTCTCACGTGGTCGCTAAAAATTAATACTAATGCACTAGCATTAAGTAAAACTTCTAAAAATTAACATCTATATGATTTATATGAATTTTTGACGTAACTAAAAATTAACATCTAAAAACTCGGCCTAGAAATAACATCTATATGAATTTTCTACGTAACTAAAAATTAATATTAATGAACTAGCATTAAGTAAAACTTACGTAGGTGTCCCGGGCCTTGTCGTCTACGAACCGCTCCCCCTTCGTGTGCGTGGCGAGGAACAAGGTTACCATATTCGGGTCTTCTCCCGATTCAACCTGTTACGAAATTAGTCTATGATTTTTCAGTTAAGTTGACAGAAATATATTACTATAAAGTATTAATTATGGGTATACGGCGAGATACGTACCATATGGGTGAAAACATCTATGATGGACCTTGATCCACCACACCACTGCGACCCCCGCCTGTCGCGCTCTTTTAGACTTCGCGAACTTCTCCTTGTAGGCTTCCTCCTCGAATCTCCTCTTCATAACCGCCCAGTCGGCGGCAGAGATCCAACACTAAATAGGCTCTCCTCGGCGTTCGCGATCCTTTTGGTCGATGATCGCGTCCCTAATGAGCTTGCTGGCGACGCTGGAAAATATAGCATCGACAGCAATGGCACGGTGGTAAGGGAAGAAGTAAGTCCGCTGAAAAAATCATAGAAGTACATAAGTTATAACATGACATACTAAATGTTAAAAGGAAATAAACTTTTACGTACCGAAAAGTGCTCAAACCAGAAGGCCTTCCTGTCGGCCGGGACATCCCTCCAGTTGATCCAGGGCCCCCCGTAGTTCTGTCGCAGGAATGTACCCAGCGACCGGTATACGGAGGAGGGATAATACCTGTAAAATAGAAATTAAAATTTATTAAACAAGTTTATAATAAATTTAAACAAATTAAATACAACAATTTTACTTACCGCCTGGTCCGAGTACAGGCCCAAATCTCCAACCTCAGATCCCCCTCCTGGCGACACGGAGGATCTGTCTCAAATGGAAGCTGCACTATGCCCCTGCCCCTCGGCCTCGCCCTCGCCCTCGGCGTGGGCCTCGCCATCGTCCTCAACCACGACGTGGGCCTTGGCCTGCTCCTCAATAGTAGGGTCGACCTCTGGAATACTCGACAGTACTGGCTGCGTAGAAGAAGAATGCCCTAGCCTCGAACTGCTAGAGCCGGGTATGGAGACACTGCCGACGACTAGACCGCTAGTGTATACTGGAGTGCGGGGGGATGAGGAGTCGGTAAGAGTGGTAGATGGAGACTGTCGGGCTCATCGACTCCCACCAGCACCGGAACCAAATGATCCACGTCGAGCCATATCTGAAAAAATACAGAAGTATACCATACTACATCTTAAAAAAACAAAAGTATAACATACTACAGCCAGGGAACATCGCTGAGTAAATCATACTATATCTGAAAAAACAAAAGAAAACCATACTACATCTGAAAATATCGCTTATTAACGTCGCTAAAACAAAAGTAAACCATACTACATCTAAAAAAACAAAAGTAAACCATACTACATCTAAAAATTAAACATATTCAATCCTCTTCTGAAAATTCATCTTGTTCCTCTTTCTCTTCCTCTTCCTCTTCTGATACTTCTACCTCTTCCAATTGATGAAACATGTTATGAGGAACTTCCGTTGAGTCCACATCGATAATATTTGTAATTAAAGGTAGTTCGTCTTCCTGATAAGCTATCTCGTCGACATCGAAGGTATTTCGAGCTTTAGTCTTATAGACTGCCCACCAATCTGAGCTTCCGGCTCCTCGTTTTGGGTAGCTGGTAAAGTAAACTAGCTGAGCCTGGCTTGCTCGAACAAACAGCTCATAAGCTTGATATCGACGGCGATAATTTATGTCAACAAGACCATGTTTGTCAACTCTCCAACGTCGACCCTGGATCAGATCAAACCAGTCACATCTGAACAAGACGATCTTACAAGGTTCTATAGCATAATTGTATGTCAGTTCCACAATCTCCCGTAAGACGCCAAAGAAGGCATTGCCTGGGTCGACGTCTTTGTAGTTTAAAGATTTTATGCACAAACAGCTATTCTTCGTAGAATCCAAATCCAAGAAGTCGTCTCTTATTCGAGCATTTGTTGACTTGAACCTGAAACCATTTACGCAGTAACTTGGCCAGGTCTTCACTTGATAAATTAGCCCCTAGGCTAAAGTTTTAATATACTCATTCTCAAGGATTGCCTCCAGACGATCAACCTAAATACCATATAAACGATGCTAACTTAATTATTATGTGCAAGTATAAATGTACTGAAAAAGTAAATTGTGAAGATATCCGTACATATGCTCTCAACCAAAAGAAAAATGAAGTCTCATTTACTGTTCTACTTCCTCCTCGGTTGCGTACGGATTGTTGGACGTTACCTCATCCTTAAACATGCTGAAAAGCAACGAAGCATAAGTATATTAGTTATATTCAAAAGCAACGAAGCACGCAAAATAATTTTACTTACCCCTCTAGCTTGTCCACTTCTTCCTCGTCGCAGTTGAGCAATACATATAACATTGCAGCGCTAACCTCGTCGTCATTTAGATATCTTTTTTTTATTTTACCAGATGGTTTTTCGTAGGCAGTAAATACTTTCAGCTTTGCCTCAATACCAACTTCATAGCCGTCGTTATTTCTGGGAGCCCTTATTCTGTTTGTAGCAATATGAGGCTAAAAATATATGGAACAGAAGTTTGAAATCTCCTCAAGGACATATGCTTCACAAATAGAACCCTCTCTCAAGTTTGCAAAGTGTTACCACAATGTCCTTTTCTTGCTTCTCTAAACGATCGACGAGCAACTTGTAAGAACAAAAATCTCTGAAGAATATGCTAAGCTCTGTTAATAGATCCCAGACTACCGACGGTAATAATTTTCGAAATGCAACAGGAATTAACCTCTCCATGAATACGTGGCAATCGTGGCTCTTTATTCCGGTCAGTCTACACTCCTTTATGTCGACACATCTTCTTAGATTGGAGACGTATCCGTCCGAAAATTTTAAGTCCTGGATCTATTTACAAAGTCTCACTTTGTCCTCCTTGTCCAGCGAGTAGATTGCCTTAGGCCGCAAAAGCTTTCGCTTCCCGTTGTCTATCATGTGCAATGTAGGGCGTCTGCATATTTCAGCTAAGTCCAATCTAGCCTTCTGATTGTCTTTTGTCTTTCCCTTGACGTCCATTACAGTATTAATTATGTTATCAAACACGTTCTTCTCGATATACATGACGTCAAGGTTATGTCTAATCAGATTTGTGCTCCAATATGGCAGATCCTAGAATATACTCCTTTTGGTCCAGTTATGATCTTCGCCAAACCTCTCGCAATGGCTGCTCGTTGTAGGATCTTCAATAGCACTTGGGATTTCTTTTACTTGCTCCAATGTGTCCTCTCCGGACCACATTGGCGGTGGATCGTCCTTCTCCATAGCTCCGGCACGAAATACAGTTCTGTTCCTATGGTACGGATGGTCTTTCGGTAAGAACTGCCGTTCACAACCAAAGAAGCATGGCTTTCCTCCGTGTCTCAAACGAAAAGCCTTAGTGCGGTCCATGCAATACGGACATGAAAGCCGACCATGAGTGCTCCATCCAGATAACATTTCATAAGCCGGAAAGTCGTTGATTGTCCACATTAGTGCTGTCAGCATCTGAAAATTCTATTTTTTCGAAGCATCATACGTGTACGCCCCTGTTTCCCATACCTGCTTCAGCTCATCTATCAACGGCTGTAAGTACACGTCGATGTTCCTCTTCAGGTTGTTCGGACCGAGGATGATAATAGTTAAGAACATGTAATGTGTCTTCATACACATCCAAGGCGGTAGGTTGTACGGAGTGAGGATTACCGGCCAGCATGAATATTAGGAGCCTGAAATACCAAATGGGGGTGAAACCATCAGAGCAGAGCCCCAACCTTATATTATGCGCATCAGAAGCGAAATTAGGATATGCTCGATCGAAGTGCTTTCACGCTTCTCCATCAGATGGGTGATCCAACACTCCTTCGGTCTGTTGTCGCTTGTGCCAACTAATATTTTCAGCAGTCTCTTTCACCATGAACAATCTCTGCAACCGCGGCGTCAACGACAAGTAGTGCATTGAAGCAGTCGGTCTTCTAGACTTGCCTGCAGTAGTTGGCTTGTAGTGATCAGCACCACAGAATCCGTTCACTTCTGCATCCTTGTGATCTTTGTAGTAAAGCATACATCCGTTCTGACAGCAATCGATATTGTCATATCCCATCCAGAGGGATCTCACCATCCTCTTAGAGCGGTAGAAGTCTTTCGATAACTTGGCACCCTCCGACAAGATATCGGTAATCAACTCGAGCACTCTATTGTAGCATTTTTACGACATGTTAAAGTCAGACTTTAGGTTCAAGAGCCGAGTGATCACCTCTAACGGTGAATGGTCCTCACAGCCAGGGTATAAAGGAGTCATTGCATTCTCCAGCAACTCCATGAACTTCGCGGCATCGGCATTCGGTGCCTCCTCAGCTGCATCACGATTGTATGGATCAAAACTAGGCCCCGTAACGTCGAAGAACATGTTCACGTACTCGTTGTCGACACTAGTTCGGTTGTGGACATTCATATAAGGCTCTATAAAAGGCTCCACATAAGGCTCCATATAAGGCTCCGCTTGGAATGCTAAAGGTACAAGCTCTCCGTGTGCGGTCCATTGGTAGTAATTCGGAAGGAAACCCTTTTTGTATTAGTAATACGTCACATCCAATTCTGGTTGAAACTTCATGTTAAGACATTTTGCACACGGGCACTTATTGTCCATGCCGTCTATGGATTGAGGAAACGCCTTCGCAAATTGGAAGAATTGTTCTACGCCGACGATGTATTCATCTCGCACACCGCACCTGTCATCTCGAATGCGGTTGTACATCCACGAACGGTCTAGCAGATACATGGATATAGCCATTTCTAGATATCTGCAAATATGAATAAACTTCAAAACTAAAACGAACATACTACATACTACGGCCGTGACTCGGGACCATTCCTACTACATACTACATACTAAAACGAATAAACTTCAAAACTAAAACTTCAAAACTAAAACGAATATACTACAAACTAAAACGAATATACTTCATACTACGGCCGTAACTCAGGACCATTCCTATGAGTATCAGGATCAAGAAAACTACGTGTTACAAATATCGGTACTATCGGCACTATCGTGTTACAAATTAACCAACCAACAAAACTACGTGTCACAAATATCGGCACTATCGGTACGTGGTTTCGAATCGGAGTATCACATTTTTTGGTGTCGGAAAACAAATAAATATTACTAAATTATCAAATTTTTCGGCACTATCGGTGCCCCCGACCCAGCCCCCCCCGCACCCCTCCCCCCTCCCCCCCTACACCACCCCTAACCCTAACCCGAACCCTATCCCTAACCCCTTCCCCACCAGCCCCCCTCCCCTCCCCTCCCCAGTCCTCCAACCCCTACACCACCCCTAACCCTAATCCGAACCCTATCCCCAACCCTTCCCCCACCATCCCCCTCCCCTCCGAAGCCCCCCCCGCCCTCACCCCTCCAGCCGCCCTTACCCCCCCCCCCGCCCCTCCTTCCTAACCCGAACCCTAACCCTCCCCTTCCCCCAGCCCCCCTCCTCACCCCCAGCCGCCCTCACCCCCCTAGCTACCCCCCAACCATTCCTCACCTCCAACCACTCGTACCCCCTGCCCTTCTCCCGAGCCACCAGCACCCCCCAACCACCAATAACAAATAGAGAGAGAGAGAGGGAGTCATGTACCAGAGAAGAGTCGTCGGAGAGAGTGAAGTCGCCGGAGAGAGTGAGAGCGAGAGCGAGAGCGCCGGAGAGAGTGAGAGCGAGAGCGCCGGAGGAAGAGAGTGAGAGAGTAAAATGATGGGGAGAAATGAATCGGGGGCAAAAAATTTAATTTAGTTAGAATTTTGCGACGTTATTATTAATGTCGCTAAATAAGTCACAATTAGCGACGTTGCAGCGACGTTTCATGACGACTAGCTCACGTAACTAATATACGTCGTTGTCACGTCGTTATTTGCGTCGCTAGTAGCGACGGTTACTGACGTTTCAATTATACGTCGCTAATGTACACAATTTAGCGACGTTTCGCTAACATCGCTAAATTTACGTCGCCAATTAAGCAGATTTTAGTAGTGATTATAGCGTTGAATATATCAAAGTGATAGTGATGCTCAAATGTAGTAGAATATCGTTGCTGGCATGAACGACCTCTAGCCCCTCTGTAACAAGCATTCATATCAGGTATATCAATATCATATTTTTTTGCAAACTGATTCCACATAACTAAGAATACCACCAAAACCATCCTCTCTTAAAGTTTGAAGCAATCTTTTAGTAGAGGATACTAGATCCATTGCATTCAAGATGTTCATAGACTTTTGTTGTAAGGACCGACAAAGTAAGTATGTAATCCCTATAATTTTATGCATAAAGTACAATATGAATATGAAATCAAATGATTTCATTACAAGCAAAGAGCCAGCTGTTTCCCCACGCATAGAATTGGAGGATCCATTATTTACCATGCTTTCAAGCACTTTAATAGTTGCTTGATACATATCGATTAAGCTACAAATAGAATCAAAATGAGAGCTCCATTGAGTATTTCTAGCTCTTTACAAACTACCAATCTGATTAGCCCTTCTACTAGTATCACGTTCACCGCTAGCCACTATATGTGCAATCTCAATAGCTTGAGCAGATTGTAACTCAGTGTAATGCTTAGGAGAAGCACTAACAAGATTGACAATGGTAGTCAATTTCAAAAAGAATAGCCAAACTGAAGTCTCATTACTAGCTGCTGCAACTAGAACTAGTTGTAGTCTGTGTGCAAAACAATGAACAAAATATGCATATGGACAATCTCTAAGAAACAAGGCCTGTAATCCATTCCATGCTCCATGCATATTGCTAGCACCATCATATCCTTGCCCTCTCATATTGTGGATATGTAAGTCATACTGAGTCACATCAGATATTTATTTCTTCAGGGTTAAAGCAATGGTGTCCCCAACATGCACAATCTCAAAGAAGCGCTCTTTTAGAATACCATGAACATCAACAAATCTTAGAACAATATCCATCTGCTCTCTGTTGGATGCATCTCTGGCTTTATCAACCAAATTACAAAACTTTGCATCCCCAACTTCTTCACGAATTTTACTTCTCACCATGTTGGCCATGATATGTAAAATCTTTTTTGAATAGTTGGTGAAGTATATTGTGCATTCTTTGGAGCTTTCTCCAATACAACATTATCAATGTTGACATTCAAACACCCCATCAATTTTATCATTTCTATGAAGTTTCTACGATTATTAGAAGTCGATGATTCATCATGACCTCTGAATACACATGCTTGTAAACTGAGCCACCGAATACTAGCAATTGTCGTCTTAAGCCATAATCAATTCTTCAAAACCTCTTCAGAAGATTGTGCATTAATCACATTATCAACATATTGAGTAACATTTGATAAATCTTCCATAGCTTTTATAGAATATCTATAGGTAGATGTGGGACCTCCCATATGTGTCAGAAATGCACATCGAGTCCCCTCATTAACTCTCTTCCAATTTTTAAACCCATCGACAGTCAACGTGCAATGGAGAGCATTATCATTTTTAAAAAGATAACATGGAAAACAAAATGCTGCATCCTTTGAAGGTGAGTACTCTAACCAAGGAAATTGTTGGAACCAAGAGTATTGAAATCGATAAGACTGTTTTCCGAACTTAGACGGTGGAAATGATGCCAATTTCGGCTGATATGGACCCATTTTGATATATGTACGTCTTATTTTATCCCTATAATTAACAGGATGCGCACCTATCGGAATTTGTAAACCTGGGTCTCGTTTAAGAGAATTTAAATCACCTATAACATCATCCCTATGATCAATACTTGGGTTGAAACATTAACATTCGAAGGAGGGGGAAGACTTTCACTTTGTGATATTTCACCACTTGGTTTAAAGAATGAAAATAGGGTTTTCTTTATCTTGTTTCCTTGATTTTCCATTATATACTCCAAAGTCCTAATAAATAGTGAAGTAATTAAGATCAAATCAAACACTAAAATTTAGGGGCTAATTTTATTAAAATTAGGGGATTAGGGTTATACCAGAGAAGGTGCCGGTGCCGGTCGGTCTGGGCCGCTGGAGAGGGTCGACCGTCGAAGGACGGGGGAGCAGTTGCTGGAAAATAAAACACACAAAATTAAAATAAAAGACTTATAAAATCAAACACAAAAAATTTGGGGGTTAGGATTTTACAAAAATTTGGGGGTTAGAGTTTTACCAGAAGGCGAGAGAAGAGAGAAGCACCGCCGGTCGGAGTGGAGAGGGTCCGGGAAGGAGAGAGCTGCTCGCTCGGTTCATGAATATTTTTTTTTGGTCGGGGGAATGAATGGGGGACCAAAGAAGCTGCTTGCTAGGTCGGGGCCCTCGGGAGAATGGGGAAGCAAAGAAGGTGCATGCAAATTGGTTCCTTCCAATGAAGTTGCTAGCTAAATTGGTTCAGGGCTAACGGCTAAGCATACTTTCCCTCACTGGCCCACTGGGCTAAGCATCCAAGTATCCAACTAACATAAAAAATTAGCAATTTTTTTTGCACTGGGCTACAGCCCAGTGCACACAGAGTGTGCATCCGCCCCTGTGGGTATGTGAGTTGTATAGAGTTGGTGGACTTAGCATTAGTTAGGAAGTTATTAATGTAACTTCTATGGCTTTGACACGTTTTATTACATGATACATGAGTGAGGTTTCATATGCATGAGTTGCGCATTGACTGGCCATTGGTTCGTTGACTCATTGGATAGTTAGATCGGGTTTAGGTAGGATGACTTGTATTTGAATATGGGTTGTCCGAGTCATGGATATATATGACTAGTGCAATTCATGACACTACAAAAATTTGTCAGATTAGCGATGTTCCAAAACGTCGCTAATCACGGCCAAAACGTCGCTAACCTAAATTAGCAACGTTTTCAGCGACGTTTTGGAAACGACGAAAAAAAAGCGTGTCGCAAAACGTCGCTATGGCGACGTTATATAGCGACGCTAATAACGTCGCTAAATAGCGACGTCATTTGCGACGTTTTCTTGTGGTCGCCGATTAGCGACACAGTAGCGACATTTTTGTGACGATGTGGTGGCATTAGATTGTTTGCCACGTCAACAAATTAGCGACGTTTATATTCGTCGCTAACAGGTAGCGACGAATATAAACGTCGCTAAAAACGTCGCTAACGACCACAAGTTTTATGTTCTCCTCCTCTTCGTCGCTAGCGACGTTTATATTCGTCGCTTACAGCTTTGATCTCCTCCTTTTCGTGCGTCAGTTCATGTTAGTCTGCACTTTCTGCAGTAACGACCACAAGTTTTATGTTCTTTAACGATATATTTCACATGCTTAATTGCCAAGTGTGGGAACGAATGGCTCATAACACAACCCAAAATTCTTTCTAGCATACATTAGTGTGAATCGTCTATATTCTGTACATATGGTGTAGTATATGTTCTTATCGTATCTAGTATTTGAAGAATGTAACAGAATCAAGATGAACGCACATAATGTAATACTAAGACATCATCTACTACTATATAAAATATAGTGATAGGTTGTCATATCATCATTGCCGAGGGATGAGGGTCGAAGGATAATCAACTTTATCTACGGCTACATAGTTTCTGCCTCGCCAGTTGAATGGCTGCAGGGACTATGTCCTGATCACCATGTCGTACCGTAGATAGATGCAAATGGAGCTGGAGCTAGAGCCAAAATACAGAATCCAAAATACAAAATACAGAATCCAATCCCTTGGTTCGCCAAAAATACAAAAACAAAGATTGACATACTGTACTAAATTAAGTGTGAGAACGGATGGCTCAGAACACAATCCAAAATTCATTCTAGCATACATTAGTATGAATCATCTATGTTCTGTACATATGGTGTAGTATATGTTCTTATCGAATCTAGTATCTGAAGGATATAACAGAATCAAGATGAACCCACATAATGTAATATAAAGACATCATCTAATACTAAAAGATATAGTGATAGGTTGTCGTATCAACATTGCCGAAGGATGAGGGTCGGAGGACAGTCAACTTCATCTACGGCTATATAGTTTCTGCCTCGCCAGTCGAATGGCTGCAGGGACTATGTCCTGATCACCATGTCGTATCGTAGATTAATACAAATGGAGCCGAAGATGGAGCCTAAATACAGAATCTAAAATACAAAATACAGAATCCAGAATACAAATGGAGCTGGAGCTGGAGATGGAGCTGGAGATACAATCCAGAGATTGATACAGTACTAATTCATATATTTAGTCCAATACAAATAGTCTAATACAAACACAACCCAATACAAATAGTCCAATACAAATAAGTACTAATAGCTAATGACAACCATGTGGCTCACGCAAACGCTCAGTGATACGATCACGCAACCACTTCGAATAAGTAGGATCGACGACGGCAAGAGAGATGCAGTCCATTGCAGGTGCTGGATGAATAGAACTCCCAGTCTCACTAGCTACCGTTGCCACTTCTTCCTTAACAGTAGGAGGAGCCACCTCAGCATTCAGTGTTTTCCTCAAACGACGTACCGCTGCTCGGGTCATGGGTGCCATCTGGTAAGATCGATATTCACAAATAATATAATTGTAACATAAGCAAGCTAACTATAAAGGAACCATCATCTCGTTCGAGTACATTTTTGAAAGCAGAAAAATACAAAAAATTCAATTTTTTGCCAAGTGTGAGAAGGGATGGCTCAGAACACAACCCAAAATTCATTTTAACATACATTAGTGTGAATCGTCTATGTTATGTACATATGGTGTAGTATATGTTCTTATCGTATCTAGTATCTGAAGAATGTAACAGAATCATGATGAACTCACATAATGTAATACTAAGACATCATCTACTACTATATAAGATATAGTGATAGGTTGTCGTATCATCATTGCCGAGAGATGAGGGTCGAAGGACAGTCAACTTTATCTACGGCTATATAGTTTCTGCCTCGTCAGTCGAATGGCTGCAAGGACTATGTCCTGATCACCATGTCGTACCGTAGATTAATACAAATGGAGCTGGAGCTGGAGCCAAAATACAGAATCCAAAATACAAAATACAGAATCCAATCCCTGGGTTCGCCGAAAATACAAAAATAAAGATTGACACACAGTACTAATTCATATATATTTTAAGTGTGAGAACGGATGGCTCAGAACACAACCCAAAATTTATTCTAGCATACATTAGTGTGAATCATCTATGTTCTGTACATATGGTGTAGTATATGTTCTTATCGAATCTAGTATCTAAAGGATATAACAGAATCAAGATGAACCCACATAATGTAATACTAAGACATCATCTACTATTATAACAGAATCAAGATAGGTTATCGTATCATCATTGCCAAGGGATGGAGGTTAAGTGGAGGAAGTTACTGCAGAAAGTGAAGATCGACATGAACTGACGCACGAAAATGTGGGGCTCTAAGCTGGAACAAGTAAAGTTGTGCTTTGGAAAAAAAACTCTTGTAAACTCTTTGTTCACAAAGCAAGCTATAATTAAAGAATATAAAACAAGTATCAAGTTCGTAACTCAAGTCGAGAGAGTACAAGAGTTATAAACTCGATACTTGTTCTGTATTCATTATATCTTGCTTTGTGAACAAAGAGCTTACAAGAGTAGAACATCCAAAACACAACTTTACTTGTTACAGCTTTGATCTCCTCCTTTTCGTGCGTCAGTTAATGTCCGTCTACACTTTCTGCAGTAACGACCACAAGTTTTATGTTCTTTAACGATATATTTCACATGCTTAATTGCCAAGTGTGGGGACGAATGGCTCAGAACACAACCCAAAATTCATTCTAGCATAAATTAGTGTGAATCGTCTATATTCTGTACATATGGTGTAGTATATGTTCTTATCGTATCTAGTATTTGAAGAATATAACAGAATCAAGATGAACTCACATAATGTAATACTAAGACATCATCTACTACTATATAAAATATAGTGATAGGTTGTCATATCATTATTGCCGAGGGATGAGGGTCGAAGGACAATCAACTTTATCTACGGCTACATAGTTTCTGCCTCGCCAGTCGAATGGCTGCAGGGACTATGTCCTGATCACCATGTCGTACCGTAGATAGATGCCAATGGAGCTGGAGTTGGAGCCAAAATACAGAATCCAAAATACAAAATACAGAATCCAATCCCTGGGTTCGCCGAAAATACAAAAACAAAGATTGACACACAGTACTAATTCATATCTGTTTTAAGTGTGAGAACGGATGGCTCAGAACACAATCCAAAATTCATTCTAGCGTACATTAGTATGAATCATCAATGTTCTGTACATATGGTGTAGTATATGTTCTTATCGAATCTAGTATCTGAAGGATATAACAGAATCAAGATGAACCCACATAATGTAATACTAAGACATCATCTAATACTAAAAGATATAGTGATAGGTTGTCGTATCATCATTGTCGAGGGATGAGGGTCGGAGGACAGTTAACTTCATCTACGGCTATATAGTTTCTGTCTCGCCAGTCGAATGGCTGCAGGGACTATGTCCTGATCACCATATCGTACCGTAGATTAATACAAATGGAGCCGGAGCTGGAGCCTAAATACAGAATCTAAAATACAAAATACAGAATCCAGAATACAAATGGAGCTGGAGCTGGAGATACAATCCAGAGATTGATACAGTACTAATTCATATATGTAGTCCAATACAAATAGTCTAATACAAACACAACCAAATACAAATAGTCCAATACAAATAAGTACTAATAGCTAATGACAACCACGTAGCTCACACAAACGCTCAGTGATACGATCACGCAACCACTTCTAATAAGTAGGATCGACGGTGGCAAGAGAGATGCAGTCCATTGCAGGTGCTGGATGAATAGAACTCCCGATCTCACTAGCTACCGTTGCCACTTCCTCCTTAACAGTAGGAGGAGCCACCTCAGCATTCAGTATTTCCCTCAAACGACTTACCGCTGCTCGGGTCATGGGTGCCATCTGGTAAGATCGATATTCATAAATAATATAATTGTAATATAAGCAAGCTAACTATAAAGGAACCATCATCTTGTTTGAGTACATTTTCGAAAGCAGATAAAATACAAAAAATTCGATTTTTTGCCAAGTGTGAGAAAGGATGGCTCAGAACACAACCCAAAATTTATTTTAGCATACATTAGTGTGAATCGTCTATATTATGTACATATGGTGTAGTATATGTTCTTATCGTATCTAGTATCTGAAGAATGTAACAGAATTAAGATGAACTCACATAATGTAATACTAAGACATCATCTACTACTATATAAGATATAGTGATAGGTTGTCGTATCATTATTGTCGAGAGATGAGGGTCGAAGGACAGTCAACTTTATCTACGGCTACATAGTTTCTGTCTCGTTAGTCGAATGGCTGCAGGGACTATGTCCTGATCACCATGTCGTACCGTAGATTAATGCAAATGGAGCTGGAGCTAGAGCCAAAATACAGAATCCAAAATACAAAATACAGAATTCAATCCCTGGGTTCGCCAAAAATACAAAAATAAAGATTGACACACAGTACTAATTCATATATGTTTTAAGTGTGAGAACGGATTGCTCAGAACACAACCCAAAATTCATTCTAGCATACGTTAGTATGAATCATCTATGTTCTGTACATATGGTGTAGTATATGTTCTTATCGAATCTAGTATCTGAAGGATATAACAGAATCAAGATGAACCCACATAATGTAATACTAAGACATCATCTACTATAATAACAGAATCAAGATAGGTTGTCGTATCATCATTGCCAAGGGATGGAGGTTAATTGGAGAAAGTTATGCAGAAAGTGAAGACCGACATGAACTGACGCACGAAAATGAGGGGCTCTAAGCTGGAACAAGTAAAGTTGTACTTTGGAAAAAAACTCTTGTAAACTCTTTGTTCACAAAGCAAGCTATAATTAAAGAATACAGAACAAGTATCAAGTTCGTAACTCAAGTCTAGAGCGTACAAGAGTTATAAACTCGATACTTGTTCTGTATTCATTATATCTTGCTTTGTGAACAAAGAGCTTACAAGAGTAGAATATCCAAAACACAACTTTACTTGTTACAGCTTTGATCTCCTTCTTTTCGTCCGTCAGTTCATGTCAGCCTGCACTTTCTGCAGTAACGACCACAAGTTTTATGTTCTTTAACGATATATTTCACATGCTTAATTGCCAAGTATGGGGACGAATGGCTCAGAACACAACCCAAAATTCATTCTAGCATACATTAGTGTGAATCGTCTACATTCTGTAAATATGGTGTAGTATATGTTCTTATCGTATCTAGTATTTGACGAATGTAACAGAATCAAGATGAACTCACATAATGTAATACTAAGACATCATCTACTACTATATAAAATATAATGATAGGTTGTCATATCATCATTGCCGAGGGATGAGGGTCGAAGGATAATCAACTTTATCTACGGCTATATAGTTTCTGCCTCGCCAGTCGAATGGCTGCAGGGACTATGTCCTGATCACCATGCCGTACCGTAGATAGATGCAAATAGAGCTGGAGCTGGAGCCAAAATACATAATCCAAAATACAAAATACAGAATCCAATCCCTGGGTTCACGAAAAATACAAAAACAAAGATTGACACACAGTACTAATTCATATCTGTTTTTAGTGTAAGAATGGATGGCTCAGAACACAATCCAAAATTTATTCTAGCATACATTAGTATAGATCATCTATGTTCTGTATATATGGTGTAGTATATGTTCTTATCGAATCTAGTATATGAAGGATATAACAGAATCAAGATGAACCCACATAATGTAATACTAAGACATCATCTAATACTAAAAGATATAGTGATAGGTTGTCGTATCATAATTGCCGAGGGATGAGGGTCGGAGGACAGTCAACTTCATCTACGGCTATATAGTTTCTGCCTCGCCAATCGAATGGCTGCAGGGACTATGTCCTGATCACCATGTCGTACCATAGATTAATGCAAATGGAGCCGAAGCTGGAGCCTAAATACAGAATCTAAAATACAAAATACAGAATCCAGAATACAAATGGAGCTGGAGCTGGAGCTGGAGATACAATCAAGAGATTGATACAGTACTAATTCATATATGTAGTCCAATACAAATAATCTAATACAAACACAACCCAATACAAATAGCATATGCTCCCTACCCCCCCTACTCCCCTCCCCCAGCCGCCCCCACCCCCACTGCTCCCCTCCCCCAGCCGCCCCCAATGTTCCCCTCCCAAGCCGCCCTCACCCCCCCCGCCCCTCTCCCCCACACACCACCCCTAACCCGAACCCTAACCCTAGCTCCCCTCCCCCAGCCGCCCTCACCCCCCCGCCTCTTTCCCCCCCCCCCCACAACCACCCCTTACCCGAACCCTAACCCTAGCTCCCCTCCCCCCAGCCCCCCTCTTCACCCCCAGCCGCCCTCACCCCCCTGTCCTACCCCTCCAGCCACCCCCCACTCACCCCCCAACTACCCGCATCCCCCCTGCCCCTCCCCCCGCGCCACCTGCACCCTCTCAACCACAAATAACCAAAATAGAGAGAGAGAGGGAGAGGAAGTGTCACGTACCGGAGAGGGAGGAGAGTCGCCGGAGAGAGTGAGAGTCACCGGAGAGAGTGAGAGAGCCGGAGGGGGGAGGAGAAAGAGTGAGAGAGTAAAATAGGAGGAAATGAATCGATAGGGGGAATATAATTAGAATTTAGCGACGTTAATACTAAGTCGCTAAATTAGTCGCTATTAGCGACGTCATAGCGACGTTTCGCGACGACTAGCTCACGTAACTAATATACGTCGTTGTCACGTCGCTATTTTCGTCGTTAGTAGCAACTGTTAGCGACGTTTCAATTATACGTCGCTAATGTCAACAATTTAGCGACGTTTTATGAACGTCGCTAAATTTACGTCGCCAATTAAGCAAATTTTAGTAGTGTGAGACATACCATTTTCGGTCTCAATGGTTGCTCGATTATGGGTTAATTATTTTTCGGTTATGGGTGTGTCACTAGAGGATATATACGACAGTGGCATGGTCGGGAGGTATGCTAGTGTTGCAAAGTATGGCTAGGGGATATATCCATTCAGTGGCCATGATTGTGCATCTGATGCGATCCCGATGTATACTAGTTCATGCGCAAGCCTTTAGCAGATGCTATATTTTATTCAATTGCCTACTTATACGTACCAATGATGTCTTCAATTTGCAATCATATAGCAGTTAGGTTCAGTTTGTATTATGACATGGGATAGTATTTTATCACAGAATGTTGTACAACTCCTTGTCATTGTTTGGTTGTAGGGATGGTTCACTATTCCGGTGGTGGGATATTAGACCATTTTATGACCCGAGCTATTTATTCCATATTTATATTTATTCATTTTATATTGACATGCTTAAAATTTTTTGTATCTTGTTATGTCCCTCCGAGGACTTGATGATCTCTCCAGATATTGGCTGTGCAGTTAGTATAGAGTAGATGGACAGGTGTTGATTGTTGTATCGAGATTTCAGGTATATAGTTGGTATTTTATTTCATTCTGCCTATTTTGTCGTCCTTTATTTACTTTGCTATTTTATCCTATTATTTGCAAGCTTACATTTTTTTGAGCTTTTTCGAACATGTATATTACTGGGTGGCCAACTTTAATATATTATGTTCATTCTTGGTATTCGTTTGTTACTGTATAGTGAGTATAGTTTAGGTAGCATATGTTAGTATACTAGACAGCGTAGTACATTTAGCATATGCTCATTAAATTAGAAACTTATTCTAGTTCGTATTAGCTCACTACTGGAATAAATGATAATAGTGACGTCAAAAGACATCGCTAATTAGGCACAAATTATTGCTAAAAACTATTAGCGACATTTTTAGTAACAAAAAATCAATGCCGCTTTTTTACATAGTCGTAGATGGTCAAAACGTCGTAGTAGCGACGTTGTTTAGCGACGTAGTTGACGCCATTGAAATAGTGACGTATACCGACGGTGCAGTATAACATCGCAAATTAGCGACGCATTAGCAATGTTTTGCTACGCTTGTTACTGGCTACCATGTCAGCATGTTGTTGGCGTTTAGCGACGTTCCGATATGAGTTAGCGAAGTTCAGATATGCAGTTAGCGACATTTGGATACTCAATAGCGACATGCTACAGTCATCACAAAAAGTCACGAAACGTCTCTATTCTGAAGAAAAAAATACAACATAATCAAAATAAGAACAATTCAACCCTGCATATATGAGATCCAACAACATAAATAACAACAATCCAGCTATAGCATAAACAAGAATCAATCATCCAACACATAGTTTATATAAACACATAGTTTGTACAAACACAGAGAAAAATAGGGAAATTAATCATCAAGCATCCAGAACGAAAGGATAAGTCCAATATCTATAATTTTTTCTACAAACAACGGTAAAAGCACAAAGTCTACACAAAACACCCAACAATGGGCCAACACACAATCATAAAAATAAAAACTACAAATGATCATGGTTAGGAGGCAGAGGAAGAAGATTACCTCGGGCCAGCAGGTACTCATACATCTTCGGCGTTAACATCACCGGATCTGATGATAATGGCAGCAGGGGAGTCATCAGCAGTGAAGTAGAATCGACTGGTACAGTGGACGTCAGCGGTGGACCAAACAAAACTCCCTGCTCCAATGCTCGCAGTTGGGCATCCATGGAAGATATCACCCTCAGGTTGCTCTGCAGCACATTTGTCCTCATACTCTGGTGCTCCACAATGATTTGCTCGAGCGCATCAAAACGTGCAGTTAGCACCGGATCGTCTCTCTGTGTGGCCTGGGGCAGCTTCGACCTTCGCTGCATCATCTCATGTAACTCGGCGACTTGCACCATGATCTCCTGGACTCGTATCGACGCCTGCAAAGCCTGTGATGAGGAGTGCACACTGACAAAGGGAGCCCTGGATGACTCCGTCATAAATAGGCATCGTAGGATCCCGTACCGTAGTGTACCTCATTGAAGACCACAACAACGGTCATCCAGAGCTCGACCGACGACGGAATAGCAGGCACATTAGCAGTCGCTCCCTCTGCAGATGCACTAGCGGCAGCTCCCTCTGCAGGAGCACTAGCAGCCACCTAATCAAGTAGTCTAACGTAGTCCTTCTAGAAAACTTTATGCTAATGTCTAAGGTATTTATTACTAACTATGTAGATATCTACTGCATATCTATAATATGTTGAGGGATTTGTTTATTATTAACATTTTAATGCAGAATTGTACTTAAATTAACATAAGAAAATAGAGCGTACATATGCCTTGCTGGCCTTCTCATCGATGAACTTACCCTTTCGTTTATGGGTGACCAGGTAGACGGTTACTATGTTGGGGTCCTCTCCCTTATGTACTTTTTAAAATATAATATTTATTATTAAATATAAATATTTTATCCAACTTTATAGAAATTAATATATATTTAATACGATACGTACCAGACGAAGGAAATGTTCAGTCATGGGAATTGACCCAACACACCACTTGCTAGCCTTCGACTGCGCTAAGTTTGCCTTATTCGACCGATCCTTGTACTTGGGATCGTCGAATTTCGCCTTCATCCTTGTCCAAGCTAGCACTTACCTAGCTAGCACTTACCATAAAATATTTGGCGATACCTTGCTAGCACTTACCTACATACCTATTATTTTGACATGTCTTGACACTATTCCAATCATACCTACACTATGGATGAAAATTTTGGCGATACCTAGCTAGCACTTACCTACACGGACCTCTTGAGCCCATGAACTGTAGTGGGCCGAGCCGGGCTACAGATGAAAATTTTAAGCCCAGCTCAGCAAATGACCCACGGTACGGTGGACTTCGGGTCGTGCTGGGCCGGGCCAGACACGACCCAATATTAAGGGACTGGGTGGGGTCATACTGGAGGCCATCATTTTAATTCAATTCAGTACAGTATATACATATATCATTCATGGGTTTTTATTATATTAATCAACCAATAGTTTTTGTATAAATGGGTCTACATGGTTGGCCATATTTAAGTGACCAAGTGAAGTGAGACATGCACGGTAAAGCTTATAGTTGATGGCAACCAACTACGACTTTGACTAAGCTGATTTATGGATGCATGCATGTATGTTGTTGTTGCAGCAACTTGCAACTAATATATATTGAAATGAGTTGAATTGAATTTCAATTCGATTCAGTTCAATCATTCATTTCAATTCAATTCAATTCATTACTACACTATATAATCATAATAATAACATAGGCCACCACCACTTGCACTTGTTGCTTTAGGCAGTGGTATCGTGTCAGTGTGTGTCGTATTAGTGTCATCTTAGTGTGTGTGTATCGTGTCCTGTCGTATTAGTGTGTGTATAGTATCAATGCCATGTTAGTGTGTGTTTGTGTGTGTCATGCACTGTCGTGTCAGTGTGTGTGTCATGTCCGTGTCATGTTAGTGTGTGTGTGTATTGTGTTCTGTCGTGTCTGGTCATATCGTGTCTATGCTACAAGAGAGGGGGATTAGGGTTTATTGAGACCGAGGGTGTGATCGGGGAGAGGGGTCGCCGGAGGGGAGGAGAACCGAAGGGGAAACGGGAGGCAAAGGACCACCTACGCCGGGGGGGTCACGGCGGAGAGGGAGGAGGACCAGACACGGAGAGGGGCTGGAGCACCGGAGGGGTCACGGCGGAGAGGAAGGAGAACCGGAGACGAAGGAGGCTGGATCGCCGGAGGAGGTGGTGGCTGACCAAAGGAGGGGGAGGAGCGGAGAGGGAGAGGGGATCGAGCGGATGTTAACTTTTTTGGGTTCACGAGTGAATGGGGTCACTACCAGAATAAGCCAGTTTAGCGACGGAAGAAGACGTCGCTAAACATGAAAAAAATGTAGCTAAATTCTTTTACCGACGTATTTAGTGACGTATGTTCGTAGTCGCGTAATACATGGTCGCTAACAAAGAATACGTCGCTGTTCATCGCTATAACGATGTCTTTTTGTAACGCAAAAC
Organism: Iris pallida; assembly: GCA_029216955.1. NCBI lineage: Eukaryota > Viridiplantae > Streptophyta > Magnoliopsida > Asparagales > Iridaceae > Iris > Iris pallida. Next base: position 1,954,752 of record JANAVB010007598.1, read on the forward strand.
GTTGCAAGCACTTTATCCTACTAGCAACGTTTGTCGACATGACGTTGCTAATTAGCGAAGTAATTATTCGTTACAATTGTCGCTGGCAGCTCAACCATTAGCGACGCAATCCATGACGTTTAGTGACGTTATATCCGACAATTTGGATTTGCCACATCACTTTCTTAGCGACGTCTTGCGACAATTAGCGACATCCCCGATACATGCTAGCGACGTCATGATGTGTACATAGCGACGTTATTAGCGACGTGTTACTTATGTTGCTGACATGCCCAATTTGCCACGTCAGCATAGTAGAGACGTTCTAATATAACACTCATGCCTTTATTGTTGCTGTGCCAGGCACAATTGCTACTGCTCCATACACTACCAAAATAACTTATATCAGTGACGAAATTATCATCTCCGTTCATATACGTCGCTAATTTAGCAACATCAAGAGTTGTCGTCACAAGATGTAGCTGAATGGCGACGTACACCGACGCTTAGCGACGAAACCTTAGTTTTGGGACACTACCAAAATAAGTCATATTGACGACGAATTTAGAGACTCCGAGTAATAACGTCGCTACTTTTGGTGTATTTAGCGACGTCTATAAAAGACGTCGTTGAATGTCACTATTAGCGACGTAGAGCGACGAGTAGCGACAAGCATTATTGTTTGAAAAGCAGATGTCATGGTCTTGTCGCAAAATGTCGTTGTTTTGTTTCATTTAGCAATGTTTTCTGACTCATACGTCTGTACGTCGTCGTATCTTTAGTTTACAACAACGTTTAGCGACGTCTTTTTTTTGAAGTCGTAAAAAAGTTTCATATTGGGTTCAAGTGCCGATCGACTTTTCATTTTTTTTCACCCTAAATTCTTCCCGCTCTCTCGTCCCCAAATTTCCCTTCCCCTCTCGTCCCTCCGACGTCCCCCTTCCCTCCGGCGACCCCCTCCCCGCGGCAACCCCCTTCCCCGCGGAAACCCCCGTTCCTCTGGCGTCCCCCCTCCACTGGCGACCCCCGTCCCTCCGCCACTCCTCCACCGTCGATTCTTCTCATCGACGCCGACCCGATCAGTCCCCTCCGCCGCTGCTGTAGCCCCGGCCACCCTGACCTGACTCTGACCAAGGCAGGTAAACCCTAACCCTATCTTCCTCCTCCTGACGTGCTGACACAGACACGATACAACATGCACACACTCTGACACGAGACACAGATACGACACACATGATACGTACACACAGACAAGACACATACGCATACACATAGACACATACGCTGACACAACAAGACACACATGACACGCACACACACAGATACGACATAGGGCAGTGAGCATTTTGGCAAGTGCTACATTGGCATATGCCATGTGGCATTGCTGCAGCAGTAGCAACTTGCCTTGGCAAGGCTTGCATTGGCTCGGGCTACAAGCCACGTGGGCAGGGGTTAGAGAAGTCAGGGACTTTAGGATATAGGGGAATCCCATTTGGGAGCTCAAGTACAGGCAAATGCCTGGGTGAAGTGTGTATGTGTCGAGTGTGAGTGTGAGCAGTGGTATCCGTTGGTATCAGTATAATATCTTGGGGAGATGAGAGTGCCTATTTGAGTTAGTGTTGGTACTAGTGAGTGAATGTAGTTTAGGATCAATTAGGATATTTAGAAGTGAATGTGAGTGTCCTATCTAAGAGTGTTAGTGTATGTGATTATCAGTATGTGTCAGATCTTAGTATTCCTAAGTAAGAGTGGGTATATGTGAGTGAGTGTCATTAGAGTGTTAGAGAGTTAGTTCAGTCCTAGTATCTAGAGTGTATAGAGTATCCTAGAAGTGTAGGTATGATTGGTACAGTATTTTGAGCCATTATCTAGAAATTAAATTTACTTATGCCAAGCCTTTTAGGCCTATCAGAGTTATAGATTTTTTAAAAATCTAGTATAACGCTGATTACCTCAAAAGGCTTGCATAAGTAAGAGTGTATAGAGTAAGTATACTAGTAGTACATCGTAGTATCCTAGAGTGTATAGAGTGAGCTTTCCTACTTCCTTTCTTCTCATTCGGGTCATTGAGCCGACTATTCCGCATCATAGGATATCTATCTCAACCTTACCCTAGAGAAGTATGGAAATATTAATATTAACTAAGGTTCACAGTATCGATTTCGGTATCGGTATCTTTATCAGTATTATTTATAGTTGACATCATGAATCTCATAGCTTCTGCTAGCAGAGCACAATGTAGATCCAAACGTGAAGCAGAGCTTCATATTCAAAATATTAGAAGTAAAATGTTTTCGATTGGTGGTGGGACGAGAAAGGATTCTGACTCGTCCCACCACCAATCGAAAACTTTTTACTTCTAATATTTTAAATATGAAGCTCTGCTTCACGTTTGGCTCTACATTATGCTCTGCTAGCGGAAGCTATGAGATTCAGGATATCAATCGTTAATGATACCGAAACTGATTCCGATACCGATACCGATATTGTGAACCTTGGTTAACATTAATATTTTTACACTTCTCTAGGGTGAGGTTGAGGTAGATATCATATGATGCTGAATAGGATACTGAGAGAGTCGAATGAGAAGTAGGGAAATAGAGGGGGGGTCAGAGGGGGGGTCAGAAAGGGGGCCTCCTTGTTGAACATGTGACAACACTCATTTGATACTCATGTGTCTATATGCATCAATTTGGAATATACTCGAATAATGTGTATCTATCTTTGCAGAATTATTGTCTAATGGATATGAATTACTATCTGCAGCATCATTTGTGGATGTATAATCGTCATCCTAATGACATGTGCGGTGTGCGGGATGAATTTATACATAGGGTAAAGTAATTCCTGTAGTTCGCCAAGGCGTTCCCTCAGTACATAGACCATACCAAAATTAAGTGTCCATGTGTGAAATGTCGTAACATGAAATATCATCCAGAAGTAGATGTGACATATCATTTGTACTCGAGAGATTTTATGTCGAATTACTATCATTGGACGTCACACGGAGAACTTGTACCTTTAGCATCGGAGCTGGAGCCTAATTTCCCGTATATGGATGTCCATAACCATGCTGGTTACGACGAAGGGTGCGTGAACATGATTTTTGACGCTGCGGAGCCTAGTTTCGATCCAGACAATCATGATGCGACAGAGGAGGCTCCGAATGCCGATGCTGCAAAGTTCATGGAGTTTTTGGAGAATGCAAGGACTCTTTTGTATCCTGGTTGTGAGGATCATTCACCGTTGGAGGTGGTTACAAGACTGCTGAGCATCAAGTCTGATTTTAACATGTCTCAAGAATGCTACAACCGAATCATGAAGTTGATTATAGAGATCTTGCCCGTAGGTGCAAAGTTACCTACAGACTTCTACCGGTCTAAGAGGATGGTGAGATCTCTCTGGATAGGATACGAGAAAATTGATGCATGTCGCAACGGGTGCATGTTGTACTACAAAGACGACAAAGATGAAGACGTGTGCAAATTTTGTGGTTCCGATCGCTACAAGACAACAAGTTCAAGTAGGACTCCCTGTCACGACCCGGTCCCAATTTTTTGGGTCGAATCGGATCATGCCCAGCCTGCACCGTTGTTGAGACGGCGGCAGTAAGCTGTATCAAGCAGTGAAACACATACAGATAAAATTCTAACAAAATATAAAAATATTTTATTCAATCTGAAAAGCCTGAAATACAACAAACATTAATACAGCATTCAATTATTACACTTGTTTCCAAAAATAAATACTAATCCAGCTCTTAAGATTCTGTGGTTCCAAGTTCTGTGGGACCAGAGTTAGACATCAGATTCTCGACGACACAATCACCTAAAAATGTTGGTCTCTAGTCAGGAGGGAGCAAAGTACAATTATGAATATTCAACAATTTAAATAATAATTTAAAATTTGCAATATTAAACAATTTGAAATACTTGAACAATATTTTCCAACAATTCTACAATAAAAAATAATGTGATCTGAATAGGCAACGAACTATGACCGGCTTGGGATAATTCAATTATATCCTAATGATACGGTCCGGCCTATCCTCGTGTATAGGAGGAATCAGCTCGCACAATCAATGCAATATGGGGGTATTGGTCATAGACGCTACACTACTCCCCTAATATCCCGAGTCAATCAGATTCAATTTATGAGTCAATATTCGAACTCTAGTAAAGAGTTCCACAATCAATACTCTAGGAGAGAGTTATGTGTAGCAATGTGGTTTAAAATTGTAATAAAACAATTACTAGATAAATTACCAAATAGACATAACTGCACTTGCCTTTGTTTTATTGACTGGATTGAGATGTCTGAACCGAAGAAGATGTCAAGTATGTTCTTGAAATCCTACAAGTTGAGAATTCTATCTTAGAACCAATGTTGAACCATATCTAGGTGTGCTAGTTGAAATCTCTAGAACAGAACCCTAGTCAAATTTTAGTTTTATTTATTTAATTTACTGAAACACAATTATCGATGTGAGTTAAAACTATTAATGAACGAAGTAAAATCCAATTAACTTTTATGTGGAAAATTGCATTTACAGGTTATTTTAGCAAAACTTTGTGAGTTTGTAATATCTATAAAAATAGATTTCCTTTTTAACAAGAAAACGTAAATTTGCTAAATAATACAAAGTTGAAATTCATTATTAATTTATTGTGAGAAAACTATTAATTTTTTTTCATGTAAAATAAATACTCTTTTAATATTCTACGCATTTAAAAAATACCAGAAAATGCCAAAACCACACTACACAAATACATTGCCACAGAGAAAAATAGGAAAGCTGGGCTTATGCCCTTACAGACCTTTTTACATAAATTAAAATAAGAGAAAATGTTAGTTAGCTCTAAATATTATCCTACACTTTAATTAATAAAACAAAATTAATAAATTAAAATAAATATTATTAAGAGTCTCAGACTTGGCCCAATCGTCACAAAATTAGCTAATGCCTCAACGTCCGGCATGACCGGTTTCGTTTGTATTTCGCTAAGGGCCCATTGACCGATACGGTCGTCACCCGAAATCCACTTTATAAATTATTTCCGAAATCCGATTTAAAAATATTCCTTTATAACTTTTATAAAAATTTCGGCAGCATTTCCTCTATTTTCGGGATAACCCAAAACTGGGAAAATGTGCCACAATCACCAAATATAAGTCCCATACCAGGGAATAACCATTTTTATATAAAATATACTCACAGAATTGTTTCCGGAACTTAAGTTTCCAACCAACACTTAAGAAAAACTTTCCAAAACCAGAATAAGATAACCACAGAACCATAGAATGCAACTATCAACAAATAGTTAGCTCTCAAGCCATCAATGCTCAGAAAATCCGAAATCACAATCGACATTCCGAAACAGAGAAGACAGAACCTATCCGGAATTACCTCGGAAATTTTGAGAACCCGAAAACCACAGAACTAACTCGGAATTCCAAGAAATCACCAAATGAAACCAACCAAAACTTATTCTGAAATGAGTCCCGGAAATACCGAGAACACAACCGAAAACTACAACCGAATCCCGTTGTGGGATCGGGGACCAAGAATCATCATTGACAATACGAAAAGGGCACGGGGACAACAGAAATATACCTTGGGTTGCTCGGCTAGAGCTTTCAGATGTAAATAACAGAGAAATGAACTCACAGACGGTGAATCGGCTCGAGACAGCGCCTCGTCAGGGTACGACTGCGCTGGACAGCGGGATCCAGGACCGCAAAAAACACGGGAACCCCTAGGAACGAACCGGACAGCGGATCGAACAGCAAAACCCAGACCACGGAAACACAGAAACAGCAAATTGGACTCGCGGAGTGCTACGGGAAGGGGCTGAACGGATGGCTGCGGCGGGTGGCGGGCAGAAAGGCCGCGCGGGGAGCCGGCGGGGTCGAGCGCGGGAGTCTCCGGGGTTCGACGTCGGAGCTCGGGAGGCGGCGGTGCTGCGGGGTCGGGATCGTCGGAAATGAGGGTTAGGGTACGGGAGATTTGGGGATGGAGGTGGAATAGTGATGGAAAGGAATGGAGAAGAGGGGGTTTTTATAGGAGAAGTGAGAGGAGGAGTTACCGGAGGGGAGTCGAGGGGGTTGCGGCCGGTCGGGAAACCGAAGGCCAAGGGCTCGGCAGTTTTGTCCGCGGGAAGAAGAAGGGGTCGGTCCAGTGAGTAAAGAAAAAGAGTGTGTGATTAAGAATGATAAAGAGTGATTAAGAATGAGTTTAAAGAGGGTTGGTTCCAGTAAAGAAAAGAGAAAATAAGTAATTAAATAAAGTTTTAAGTGTGCTGGTGTAAATGGAATTCATTACATTAAGGATTTATTACTTAAATAATATATTTTTTATACAAAATTGATCTCGGTTTCGGAATTGATTCTGAGTCGGGTTTCGGGAATTAAGAACGGGTTCGGGTTCGGAATAAAACTAAAAATCCAATTATTTAATTTTGAAAATACTTTTCATAAATTTACTAATTAATAATAATATTATTTTAGTAAAAATTTTATTTAGCAACACAATTTTAATAATTTAAAAATGCAATTTAAATTTACGGGTTTCACACTCCCGGTGCAAGAAAGTCTACCGATTCGATACACTACTTGACGTTGACGCCGCGGTTGCAGAGGTTGTTTATGGTGAAGAAGACTGCAAAAAATATGAGCTGGCATAGACAGGAACAGATCGAAGGAGTGTTGGATCACCCATCTGATGGGAAAGAATGGAAGCACTTTGATCGAGAGTATCCAGATTTTCCTTCGGATCCGCGTAATGTCAGATTGGGTCTCTCCTCCGACGGTTTTACCCCATTCGGACTTTCGGGCTCCCAGTATTCGTGTTGGCCTGTGATCGTCACTCCGTACAATCTACCACCTTGGATGTGTATGAAGACTCCGTATATGTTTCTCACCGTTATTATCCTGGGTCCGAACAATCTGAAGAGAAACATCGATGTGTATTTACAACCATTGATAGATGAGTTAAATCAGCTGTGGGAAGTAGGTGCCAACACCTACGATGTTTCTAGAAAGAAGAATTTTCAGATGAGGGCCGCACTGATGTGGACTATCAACGACTTTCCAGCATATGGAATGTTATCTGGATGGAGCACTCATGGTCGTCTCTTATGTCCGTATTGCATAGACCGCACGAAGGCTTTCTGTTTAAAATACGGAGGAAAATCATGCTTCTTCGATTTTCACCGACAGTTCTTGCCGAAGGACCATCCGTTCCGGAGGAACATGAATGCATTTCGTGCCGACGTTGTAGAGAAGGCCAATCCACCGCCAAGGTGGACCGGAGGCACGATATGGAAGGAGGTCAAGGATTTTCCAAGTGTTATCGAAGAGCCTACAAAGGGATACAAGTATGATAAATTTGGTGCACTCATAATTGGACAAAAAATATATATTCTGGGACCTGTCTTATTGAAGTACCAATCTGATCAGTCATAACCTTGATGTCATGCATATCGAGAAGAATGTGTTTGAAAACATAATCAATACTGTGATGGACGTAAAGGAAAAGACGAAAGACAATCCCAAGGTCAGGTTGGTCTTGGAAGATATATACAGACGTTCTGCGTTGCATTTGATAAACAAAGGCAATGGAAAGTATAAGCAGCTAAGGCAATTTACTCACTAGAGAGTAAGGATAAAGTGAGACTTTATTGGTGGATTTAGGGCCTAAAATTTTTTGACGGATATGTGTCGATTTAAGAAGATGCGTCGACCCGAAGGAGAACAAACTGACGGGTATGAAGAGCCACGACTGTCATATATTTATGGAAAGGTTAATTTTGATAGCATTTTGGGAATTATTACCTTCATTCGTCTGGGATCCGTTGACAGAGTTGAGCATATTCTTCAGAGATCTTTGTTCTACTAAGTTGCTTGTCGATCGTCTAGAAAAGCAAGAGAAGGACATTAAACAGTAATGTTGTGCAAGCTTGAGAGGGTGTTCCCTCCTGTATTCTTCGACTCCATGGAGCATTTGCCAATTCATTTATCCTACGACACACATGTTGGTGGGCCCGTCGGTTATCGGTAGATGTATCCGTTTGAGCGGCATTTGAACCACCTAAAGAGAAAGGTGAAAAACAAGGCTCGGGTGAGTACTTTTCTAGGATGACTATCTTAGGCTAGGGTGTGAGCTTACTAGTGTATCTACGGAGGGAGGGGCTGGTACTTCCACGCAGCCCCCTCCGGCTCGGACGATGGACGAGCTCTGGATGACCGTCGTTGGTGGTCTTCAGAGGGGTATGTACTATGGTACGAGATCCTACGACGCCTTTGTGGCAACGCAGTCATCCAGAGCCTCCTCTGCCAGTGTGCATTCCCCACAGCCCTCAGAGGAGTTGGTTCGAGTGGAGGAACTCTGTCGCCAGCTTATTGAGCTACGTGACGAGATGTTGCGGAGGATGGAGCAGCCCCAGTCTCAGCCACAGACGGACGATGCGGCCCTCACCGTACGATTTGATATGCTCGAGTGCACCATTAGGGAGACGGGCGAGAGGACGGATCGTGTCATTCAGGTGGTGCAGGGGACGCAGGCGGCCATTGGCGAGCAGGTTTCGAGGCTGGCGGCTGTTATGGCTTCCACCAACTCCAGACTGCTGGCCATGGAGAAGATACTTCCTGGTCATGCTTCAGCATCCAAACAGACTGCAGTGGCTCCACTGCCACCTCTTCCTCCTACTGATTGGTCGTCACCGTTGATGCTGACCCCGAAGCAGTATAGGTTCCTGGTGTCCCAGGTGCAGGCACTGCCTACTTTTCCTCCTCCTGACTAGGCGTAGTCCTTTATTGGACTTGTTTTTATTTGTTGTTTTAGTGACCCATTGTTAGGAATTTATGTATTTATTGGTTTATGTATTTATTTTATCTCGAGTATGACTATTTGTGTTATGTTATGTTATGTTGAATATTATCGGACACACCTTTTATAGCCGTTTGGTAGTGGATTTGTATCCACCCGACTATTTCTTGTCTTTCTGACCATTCGATTCTATTTATTTGATTATTGGTAGTACATTATTATTATTTGTCTTTATATTGGTTTATCAGTGTTGAGTGTTCCACTGAAGGGGTCGACGAACCCAGAAAATTCTATGGAGGGTTGCTCTGGGTTTATTATTTGTAAACTAAAACTCTAAATGCAGGTACAATATTTTTAATATAACTGTTATTTATGTGAAATGCATACTGTCTACTATTTTTTTTACAATTTTTTTGGAATTAGCGACGTTTAGCGGCAGTCAGCGAAGATCAACGACGCATACATACGTCGCTAGAATGTCGCAAACCTGAGAATCAAACATCGCTAATCGTCGCAGAACGTCGCAGATGCGTTGACGTGGCAAACTGTACAGGTCAGCTAATCTAGCATCCGAACGTCGGTATTCAAGTATCGTAACATCGCTAAATGTCGCAAAAATAATGACGTGGCAACCAAAAAATTCTCAGATATGGAGTCGGACAACGTCGCTAATCACTAATTTAACGTCGCTAAAATCTGAACAGACAGCGACAATCAGCAACGAAAGGTTACATCGCTAATTAGCAACATTGTTGTCGATAAATGTCGCTAATACTAGCGACGAAGTGCGTCGCCGATCTATATCGCTATGGCGACGTTTTCGCTAATAGCGACCATGAATAACACGACATGTCCGAAACGTCGCTAAATACGTCGCTGTTTTCAGTTAGCGACATTTTATTGCTGTTTAGCGACGTCGTTCGACGTCGCTAATATGAGATATTTTGGTAGTGGGAAAACTTCGACGCTAAACGTCGTTATTCGTCGCTAAAATGGCGACGTTTAGCGACGTATTGTAAACCACGTCGTCGTATACTTATTTTTAGCGACGTTTAACAATGTATTTTTGTTACGTCACTAATATTTTAAGTTAGGTTAGAGGAAATATCTTTTCCCCCCATTTCATAAACTCTTTCTCTCTCTCTCTCTTTATCTCTCCACTCGAGCTCGACGACCATCTCCCCACCGTCTTTCCTCCTATCCCCCTCCGTCGACGATCGTCTCCCTCGCCGTCTTCCCTCCTCTAATGCTCGACGACCCTACACTGACAATCGGCCCCTCTCTCCGTCTCTCAGTCGACGACCGACCCCCTCTCTCTCTATGCCATTGACCCCCTCTCCTCCGACGAAGACCCCCTTTTCCCTCTCAAATAAACCCTAAACCCTAAATCCTCAAATTTTGGACACTAACACGATGACATGCTCTGACACGACACTGACACAGACACTGTTGCTGACACGATGACACGCTGACACGCTGACACGATGACATGATGACACGTTGAGTGAGTGCACAGGGGGTCCAATATTTATATATGTATTTTATATTATAAATTATAATTATAATGTGTTTCATGTGTTATTGAGGGTAGTATCATAGTATAATGAGAGTATCCAACATGTATCATAGGGAGAAGCTTGTGTATATCTCTAGTGCACACCAAGTATTCGGTGAAATATCATAAAATTGTGTTGTGCACTTGGGCATTGTGTGATTTCAATTGGTGATTGTCATTTGGAGATCGATTTACCTATAGTTGGTATACTATTGAGAATATGTTGTGTTTCATTGATACCAATTAGTACTGGAAATGAAGTGAATGTATCAATATTGTATATGTGTATCCTATGCATTAACATATGTAGTGTGTGCTTATATATATAGGTTATCCGCAGACCAGCTTATTGGGGAGACCATTAGGCAGTGCAGCAAGAGAAGATCCCTCTGTCAACATGGCCAGACGGTCTTCTGGAACTTCCTCCTATCCCTGGACTAGCCGTTTTGGTTTTTTTTCTCCTTTCTTTTGATAGTATACGTTTATAGGCATCGACATTTTGCGCCTTCTGGTATACTTGTACAGGTTTCGTCTTTTCAGCTTTTTGGAATAAAAAGGGGTGTGTTTTGGTTAATTTTTTTTATAGATAGATAGGTTTATATGTATAGAGGAGTATGGCTGCTAGTGTAGTATTGAGCACAATCCTCGCTAGTATTGATGTGTGTATATATGCATACACCTTAGTGTTGTGCTAGTATATATAAGTGTGAGTGTGTATTTATTGAAGTGTATCATAGCTTGATACATGAGTGTGTTTTCAATATGTGTTGTATGAGTGCTTAGTTGTGTGTGTGTGTGTGTGTGTTAATATCTAGAGGGAGTGTAAAGAGGTGTGTGCATAACTGCAGTTGTAACAAGGAGGAAGCTTAGTTGTTGAGCTGTGTGCACAGGGGTACACACAATCGCAGTTCAGGAACTGTATAATTGTACAGGCACTGTAGGCTGCATAGTCCTCAGCCTACTTGTTGCACAAGATTTAGTCACTGAATATCGACAGAGTTCATTTCAGTGGTGTAGTGCACACTCTTAAGCATCAACTGAACTATAGTTCAGTTCAGTCTATGTCTACGTTGTGTATAAATAGATAAGGACATTGGATTAGATAAGGTAAATACCACTAAGATAATAAGATATAATATACGAATTTGTGCCTATTGGATAATGTGTGTCCATCTTTGCAGAATTATTTTCAAATGGATATGAATTACTACTTGCGGTGTCGTTCATGGATGCGCAATCGTCGTCCTAATGACATGTGCGGTGTGTAGGATGAATACATAGCAGGAGTAGAGCAGTTCATGTAGTTTGCCAAGGCGTTCCCTCAGTATATTGACGGCACCAAAATTAAGTGCCCGTGTATGAAATATCGCAACGTAAAATATTTTACAGAAGCAGAAATGACATATCATTTGTACTCGAGGAGTTTCACGCCTAATTACTATCAGGGGACCGCACACAGAGAACTTGTGTCTTCAGCATCAGAGCCAGAGCCTTACGTAGAGCTGTATATGCATGCGGGACCTAGTTTTACTTCAGATAATCATACATATGACGACAGATGCGTGAACATGTTTTTCGATGCTGCGGGACATAATTTCATTCCGGATAATCATGATGCAGCTGAGGAGGCACCGAATGTCGATGCTGCAAAGTTCATAGAGGTGCTGGAGAATGCAAGGACTCTATTGTATCCTGGTTGTGAGGATCATTCACCATTGGAGGTGGTTACAAGACTGTTGAGAGCATTAAGTCAGATTTTAACATGTCGCAAGAATGCTACAACCGAGTGATGGAGTTGATTATAGAGATCTTGACGGCAGGAGCTAAGTTACCTAAAGACTTCCTGGTCACCCATCGGAGGGCCAGTGAGTTTATCGATAATAGGGCCACGCAGACATATGTACGTTCTATTCCTTATGTTAATTTACTATAATTTAGAAAACATGGAAATAGATATCTATATAGACTTTAGCAAACACTTAGATGTTAGCAAACACTTTTCTAGGCCGAGTATCTTAGGCTACAAGAGGAGGCGGCTGCTAGTGTGCCAGCAGAGGGAGGGGCTGGTACTTCCTCCCAGCCGCCTACAACTCTATCATCGGACGACCTCTGGATGACCGCTGTTGGTGGTCTTCAGAAGGGTACGTACTACTATACAGGATCCTACGATGCCTATTTGGCTTCAGAGTCATCCAGGGCCCCCTCCGTCACTGCACACTCCCCAGCTTCGCAGGCGTCATCACGAGCTCAGGAGATTGGTCGTCAGTTAAACGATCTATGTGACGAGTTGCTACAGCAGATTTCTGACCAGCCCCCGTCCGTACCGCAGAGCGACGATCCGATGATCATCGGACGATTTGATACGCTCGAGCATAGTAGCAGCTGAGGACTCTACAGGATACTATAGCTGGCAGCTTGCAGATGATCACCGAGTCTATGGAGCGCACAGAGTGTAGACAGGTTGAGCTGGAGGGATCACAAAGGACCATGTTTGTCTCACTTTCGCAGATACATACTTCTATTGAGGAGAGTTCTCAGAGGATGATGCGTACCCTTGCTGCGCATGCTGAACGATTGCGAGAGCTGAAGCAGATACGTCCTGCCAGTCCATCGACGGCGCCGACTCCAGACGTTGCAGTACCTCCTCCTGCCCCTGTCGTCCAGCTTACATAGGAGCAGTATGAGTTCATGTTATCTCAGATGCGCAGCAGGGCTCCTCAGTGATCCAGTAGTTTTTTTATGATCTTTGTATGTATTGGCCCTATGGGCCCATTGATCATTGGTACACTGATTTTCATTCTTATTTGACTCTGTTGGACATGTATGTTGGTTGGACATGTATGTTTGTGATATTTACTTTGTCGATATTTTCATTGAGTACATGTATGATATTTACTTTGTTGGACATGTATGTTTTTGATATTTCTGTGTTTACAGTATATGTGATGATATGTGTATGTGTGTATGTTTGTGATGATATGTGTATGTGTGTATGTTTGTGATGATATGTGTATGTGTGTGAAGTGCAGTTTGGGAAGTTTGGGCACCATTGAAAATTATGTGCAGGATTTTAGAAACTGTATTTTTTTAATTTTTCCAGTAATTTAGCGACGTTCTGCGACGTTTAGCAACATGGATATACGTAGCAAATATGTATCAGTACGTCGCTATTATATATCGTATACATCGCTAATATGTATTTGTACGTCGCTAAACGTCAGTAATATGCTGACGTATCAAACATGGTCATGTCATCACATGCGACGCATTTACGTCACTAATTACGTCGCTAAGTTAGCGACGTGTAGTTAATGTCGCTCAACGTCACTAAATTTGTGACGTTTTAGCGTCGTAAGAAAAACGTCGCTACAACGACGAACAGCGACGAAGTTTTAATCTACGACTAGGTTTTCGGCGACCTATTTATTACGTCGCTACTTTATTTTAGCGACATATTTTGTATTTTTAGCGACGTTTCAAGATGTCGCTAAAATGTCATATTTTGGTAGTGATACAGCTGCAACTAATGCTAGGCAAGCTAGGTTTCTTCCCGAGCCCCTCCTTCCTAATGTTCAAGTCTGAACCAAAATCAACCCTCTACTACATAACCAAATCATACCAAGTCCTTTTTCTTCCCATTATTTAATTTCCCCCCTTCTTTCATATGTAACAGTAGCTTCACATGATGTACTTATACATAACATGGTCTGAACCTAGCTAGATATACCACTATATATACATAAATGAATATTCACATGTACATATATAAGATACAATATATATATATATATATATATATATATATATATATATATATATATATATTATATATATATATATATATATATATATATATATTCCAAATCATCCCAAGTCCCTTTTCTTCCCGCTATCTGATTTCCCCCCTTCTTTCATATGTAATAGTAGCTTCACATGATGTACTTATACATAACAGGGTCTGAACCTAGCTAGATATACCTCTATATATACATAAATGAATATTCACATGTATATATATATATATATATATATATATATATATAAATATATACACACACCCAAACTAATATACAATGTTATATATACCCAGACTCACTTATAGACTTTCCCCCTTCATTCATATGTGTGTCCACGTGTCAAAGGGTCAAAGTGTGTCTGTGTCAGTGTGTGTACGTGTGTTGTGTCAACGTGTGTGTGTGTCTATGCCGTGTCAGGAAAAGGGAGATAGGGTTAGGGTTATACCTTCCTTGGTCGGGTCGGGGTCGTCGGGGCAGTGGAGGACTGCAGCGGCGGCGGGGAGGATGTCGGCGGCACGCTGAGGACTGTAGCAGCGTCGATAAGAGGGGGCAGCCGGGAAGAGGAGGTCGCCGGAGGGAGGGGTCACTGGGGGGAGGGGGTCGCCGGAGATAAAAGGGGGAGGGGGAGAGAAATTTGGGGAGAACGGGAGATAGAAAATTTTGGGTAAAAAAATGAAAAGTCTATCGGCGAGAACCCTATATGAAACATTTTAGCGACGTCCACAAAAGACATCGCTGAATTTCGTTGTTGACTTAAACACTATCGACATCAAGGTGGAAGAGTCAGTAAACGTCGCTGACTCAAAAAATAGCGATGTACTCCGACGATCACGCGACTTTAGCTTTCCAAATAAAACTGTATGTCGCAAACTATCACTGAAAGTCGCTGATAGTGATGTTCATCGACATTTTTATATGACGTCGGTAAATACAAACAAATCAGCGACGTTTTTATCTTGCGTCACTAATCTCGTCGCTAATATGACTTATTTTGGTAGTGGATAAAATAAAAAAGTTGGAGCCCTATAGTAAAAAAATTTGTGACGTCATAAAAACATCGCTATTAAATTGTACAATGCGACATAATAAGTTAGGAGTCGCTAGACATCGCAAACAGTGACGTCTTGCGACGTACATATCATTCGTCACTAATATACAAAATACTAGCGACATTTTCATCAGGCGTCGCTAAATGCGTCGCTGATTTGACTTATTTTGGTAGTGGCTTTCATGCTTGCATTTCAGTTCCTATGTATTTTGAAACTTGGACGTGACACATGTATCACATATGCGACAATGTGGTAATATGATATCAAAGAATATTATATCTCATGTTTATCACATATACAACAATGTGATAAAATGCTATCAAATTTTTTTGTCTTATCTGTATCAAATATACAACAATGTGATCATTATATAATAATATATTTTGGATAATTTTATTTATATATAATTCGATTCACATATACAACAATGTGAAGTAGTACCTTATAGAATTTAAATAAATAAAATAATAGAAATAACAAATTCACATAAACTAATTTAATGTAATTAACTATTTTCAAATAAGTAAAAAAAATTCAAGATATTCTAGATTAATTTTATAGTTCATATAAAAATATAGGAATAAAATTTATACATATTCTTAAATTATCATAAATTTTCTATTTTGAATGAAATTGTAAACATGTTCAATACAAATTTAGATTTAAGTTTAAAAGAGAAAGTAGATCTAGAAAACTTACGTTCTAATCGATTTATAAACACATAAATCAAATATGTATTTAATTTTACTAAAACATGCATGTATCTAAGTATATAAGATTATACGTATCTCTTAAATACCTTTTTTTTTCTTAAGAGAACTATTTTTTCCTTATATAAAATTTTATCTACTTTTCTATTTCCTAGAGCAATCGTGCTGATAACATATTATAAAATAAAGAGATATAGAGATAGAAAAATGGAGGTGATTGTTTCTTCATTCACTTATCTAAATCATCTTGAGAAGAGCCCATTATATAG
Organism: Iris pallida; assembly: GCA_029216955.1. Lineage (NCBI taxonomy): Eukaryota > Viridiplantae > Streptophyta > Magnoliopsida > Asparagales > Iridaceae > Iris > Iris pallida. The sequence continues at coordinate 1,970,938 of JANAVB010007598.1, forward strand.
GCTTACAACAATCAAGAAAAGAAATGTCAAAAGATATAGGTTATGTAGACCAAATAATAGCGTGAGTTATCCATAATATACATACATATATATATATATATATATATATATATATATATATATATATATATATATGTGTGTGTGTGTGTGTGCTCGATGGGGAGATGGTATAAAATTAGAGATATGACAAGAAGGGAAGCGTGCTCTATCATAGCGCTATTGGAAACTAAAATGCGGGATGGCACGCATCTGGGTGAGTTGGGATAGTCGGGTCTGGAATGGGCAGGCTATTCACTCTCGGAACAACCGATAGCCATTGTATGCTTGAACAAAGGAGGAAAGTCTTTCATCTTTAGGGTGGTGTACGACAATAATGACAAGCAGATTAGAGAGGGCTTGTGGGAAGTGCTAACTCAAGTGAACATTTGGGTTTAGCGCCAATATCGGTTACCTTAAATCTTGATGGGAGACTTCAACGCTATACTATTCAGCCATGAAAAGGTAGAGGGTCGAGTGGTCCCGGACCGTATTCTGAAGGACTTTCAGTAGTGTCTTCTACGAGCTAGTCTCCAGACGTTGGCATAATAAATCTACGCATAAATGTGTGGCATGCCAATTAGATCGGGCTCTAGGAAATAGTGACTGGTTTGCCAAGTTTCTAAACTCGATTGTCGAGTGCTTTCCTGCATGTACGAGCGATCACTCTCCTGTTAGAGTGGAGTTGGCTAGGATTGATCGCCATAAGACGCATCCTTTTCGATACAAAAACAAATGGTGCAACATGGACAAGTATGCAGATGTGGTCCTTGTGGGTCTGGGCACGTCAGTCCATGGCAACTCGCATTATCGACTAGTACAGTGCCTCAATATCGAGGAACTTCCTTCACGAGTTTGTAGTAGACAAGATTATCTTTATTTTGATATATCATGTCCTACCCAAACTTGTTTTCTTGTACTCTGTTTGCATCACGCAACTTCAGGTCAATTTAGGCCATTTGGTCGTTGAATAATTGCTAATAAATTTTTCAATTTTATCTTTGAACATCATATGCACGTTGCCGGGACTTTTAATTTAGGAGCACAAGACTAGTCATTTTCTCAAAACCAACTTCTCATGCATGATCTAGTCGGGGCACCCTACACCCATGACCTTCGTATCCCACTCAAACACACCATCTTATGCTTTATTTGTATAGCACAATTTTTCTGACACAAGACCCAATCTTAATTCATCCCACGAAGTCACATTTATTTTTGACTTGAATTAGGGACACCCTTTCGACCCAAACCTGTCAACCCAAAATATGGACATGGCCCACATTAAGCCTACTACCTACACGACTCTTGTGTTCCATTTAATTGAGCCCCCGTATGCTACTTATTTACCCGTGATCATAAATAACTAAATTAAATTATTTATTGCACCAAGTCCGATTTTGACCCAACCCGACTCAATTGAACCCATCCCAAGCTTCATGTTGTCCCCTCATGACTAGCCAAACACCCCACATAATTTTCCCTTATGACAAACACCAAACACCAAGTGTGTCCACTCAAATTATTCAAGGGACAACTCCAATGACCTAATTTAATCTTTGTCCTTGATTTTGCCTCCATCAATCACCACTACTTATTCCTATATAGTATACACTCAGACACACACACACCCCCATTGGCCGGCCCATATCCCCAAAATTTCTCTCTTTCTTTTCTTTGTGAAGATATTACTCTCTCTTTCCCTCTCTTTCTAATAACACAACTCTCTCTCTCTCATTATTATACAAACACCCTCTTCCATCACCTCACAGCCACATACCCCTCCTCTTTTTTGGCTGACAGCCAACCCCCCTTCTCTTCTTTCTAACTACTCATTCTCTCCTTCTTCTTCTTCTTCTTCTTCACATCACCACTTCATCACCTCCTTTTTCTTTTTTACTCCCATGGCCGACTCCCCTTCTTCTCACCTTCATCTTCACCATCTCCACCATCCTCACCATCATCTTCCTCTTCTCCTTCTCCTCCGAGTGGCTGCAGCAGCCATGACCACAATAGCAGCAGCAGTGGCAGCAAGGCAGCGCGCAGCAACAACACCAACGGCTGCAGTAGGAGTGGCTGTCATGCCACCAATGTATGTCGCCGCGGCCACCACCGCTTTCGTGCACCACCACTACTACACCCATGACCCCGACGACCATGGCGACCACCTCCCCTGACATTCGTCATCCTTTTCGATGCGTGAAACACACGATTCGTGCATTTTGGACGAAATACCGTCGTGACGCGCGAGTTTTCAACTCAGAATTTGTATTTCGTCGCATCGACCTCATGCATGTTTTTCGAGACATTCGAACATTGGATCATCAATCTGTTTCTTCCATCTCCATCTCGGTATATACCCCTTCACCCCTGCCAAGTTTCAACCGTTAATTCCATCGTTTGCTATGTCAAAATCGGCCACCAAGTTGACCATTTAAATTGTGTTATTTTGGACAGTTTTATGGAGCCCACTTCGTCGACTCGTATCTCTTCCGTCGCAGCTCCATTTGGCGCACCGCTAGTTCCTATGCACAGCTGCTATAACCCTCTTCCTGTCCCTTAAGTTTTATTTCATTGTGAACTTGTTTGATTGTTTGAATTTTACGCCAAAGTTGGCCGTTCGAATTCGTAATTTCTAACTTGTAAAATCCTAATTTTGGACCCGGAACTCCGGATTCCAATTCTGAAACACCAGTAGACTCATGGCATCATTCTAGGACAAATTCATATAAAGTTTTTTAGATTTGGAGGACGTGGGCCCCGACACGCATTTCGGTACAAAGTGGGCCCCATAGTTCGAGTCAACGGACCATTTTAAGATCGGCTCATCGAAATCCAATTCTGGATATACCGTTGAGTTCGTATCGTCATTCTAGATTCGTTGACATATAATTTGTTAGATTTAGTGGACATTGGCTTCGACATGCATTTTCGTGCAAATCGGATTCCAATATCCAGGTCAACGGACCATTTTGAGATCGGGTCATTGGAATCCAATTCCGGATATACCGTTGAGTTTGTATCGTCATTATGGATTCGTAGACATATATTTTAATAGTTTTTGAGGACTTTTATTCTAGCACATTTTTGGTACAAAGTGGGTCCAATACGGACACTGTTTTGACCCAAAATTATCTTTTTACTCCTGTGTCCAAATTGGACTTATGGATAGGCTATTCTTGCTAGTTTGACCATTCTGGACACGTTAGTGATGATTTTTTCCATCATCCGACTACATCTGTAGACTTTTTCCCTTATCCATCATCATTTGTTATAATCATTCTCTTTTTGGTTCGTATTTTGAGATCCGTGTATCGAAATTGAGATCCGTGTATCGGAATTGAGATCCGTCGATTTCAGTGATTTCACATCACTAAAATAGATAAGTTGACCATGTGAATGATTATAGAGGTTAGCTTTGACCTAATTTAACCTAGAATGGACTAGGAGTTGACCAGTTAACCAAAGTCAACTGTAAGTCAACATTTGACCCAGTTTGACTTAATTTGACTGAGTTTGACCTAGAATAGGCCTAGAAGCATAGAATTAATGTATATATATATTATTTACTCTTGAACAATAAGTAAATCTGTATATTCATATTAAGTCTCTGTGACGTCGGTTCAGGCATAGACCCTCACTTATTGCTCAGGACAGCAGGCGAATACATACCCTGATAGTTTTCATTGTCTTGATATCTGCTATATCCGATTCAATTGTAGTATTTTACTTGATTCCAGACATGATGGTACATGGACTAGTATACGTTGGATCCTGTCATAAGATGCCATTCCTGGGTTACCATGGTACATTGTTCGATCTTGTTTTCTTGTACTTGTATAGATGCCAATTTTTAAAGGGATTTGCTATCCTCTTAGAGAATCCTGCATCATGACGTGACATGTCCGGATCTATTATACCACTCGGAGATGGAGAGTTATTAGAGGTTATGTGATCATACCCCCACCATGCGTGTTTTATATGAGTGTTAATCATACAACCCATGTATGATTAGCCAAGTGTTAGTCATATATCTCACGTATGACTAGCCAGGCCATATTTTTGTGCAAGTTCCTAAGCCGATCACATAATGCTATAATATCTCAAGGCACCGTTTATATTTACATTATACATTAGATACTACTTTACTGTTCTACATTCCAGTATCTCATACCCTCACATGATATCCAATTTTATATATCCTGTTTATATTCCAGTCTTGATATTTTATCTTGTATTTTATTATAATTATCTCTTATAGAATTTATCAATTCACATGAAACTGCTGTTAGTTTATGTACTCGTTTCCATCCTGACTGGATATGTTGACAATATTTTTAGGAGTTGTTATGCCCTCATTATTGGAATACATGATGATGCTAGTTGAGGCAGATCTCGATATTCTTTCACCGTGAGTTGTTTTCCAAGAGTCTAGGTCTTGTAGTTATTTTAGTTTTGTTATTATTTTTCCTTAATTTTATTTCTTGTCTCATATGATCCTTTGTAGATTCTAGTTGTTCTAGTGATATTATTATCTTCTTGTCTTATCTTCCTTCGTATTTGTGATATGATATGAGTACCTTTATAGTTATGGATCTTTTAGATGTTGTAGTTAGTATCGAGAACTTGACAGCGCACTACCGTCGATACTGCGACGTAGGCTGGGCGTGGCCCACGTATTCGTATTCGTATATCCTGGTGTGGGTCATGACACATTTTTAGTGGTGGCCAATGCAGGTCAGTCTTTGCTATTAATGCGAAGTCGTGGTAGTACTTGACCTTATCTGTACTACTGTGAGCCTGCCCTAGGATTAAGGTTGAGTCACAGAATATTTCAGGATTTTGGTACTCAGTCACATATTAGAAACTCTTGATAGATTCCAGCGATGACCCCTGGGAGTCTTATTTCGAAAGTTTTTTGAGTCTATTTTCCACTTGCTTCTATTCGTCCTGATTTTGAAATATTTGTCCATTATTGAACCCTATTCTTGCATTGGAATGTGTTTATGGATCCCAGAGGGAACTAGAATGTATAAGTTAAACTTATATATCATCTAGGTTGGGAAGAAAATATGATTAGCCAATCTTATATAAAGGTTAAGATTTGTTTTAGATTATATTCCAAGAATCTTGCCCTAGATAGTACCTTTGGGACATCCCCTGAGAACCTCCCTCTAAACCCTACCTCCGAATCTGTTTTTACTTGTTTCCATTTACTTATCCTTGATTCGTTGATAAAAATTTTGAATCTTGATGTTCGTTGTTGACTTTGATTTTGTTTCTAAATAAGTTTTTATGAATTGAGTTAAGATATATTCTGATGACATATTTGATGAGTACGATGAGAAGGGTAAATATCTACTTTATTTATGTAGTTTAGAATTTATCACAGTCATACAAGCTAGCATGACGAGGACATGGAGCCTGATTTTGGATATACTATCCTAGTTATGGAATTTAGATTTTCTTGTAGCCATACCGGTTGGCGTGGTAAGGAATCTCGATAACATGATTATAGGGTGTATATCTTAGTTATGGACTCTATTGTTTATTGTAGCTATGCTTACTGGCATGGCAAAAATTCTGGCAACATGATTTCGGATTGACGTGTATGGTTATCAGATCATATCTTAAATTGATTCACTTTTTTTGACCAAATGAGCAAGAACAATTCCTACCATTATTTCTTGTCTTACCATTATTCTCTTGTCTTAATTAACCTTGTCCTATGTACATCGATCAACTATCTCGTATCCACATCTGTCATCTACACTTTGAAAAAATTTGAAATTCTCATATCTTTGTACCTTGGAAAAAAGTCGAGGAAGTATCGTAATCATCTATCTTGTGGAAGACGAATTTTTTATTGAGTGGTATTTTGGTAGGAATATGAGATGTTGGACATTTAGATAAAATTTGGGATAAAATATGACTGAGATTGAAAATGAAATCAAGAGGCCGGTATTATCAATTGGGAAAAAAGATTATACTTAGAGAATTATTTTGAGTATGGATTGTTTAGGAGGAACGAAGAATGATTTTGAGAATTGGAATGTACATGAAACAGTAATATTTTATAGTTGTGTTTTTATACCTGATGAGGATATTCGAGGACGACTGGATTTTGAGAACCTAAATATTTTTAAGTTAGTGATTCTTGAGATGTTTCATTTTGAACTAAGGCAAAGTACTAAATTTAGGGATTCAAGATACATGGAAAGGATATTATGATTGCATGTAATGATGATGCTAAATTAAATAAGTATTGGTAGAGAATGATTGAGAATCGGTGGAAATTTTTTTTTTGAGTTATAAAATAAAATCTAGAGATTTTGTAAGATTATCAAATTTAAGAAGGGTGATACCTGAAGGTACAATTGAAAGACATGTGGAGGTTGATTTATATAATAAGGAATGAATTTTTATTTGTAGTGACATAAATAGGAGGAGTATAGATTTGGACAATGTGCAAGAATTTTATAATTCTGATACAAGGATTAAATTAAAATTTAGGACAATGTAGAGAAATTTGGAGTTTCAAGATGTCTAAGTCGAAAGGATTATAAATCCGGTAAAAAAGAAAGAAAAGATTAATCGAGGAGTTATAACAAGAACATGCTTCATGAGTGGTCATCTTCATGACTGAAAATTTTAGACCTTGGTAGTAGTTGAAGCAGAGCAAGATGATTACCTCGACTTTCTTCTACAAATCCTAAATTTTGGTTTTCTATCATACCAGAAGAAATTCAATTCCTTATCCTTGAATTATTTCTTAAATTTCAATATCAGTAAGATTTTGAGCCCCTCTGATTATGACCAATCGATTTTGGTCGTCTTGTATATCTTGCAAAAGAGTCTTGATTGCCGACTAGACTTAAATGACTTCAAATTCAATTGTGACATGGATTTCCATCCTCGGATGCTCGTGCTCAGACTTTGATGACCTTATTCTTCATCTTGCCTAAATCCTGTTTTAATCAAGAATTGATCAACTTAGATCGTATCGAGACTTAAATTTTTAATCGTGATTGGATTTCAATGCTATTACCACTCGTGCTTTAACTTTCGATTTAATTCTTACTAATGACTAAATTTTGTTCCAATCTCGTTTAAGCTTCATACTATCCCTTATCATACAAAAATCTCATGTTTGGTCATGCCTAGGCTACTATCATACTCTTCATCATATCTAATACCGTCGAACAAGGTTAGACTGACCTTATCTATGATCATGTCTAATTTTGATTTTGATTAAGTTTGATTTTTTTTATCGTGCCTAAAATCTTTTCTGACCATGATTTGATTCCTCAATCTTATCTAAAATTCTCGTGGTTTATCGTGCCAGAATTTGGACTTGTTGATGCCTGAACCACTTTCTATTCCTGTCAGAATTCGATTCTGAAAGTACTCATACTCCAGTTCCATTCCTAAGACATGCTCAAGTTTTGATTTCGTATTCATATCTTAATCGTGCCAAGTGAACTTAGACTATTTCAATCTTAATCACGTCCGAACTTGGATCGTATATCGTGAATTAAATTATCATACTCTTTAAATCTTCGATCGTGCCTATAAGACTTTGACTTCAATTTTGTTTGTGCCTAAAATTTTATCTCAATCATGCCAAACCTTGTTTTGGTCATGGTTAACTTTTCATCTTGATCGGGCCTGTGCAACTTTGAGGTTGATTTTCATCAAATCTAAGCGCTACATATCACCCCGTACTCGAACTTCATTTATATTTTCGGTTCTCTTAATCATCACTAAGTTCGTGCTCCAATGACTTTACTTATCTCTAAAATCGTGCATATATAATTTTGTTCATATCATGGTTCTATTGTGCCAAAATCACTAGTCGTGTCTAAATAATTTTGAATTGATTATCTTGATCGTGCAAAAGACTCGTCGTTCTTCGATCGTGCCTATCATATTGCCTAAACTTTCTATCATGTTTTAATCCTACTACCAACTTTTAATTTCGAGGACAAAATTTTTATAAGGTAGATAGGATGTGAGCCCCCTAAATTTTAAGGATTTTTCCAAATTTTCTAAATGAATTATTTTTTATAATTTATTTTTATTTAATTATCATTAATGCTCTTTTCCGTGACTTTGATTTCTGGAGCGTCAGAGATGTCAATCACGGAGAACTTCCTTCACGAGTTTCTAGTAGACAAGATTATCTTCATTTTGATATATCATGTCCCACCCAAACTTATTTTCTTGTACTCTATTGTATCGTACAACTTCCGATCAATTTAGGCCATTTGATCGTTGAATAATTATTAATAAATTTTCTACTTTTATCTTTGATCATCATATGCACGTTGCCGTGACTTTTAATTTAGGAGCACAAGACTAGTCGTTTTCTCAAAACCAACTTCTCGTGCATGATTTAGTCGAGGCACCCTACACCCATGACCTTCGTATCCCACTCAGACACACCATCTTGTGCTTCATTTGCCTCGCACAATTTTTTTGACACAAGACCCAATCTTAATTCATCCCACGAAGTCACATTTATTTTCGACTTGAATTGGGGACACCCTTTCGACCCAAACCTATCAACCCAAAATATGGACACGGCCCACATTAAGCCTACTACCTACATGACTTTTGTGTCCCATTCAATTGAGCTCCCGCATGCTACTTATTTACCCGTGATCATAAATGACTAAATTAAATTATTTATTGCACCAAGTCCGATTTTGACTCGACCCGACTCAATTGAACCCAACCCAAGCTTCACGTTGTCCCCTCATGACTAGCCAAACACCCCCACACAATTTTTCCCCATGACAAACACCAAACACCAAGTGTGTCCACTCAAATTATTCAAGGGACAACTCCAATGACCTAATTTAATCTTGGCCCTTGATTTTGCCTCCATCAATCACCACCATTCTTTCCTATATAGTACACACTCACACACACACCCCCATTGGCCGGGCCATGACCCCAAAATTTTTCTCTCTTTTTTTTTGTGAAGATATTATTCTCTCTCTCCCTCTTTCTAATAACATATTCTCTCTATCATTATTATACAAACAACCGCTCCCATCACCTCACAGCCACGCACCCCTATCCTTTTTTTGTCGACAGCCAACCCCCTACTCTTCTTTCTAACTACTCCTTCTCTCCTTCTTCTTCTTCTTCTTCTTCTTCTTCACATCACCACTTCAGCACCTCATTTTTCTTTTTCACTTCCATGGCCGACTCCCCTTCTTCTAACCTTCATCTTCACCATCTCCACCATCCTCACCATCATATTCCTCTTCTCATCCTCCTCCGAGTGACTGCAGCAGCCATGGCTACAGCAGTGGCAGCAAGGCAGCGCGCAGCAGCAACAACAACACCAGCGGCTGCAGTAGGAGTGGCTGTCGTGCCACCACCGCATGTCTTCGCGAACACCAGTAGACTCATGGCATCATTCTAGCACGAATTCATATAAAGTTTGTTAGATTTGGAGGACGTGGGCCCCGGTACGTATTTCGGTACAAAGTGGACCCCACAGTCTGAGTAAACGAACCATTTTGAGATCGGCTCATCGGAATCCAATTCTGGTTATATCGTTGAGTTTGTATCGTCATTCTGGACTCGTTGACATATACTTTGTTAGATTTAGTGGACATTAGCTCCGACACGCATTTATGTGTAAATCGGATTCTAATATCCGGGTCAACGGACCATTTTGAGATCGGGTCATCGGAATCCAATTTCGGATATACGATTGAGTTCACATCGTCATTCTGGATTCGTAGACATATATTTTGCTAGGTTTTGAGAAATTTTATCCTGGCACGATTTTCGGTGCAAAGTGGGTCCAATACGAATACCGTTTTGATCCAAAATTACCTTTTTACTCCTGTGTCCAAATTGGACTTATGGGTTGGCTATTCTAGCTATTTTGACTATTCTGGACATGTTAGTGATGGTTGTTTCATCATCCGATAACATCTGTAGACTTTTTCCTTTATCTATCACCATTTGTTATAATCCTTCTATTTTTGGCTCGTATTTTAAGATCCGTACATCGGAATTGAGATCCATCGATTCCAGTAATTTGACATCACTGAAATTGATAAGTTGACCATGTAGAAGATTATAGAGGCTAGTTTTGACCTAGTTTAACCTAGAATGGACTAGGAGTTGACCAGTTGACCAAAGTCAACTGTAAGTCAATATTTGACCTAGTTTGACTTAATTTGACTGAGTTTGACCTATAATAGGCCTAGAAGCATAGAATTAATATATTTATATATATTGTTTACTCTAGAACACTAAGTAACTCTGTATATTCATATTAGGTCTCTGTGACATAGGTTCAGACATAGACCCTCACTTATTGCTCAGGACAGCAGGCAAGTACATTCCCTGATAGTTTTTATTGTCTTGATATCTGCTATATCCGATTCAGTTGTAATATTTTACTTGATTCCTGACATAAGGGTACCGAACTAGTATACGTCGAATCCTGTCATGAGACGCCATTCCTGGGTTGCCATGGTACATTGGTACATTATTCGATCTTGTTTTCTTGTACTTGAATAGACGCCGATTCCTAAGGGAATTTGCTACCCTCTTAGAGAATCCTGCATCATGACGTGACATGTCCGGATCCATTATACTACTCGGGGATAAAGAGTTATTAGAGGTTATGTGATCATACCCCACTATGAGTGTTTCATGTGAGTGTTAATCATATAACCCATGTATGAATAGCCAAGTGTTAGTCATAGATTTTACGTATGACTATCCAGGCCATATTCTTGTGCAAGTTTCTAAGCCGATCACATAACGCTCTAATATCTCAAGGTACCGTTTATATTTACATTATACATCAGATACTACTGTATTGTTCTACATTCCAGTATCTCATACCTTGATATGATATCTAGTTTTATATATCATGTTTATATTTTAGTCTTGATATTTTATCTTGTATTTCATTATAATTATCTCTTATAGAATTTGTCAATTGACATGGAACTACTGTTAGTTTATGTACTCATTCCCATCCTGACTAGATATGTTGACAATATTTTTAGGAGTTGTTATGCCCTTATTATTGGACTACAGGATGATGCTAGTTGAGGCAGATCTCGATATTCTTTCACCGTGAGTTGTCTCCAAGGAGTTCTAGGTCTGGTAGTTATTTTAGTTTTGTTATTATTTTTCCTCTATTTTATTTCTTGTCTCATATGATCCTTTGTAGATTCTAGTTATTCTAGTGATATTATTATCTTCTTGTCTTATCTTTCTTAGCATTTGTGATGTGATATGAGTACCTTTATAGTTATAGATCTTTTAGAGGTTGTAGTTAGTATCGGGTACTTGACAGCGCTCTATCGCCGATACTGCGACGTAGGCTGGACGTGGCCTACGTATTCGTACCTGTATATCCGGGTGCGGGTCGTGACACAGATGCTCCAATTTTTTTATGACATTATACATGCCCGACAACATCGAAATCATATCTCGACGCTGATTGGACCAGATAGCAAGGAGGTTGCGGATGCGAGAGCTTTGCAAACAGAGGTGGTCAGGTACTATACAAGACTTTATAATTAGACTGCGTATTTATTAGTTTTTTCTGACATTATCTGCAAGTGGCTGGTTACTACTATGGAAAATAGTATTTTACTTGCGCTTGTGACGATGGAAGAGATAGAAGCTATTGTCCAGAATGTGGATCCAAATAAGTTGTCTGGCCCGGATGGTTTTGGGAGCCACTTCTATAAAGTCCACTTGGGGCATAAAGGAGGAGGTCTTGGAGATTGCGAGTGACTTCTTTGTGACAGAAAAACTACTGCAGGAATTAAATCATACATTCTTGACTTTAGTTCCGAAGAAAGAAGGAACGACTCAGCTTAGTGATTTTCGGCCTATCGCCTGCTACAATTTCCTGTACAAACTTATCATGCACTTGATTTACAGAAAAATGGAGTAGATTATGCAAGGGCTAGTCTCTCTGAACCAAGCAGCATTCGACAAGGGGCAATCAATTGCAGATAATAGCTTACTAGCGCACGAGTTGATTCAAGACTTTAACAAACTAGGTGGCGATAGGGCGTGCGTCAAATTGGACTTTCGTAAGGTATATGACTCTGTCAATAGGGAGGTTGTGTGCCATATCATGCTTGCAATGGGCTATGATCACGTTTGGGTGGACGTGGTACATGTCTGTATATCTACCCCTACTTTCTCTATCCTTGTGAAGGGACAACCTTTTGCTTGTCTTATGGATGTGACAGTTTACAGAAAATGGATTGTTCCTCTATACAAGAGGGTACAACCTCAGGACTCACATCTCATTTATATGGATGATTTTTTGGTATTTTTGGTTCCATCCAGAAAAGGGATCGCGGAGCTGACAAAGGTGTTGAAGCGTTTTGACGATCCCATAGGACTACAGCTTAAAGCCTGACTTAATTTAATCGTGTGTGTCAGCAGAAGGAAGAGCGAGCAATGCTACTTGGTGTGGAGAAAGGTGAACTAACAGTAAAATATTTGGCTATCCAGTTATCCATCAACTATGCTCGCGGGAGACTGAATGCCAAAATCTGGTCGATTATGCACAACATCGTTTGGAGGGTTGGCATGCCCAGAGCCTGTCTTTTGGGGGTTGCATTGATCTAATTCGTGTTGTCATATATGCCTATGTTTTGGTTACAGACTATCATGCTTCCCACGACGACTATCCGCCGCATAGAGAAAATATGTGCTAATTTTATTTGGAGGGGTGGCATTCACTCCATCGGATGGGAGAACCTCTGTCGACCTGGTGAGAAGGGGCAGTAGGGTTGCGCTCCTTAAGGGTTCTTCGAGATATTGCAGGCATTAAACAAGCCTGACGTTTGCTTGCCAAGGACACCTTATGGGCAATCTGGACGAAAGAAAGATACATCATGACCGAGCAATCCTTTTGGGGGCTTCGAGCAAATAACAATGATTCCGTCACCTGGAAAAAAATGTTATCGCATCGTAGCAGACTGAAAGATCTTATTTCTAGAGTAATGAAGGATAGTGAGACTACTGATTTATGGCTGGACCCCTAGATTAATCACCAAAATCTAGTAGAGAGAGTAGGCTGGCATGTGTATGAGTTGGAGGGGAGGCGGACGCTGGTCAGTGCCATTCTTGGCGAGGGGATGTGGAGGCCAGACTTGCACCCAATGACGAGGTAGTTGCATCAGGAGGTTTGTGCTGTTGAGATTGATAAGCATTGTCCCAATGGGGATCGGTGGGTATGGACGCACACGGGACAGCAACAGTTTCCTCATTTAGTGGTGTATAAAGCGGGTTGACAAGTTCATCCGCGCGCGCCAATGGAGTTTGCTGAGTTTGTATGGATGAAAGGGGTTGCTAATAAAATGCAATTGTGTATGTATAAAGTTTGCCTAGGCCGATTACTTACCCAGGAATGACTGCAGCGGTTTGGGGTGTCGGTCGGGTCACAGCGTGCGAGCTATGTCAGCATGAAGATGAATCTATGGGCCATCTGTTCTTCTGTTGTCCCTTAATTACGACACCGATATGGCAACACCAATGTAAGACGATCAATCTTCAGTTACATGGGTCTCAAGATTGGAGAGAAGTGACGAGGATATCACAGTAGAAAAGAGACGAGGTACTCAGTGGTAAAAAACAGGCTATGGTGCGTCTAGCAGCCTCTGTCTGGCATATATAGAAAGAAAGAAATAATAGGACGTTTGAGACTTTGCTGACGCCCATTGTGGGGGTTCTTTATAATATAGAGTATGATGTAAAAGTTGTAGAGAGGTCTCCCTCTACTATTGAGATTGAGTTGTAAGCAAGTTTTAATTAATATAATTACCCTTCTTCCAAATATATATATATATATATATATATATATATATATATATATATATATATATATGGAAAAATATAATTGTATTAATTCAATAAGTCATTACAATCAGGGGTTACCCCCTATCCCAGCCCTCCTAACATCTCCTTCTATATAATGTATGAGTCTCCTTCTATATTATGTATGAGGCTAATAGAGTCTGTACACAATCCTTCAAACACCCGATTATTTCGTTCCTTCCAGACTGAAGCAAATCTAACACGAGCCTCCCGTCTTCATCGATCAGCCATGAACACCTGAATCTACCCTGCTAGATCATGTCCACCTCCTGGACCTCCCAAACAAGAGAGCATCTTGGATGAATAAGTACATGGAGTCAATACATGATCGAATTAAAAAAAAAAGTCAAAATTTCTACTTTCTTTTAAACGAATGGAAATAAGATCCCAAGATAGCTTCTCATTCCATTTTATCTCCTTCCCAATTTTTGGTGGTTAATTAAAATCCTAGATGTTCAAGCTAGCTTACCAGCTGCTCTACTTATTTGCAATATTCATGCAAGAGCTTTAAAGCTTAGGGGTGTTGCTCTAGTTGCATGCTTTTGCAGATTGGCCCAATGTGTTGGTTTTATAGCGTAGTATTATAGTATATCTAGGGGTGGCGATGGGTAGGGTAGGGTAGGGTAAGGGCAGGAAGAGGGCAGGACACGGTAGGGTATTAACAATTTTTTGATACCTTAGGGGAATCATGAGAGTAGGGTAGGGTAGCCCTCTTCCAAAAAATCAATACCCATTACCCGTCCTTGCCCTTTACCCTCACAGGGTAGCTGAGGGCCAGGGTAGGGAGGGTAAGGGTATCACCCTTGCCATTTCAGTTTTTTTAACTTTGAAAATTATTTTTTTTGCTAGTAAACACCATGATACTTAAATTTTTTACAACATTCAAAAATCATAACAACTTAATAAGAAATAACAGGGGAAATATTTTTTTTACTAAAGGCACTGAACCCAGTTATATAGTGGAACCTGAGCTGCCTACAAACCCAAGGAGGGGGCTAGACCTGACTCCTTAGGATCAAGCACCATGTAGTTCTCTTAATCCTAAGTACTAACTAATTACAAAAAACTACAAGTATGTAGTAGTAATACTATGGCAGTAGGAGTGTGGGTAATCAGGTTTGGGAGAAGGATAGGGTCGAGGGTTTGAGAGGATTAAGGGTAGTGGGTAGGGTAGTGATTCAGTGTAGGGTAGGGCGGGTACCCGGGTAAGTGCACTAGGGTAACAAGATAAAACCCTTACCTGTCACGCCCCAGAACCAGAACACTGGAGAGCGGGGGAATGACTCAGCCAGCTACGTATTACGGGTAGATGAATACCGTATAATACGATCAATGCTGTCTAACCAGACGAGGGGGTGCATACTACATAAAAGTCTTACTATGGTGATTACACATCTATTGTCTCAATCATTCAAACAAGAAACAGTAATAGAGAACATGTAAGATAAAGCAGTAAGGCGTCCCAAACGCTCTGTCAAAATATTCTTGATATCTGGCTTTACAAAATATAGCCAGATTGATGTAGCAAAAGTATACACAATTGTTGTCAGCTGCAGTCTGACTTTAATTACAATTATGTAAAAGTAAGTACAAGACAATCCGACTAACATGTCGGTGCCAAACGGCTAAGTATAAAGTAAGTGACAAAACGAGCGGTGAAGTAAGAAACCCACTCGAGTCCTCCTGCAATCATCCCTCTAGTGTTGACCATCTTGGAGGTAGAAGTAAGCTGGATCCTCGGGGACCGGCTCTAAATCTGGCCATGCAAAACCAGAGAGGTTAGACCTCTAATAGCAAGTGCCACAAGGAAGCACGACATGAGAACTAAAACCAGTAAGTAAGAGAATATAATAATAGATCTCTGCTTTCCACTAGGATTCACATCACATCATGACACTTCGAACCAACCTCCCAACCAAACAAGGACAGAAGTTGGCCCGTCATGTCCTGACATTCTGATCATCCCAGTTAGGTAACAGAGTAGGTACAGTGCACAAACAAATCAATTTAAACGGCCATTCAACTACTACGGCTTGCTATTGTGAGTCCCAAGTTATCCTGGAATAATGCAATTAGGGATTCCTCAGTTCTTACCATGTACGAGCAAGGCTAGTCTATCCAGTCAATCATGTGCGCAATGCATGAATTAGACGAGTCCTAGCAGGACGCCCGTCAATATACAATATACAATAATAATAAAAGCAGATACTGTTCCCTGCCCGTGTGGCAGTTTTACAGTATCTGTGGGAACCAGCCGGCCCGTCGGGTATTACTTGTCCCAAGGGGGCTGCCATGTAAGAACTCGGGAATCCATTCTCTCCATGCCATCATTATTTTATTTAACTTACACTACAAGAAATAGGACCTACAATAGCAATTTTTCTATAGCGTTCAAGTGTCCCCGCTATAGAATGTTATCAACAATAGCGTTAATTCTGCAGTGCTATAAAAATATCTATCTATAGAGTTTTCTGAACACTGTAGAATCTATAACATTTTTTACATCATATGTTTGTATAAAAATGGACTTCCGTCAAAGGCTCAGCCGATCATTTTTTCATTTCCCTCTCGATTTTTCAGCGGCATATCAAAAACTCCCTCCTAAAAATTTCTATTTCGAATTTCAAGCCCTGAGATCTCCCCCACTACACCAAAATTTCTATTTCCAAAATTTCTTCCCTCAAAACTTTCTTCTTTATTTTTCCTCTCTTTTCTGAAAGCTTCTCTCGATCCACCATCATTCTTTCCTTCCTCATTTGCACCGTCTCCCGTGATGCGCCCTTCCGTAGCTTTACAAGATGGAGGAAGGGAAGGATGGTCCCAACGGGTTAGACTCGGGGACAAGGGGCGGAGGAGTGGGCGACGTCACTACTCCCACCACCATTATTTCACTCTCTCTCCCCCCTCTCTCTTTGTCGATCCAAACCCTAACCCTAAAATCTCAACAATCGCCATGTCCCCAGGTTCGAAGAAGGAGAAAGCCAAGAAGAAGAAACAGAAGAGGAGACTGGCCTTAATATTATTTTGCTCCTACTCTGACAACGACGAGTTCCTATGATAATGGTTTCTTCTTCGACTCCTTTCTTTCGGTTAGGGTCTATGATTTGGGAAAATTATTTATTTATGGTCTACTAATTTTTTTTCTTCCTCTGGTATAATGATGGCTCGTTATATTGGTTTACTACTTTTTTCTATTGCAATTTTAACTTTGACAAATACTAATGTCAGTTATAACTAGGCAATAATGAGATATGAAATTGATTGTAAACTTAAGCTTCCCTTGCTATATAGTTGGTATGACATACAACTCTTCAGCAAACTGAGTCCCTTAGCATTGCCTCTAGAATTTATTAGTTATTGAGTTTTATTCTTACATGCATGTTAATTGTTGGGTAATAAAATTGGATTTTAATGTTGTTGCTTTTGGGTTTCTTTTATGGATTTGATATTGTTGCAAGAGCAATTTCCTCTCAATATGGGTACGATCTATTGGATGTTAAGGGTATTGAGTGGAACTTGTCACAAGTTATGATTATGTTAGTGTTCCATGCTTAAAGTTTATTTGTGCTAATACTAGAAAATTTACTTATAAATTTTGCTGCTAAAAGGGGTTCTTCAGTTCAGTAGAAGACTGCTTAACATTATTATCATGTGGAAGAATGATTAAGAGATATACACACAAATTGATTAGGCTTTCTTGACTAGAAAGAACACAAACTAACTAACAAGAAAGAAAGAAAAAAGGACTCCCAGTTATGGATGGGGGGTTGCCGAAGAGGACGGGGGGAGTTGGTGATTTGGGGGTCGATGAAGCTGTGATGTTTGAGGAAATGCCTGACCGAGTCAGGCTTGGAAGGGGAGGTGGTGGGGTATTTATTGCGTTCATTTATTTATTTTTTCAGAAATGTATTATCATCAGTTTTACAGGTTTGGATATTTCAAAATATAGCATGTTGGAGGATCCATTATGGTGGCCAAATAATTGGAAGGTACCATGATGACTTTGGACTCCTACACTACAGCGCAATGCTTCTGCCAAATAATTGGAAGGTACCATGCCTATACTGAAGTTCACCATGGATGGGTTTTCTAGATAAATTTTTGTAGTATGTTATTTGATTTTTTTTTTCCAATTGTATGATGCTATAGTGAGCAATACTGCATTCTTCTGGAGTTCTGCATGAAGAGACCAAAAACGAATTAAACAACAGGTTATTTGTTAATTTATAATCCCAAGTTGAAGTACAATACTTTAAGATGCACAAAATACTAAACGGTAAACTGTATGATGGTCATCAGAACTGACGTAGGGAGTTGTTGGGGGGTATCGGGCCATCGGCAATCTGATTGTGGAGAGGTCTAGGACCCCACTTAAGGAACTATGGACGTCATGTGTCGTTGATCCGATGGTGCAAAACTGAGAACCCCACTACGGATGCCGATATCCAATTCACCACACTGAACGTCCAACCCAAGGATACAACAATGGAACAAATCAAGTTCCCACCAAAACAAAGCTTTATAATAATTTAAGTATTCAATAATTTTAATAACTTATTACAAGAGCGAACCTTACTTATAGGATCGAGAGGATACAAAAAATTAAGTATTAAAAGATCTAGAAACTATTAAATAAATAAACCTAGAAACTACTTGAAAATAATATTACCATATATAGAAACTCGTAGACTATTTTGAGATCTTCTAGAAAGATTAGTTAAATTGATTGGACCGGTCAACCAATTGGACCAGTTGATCTACCTCGCTCCCATTTCAAGAACATAAACACAACCACACTGTTGAGTGCAATCTACATTTTTTAATGTATCCAAAAAAATTTTAAGAAAAAAATGGGTATGTTCCTACATTAACTTGTGCCTCAAAGGTGCTGCATAGTAAAGTCAAATCGTAAATACTTTTGGAAAATGCTCCGTTTTGTGGTGCGTACAATTACCACTTTGATAGATAGGCAAGTATCTATATTCAAATCTGTTTTCTTATAGGTGAGATGATAATAAATGACGACCATGATTGTTGGATTTAAGTTCTGAATGGTCCATCATGCAACTGCCAGTATGAGTTCTTTCCAGACGCTAAGATATGTTCTTACAGTTTATGTGAACTATCTTGTATATAATTTACGTTGTTTCAGCACCTTCTCTTTTCTTTCATCTTCAGATTGGAAGATTGAACTGAAGAGAGATCCGAGTAACAACATTGGAGGCTTTGCTAAGGTGTCGCTTCGAAGCCATATTTGCTCAAGTCACTTTGTGGATATAAGGATGCTTGTTGTACTTCTATTAAAGGTGACTACAGTCAGAAATCAGAATGACACTAAATGTTGCTATTCAAAAAAGAAGCACGATAGCTGTTGTGTTATGCCACAACAGTCAGCTCTTAACTGGTGCAACATTTTGTTGTTACAATTGACCTGTATGATATGTGAAGTGTTTTTTCCCCTTTTCTATTGATATATAATATGGGTCCTGTGGTAATTGAATCAATGGATTTCTTGTAAATTCTCTTCTCTGTAGACCCTGTTCAATTCTGAGCTAGGTGCCATCTACATTAATTCTTGTTGTGTTCTTTAGTTTATTGCCTTGGATGGTAATCTAAATCAGTTTTAGCATTAGGTGCCTGAGTCATCTAGAATCTTATAGAGCACCGCAAAACTAGTGTTTCAGGTGCCAGTCATGTGCTTTCTATATGGGACTTCCATCAAGTAATTGTACTTCTCCTCTAAGTTGATTGCTTTTTCGAGGGACCATTTCTGTTGATTTATTCGTTTTTTATCACAAATAAATTATCTCATTGAAAAATGTTTACATCTCCAGACCATGATGCTGTTATAGTTGGGAAGCTGAAGGGGCATCCATATGTAGAGGATTCAAATAGCATTGACAGACAATATGTAGAGATAGATAGTGTTTGATTGGATGCAGCATGTTCCTGCACTGGAATGGTACATTCCTCGCTGTAATCTTGTGCATGGAGATTGGGGAATCAGCTTTGCATATGGTCTTCATGCACTACAAGAAAAATGGCTTTTCTTGACGGTTTTTCCCCGTCAAGAAAGACTTTTCTTGACGGTTTTGGATCCGTCATCTAGGCCCCCGTCAAGAAAAGTCGACGCTTTTCTTGACGGTTTTTTATTTGTTTTCTTGACGGTTTTAAACCGTCAAGAAACAAGCTTGTCTTGACGGTTTTAAACCGTCAAGAAAACAAACAAAAAACCGTCAAGAAAAGTGTCGACTTTTCTTGACGGGGGCCTAGATGACGGGTAATGACCGTCAAGAAAAGTCTTTCTTGACGGGAAAAAACCGTCAAGGAAAATATTTTTTAATGTTTAAAAACCGTCAAGAAATGAATTTTTTTTGACGTTTTGCAATCGTCAAGATAAACATGTTTACAATAATATCAATATATTCCAGAATCCAATTACCAAACACACATAATATCAATATATGCCAGTTACAACACACACATAATATTATAATACACAATCTTTTTATTGATCACAAATACAAAGTTTGTACATCACAAACATCCAAGAATGATATATACAAAGTATACAAAAATTCTTCTCAAGATTGGAGGAAGAAGAGTACAAAGAATCACAAGCATGACCATAATTATGATGATGATCCTCAAGGTGATAATATGAGCTTGATTTCCTTCAAGAGTCTTCTCAGGATTGTGGACGAAGGAGAACAACCTGGTTATTGTCAAGAACAAACAAAGAATCACATACTAAGGGCTTAAAGAAAATTTATGTATGACTCAACATATACAATACATAATGCAAACTAACATGCATGGATGCATACATGACATAACTAAGATTAGAGTGCTCAATATTTCTCTTGTGCTCTAAGCTTTCCAATTTGGCAAAAAGGGATATTTGAGAATGAAATCAGCATGTAAGGATGAGTTGAAACTTTAATCTTCAGTTGTCCATGACATAGATACCGGTATATTATTTTATTAAGCATGAAAGGTAGCATGCATGACCAAGAAGAATGGGTCAAGTTTTATAAGTCCAGGAGTGCCTTCAATAGGTCATGATGTAATTCCATTGACCCTAATATCATAATTAGTTCCCCAAAAATGACTGGCTTCACAAATGGACTCAGTTTTATGAGTCACTTCCCATTTTACATTATTTTAATTTTTATGGGAAATTTCTAAAAACTATTGCAGCCTTGAACCTTGACATCTCCCTAACACGCCAAAGGCCTTAGCCAGTAGGCTTCCCCATCTTAGTCACCAGCTTGCAATTTGAAAAAAGCCACATATTATTTTCTAGAGGATAAGCCACCAACTAATGTTGCACAAAAAGACAACTCAACAAGTGCTTCGTGACTGAAGTATAGTGGAGAGAATTATACTGATGTACTTCAAAAGTAAATTGAGCCAGAAAGTATAATAGATGTTATACCATATCAACATGCAACAAAGTATACTCACATGTTCGAAAGCCAAGGTGACAAATCCTCCATTGCCTGATGCTCCGTTAACATGAATATCTAGCTTACGAAAATGTTTGATGGTTGTTTCTACACTTCTTGCCACATCCTCCTGCTTGCACAGATCGCCTTCAAGCCCAACAGCCTGTGTGACATAATTGATAAAGATTTATGTATTATCGAAGCATTAGGCTAACCAGATACATATTAGAGGATTCTCTAATATTGGTAAAGATTAATGAAGATCCACCTATGAATTCTTCCATTTTAGATAGCTTCATTGCCACATCCACCTGTAACATTATAAAACTATGTAGTTCTAGTTCAATATTTTCATAAATGAAATATTGCATCTAGTCTTATGGACATATCAAGAAAACTAGCAAGTTCGTGGGGAAGTATATTTATCACATCATTAGAAGAAAGCAAAAGGTAAGGTGATGGTCTGATGGCCCAATGCACCCTGCACATAAATCTTGCAACAAATTTCAAGTACCAATCATATAACTCTAGTTGGCATATGTAAGAAGAAAGGGAAAATGAATAGATTCCAATTAAGATGCAAATGGAGCCCTTAAAATTGCTACGTGAAAGACAATAAACAACTTCCTAGTTTAGAAATGTGTCTGAATAAAATATTAACTAATAGAAAGAACAATACAAATTGGGTGGTATTGGTAGTATCCTCCTACAGGACATTAATTATGTGGGAAAACACATAATAAAGCACTATGTAAGTTTAAAAATACATCAAACAATCTCATGATGTGTGTAGTATGAGTACTATATGTGGATTATGAAACTATAACTATAAAGTTGTTTGAAATCTAAAATTATGATGAACAGAAAATAGTTTATCGAGCCAAATAGAGAATCCTTTATATGGGATAGCTGATGTATAGTTGTTTCAAGTTTATGGAGTTGTCTTTGCTAAAGGCATCAATGATGTTATCCTCGCCAAGTCCTTCAAGACTGATGTCTCGACCATTTAGAATGTCAAGGCTGACCTTGCACCTAAGGCCTAACCTTGCATCTCTATTATGTCCTACTTCATATGCATAACGAGTACTTGGAGCCAATTGTTTCTTAATTTTATCGAGGAATGCCTATATACAATATTTATGTCCTACCCAAGGGCTTATTTTTAAGAATTTTTTGTTGTTACCTTCACTCATGAAACAAACCAAACAGTTCTAGAATATGCACATAATATTTCAAGGGTATGTTGTTGCTGTTGGTCTTGCTCCCTTTCCTGCTACTTTTTTTCCTTCTGAGTTAGGACTAAATTGTTGTAGAAGACGTACCACCTCATGATGCTAGGACTAAACATATGTTACCACAATTAATATACTTTTTAAGAAGAACATCACTAGTATTTAACTTGTTTTGATGAAGAAGCCATATCAATTTAATTACCAGTCCCGCATAATATCCTCAACCTTATTTTAAACATGGATATCACCTTCCAAATATCCTTCTAAATACTGGGCCTTCTTAGGAAAATTTCTTAGATAAATGATATAACTTGCTTCTATTGACATAGATAATAGTTAGTTGTTTAACTAAAACAAGATCAATATGAATTAAAGCTCATCTAAATACTTGGTACAGTTTCCAATGTTGTCAAGTATGTTTCCTGTTAAGATATTGTTTCTCATATAACTGAAGAAACAAAGTTGGTAAGGAACAAGCAATGAAGGTAAATACACATGTAAGTCACCACATTGAAAGGAATCATGGAACTCACAAAAACCATAGCCTTGTCAGTTGGCACATATCAGTAAAGTGGGTTCCTTCTAAATTGTTCTCTTGCAGTTCCTTGAAAATTACTCATCTAGCATTAGTACAAGAACAACACATACTTTTGTTGACTACAAATGGAACAAGAGTCTAAAAAGGCAAAATCATATGGCCCTCCAACTTGCTGATATTTTTCAACCCTACTTGTGTTTCTTTAGGTGTGTGATTCCCCAATTTATTCTCAAAACATTGACTTTTCTAAAAAAAATCCTAGCTAACGTATAGTTCTATTACATTTCACTGATTCATAAAACTTATATTATATTAAAATTTCTTATCCTACTTCCCCAAAGAAAATGAATCACAAATGATAACAAGCTGAGAACGTTCTCACAAGCACTATAAAACTCTATTCCAGAAAATACATGGATATGAGGATCGTTCCAACCAATTTGCAGAACCCAAACGATAGCATCAGAACGTGTGTCTCCTAATTGTAGGAGACACAGACCAATCATCATCGACACGCATATATGAAATAGCAAAACCAACCCAAGAGTTTCAGAAATATACCGAAGGGCAAGTCGGAATCCGAAGGGACGCCTCGGACTCGTGCTACGTGTGCGGACACGGACGTCGCCTCGCCGTGTCGCGGCTGCGATCATCGGGTCGGCTACGGGAAGCACGCACGGAACGGGAAGCGTCCACGGGAAGCACGGGCAGCAAGGTCGGCTCTGCAGGGAAGCACGGGAAAAGCCGACGGGTCGGGACTGAGCCGAAGAGCTCGCCGGAGCTAGGGTTTCCGGGGGGGTCGGGATGAAGAACATGGGAGAGGGGTTTAGGGCTGTGGAGAAAATCGGGGTCGGAAAGGAAGGGGGAAGAGGGAACGCTTGAAGTCGGCTGCGGGGATGAGAGGGGAGACGGCGGATTGCAGGAGAACAGGGTTAGGGCACGGTCGGGAGGGCTGTGGAAGTCGGGGTGGCTGACGAGATGGTCGGAAAAGAAGCTAGGGAAGAGGGCGGAGGAGAGGGGGAGACTTACAGGCTCGGTCGCCGGTCGGGGTTCGCCGGCCGGGGGAAGACTTCCACCGGAGGGAGAGCTCGAGAGGGAGAGGGATGGGGGAAGGAGGAAAAGAAGTATGTGGATGTGAAATATATAAGAAACCCTCGATTCCCAAATTTTGTTAAAACCGTCAAGAAATTTTTTTTTTTGAAAAAATTACGAAAATGGCATCTGAAATGTGCGCGCCTTTTTTTTTGCACATGCATTACTTGACGGTTATCAGCAACCCGTCAAGTAATGCAATGGGTTTTCTTGACGCTTTGTATAAAACCGTCAAGTAATATGGTCAAATTTTAATATATAACAGAAAAATGGGTGTTTTGTTGACGTATGTCTAAAACCGTCAAGATAACTGCTTTCCTTGACGGTTTTGACCATACGTCAATAAATTGACCGTCAAGAAAGGTCATTTTTCTTGTAGTGATGGAATCTTCATGCTAATCATCGGAGGGAGAGATTACATTACCAAATGAAAGACAAAAGCAATTAATTAGGATGCATGGATTCCAAGATTAAGACAGATAAGTTTCACCATCTCCCTGATGTTTCCTTAATCCTTCTCATCTATATTTTTGTATTGATGTTTCCTTAATCCTTCTCATATAGATGTACAATACACCTTTAAGCAGATTTGGCAGTACAGTTGTAAAGATTGACTACTCTCGTGTTGATGTTAAATATTTGCATGCTTTCTTTACAACTGACATTTTAGATTTGTAAGCATGTTTACTTATTTATAGGGGATTTGGATTAATTATTCATAGTACTATTTAGATGGGATTGCATGTTTATTTAAAAGTGGATTATCCTAATCCTACTCATATGGGCGGTGGCCTATATGTATAAAAGGGGGATATGAGCCTCCTTTCTAAGCAATTCTCTCACAATTAGTTTGTTCCTTTTTCATTGTGTTCTTTGCCTCATGTTCTCTAACTCAAAAGACAAGAGTTGGATAGTTAACAAAACCACTTTGTTGGGATTTTGATCACCATTATTTATCCTTTTTGTCCTTCCACACAAAACCCCCTGTACGATGTCGAGTTCTTCAAGTCGACGACACGTGAACCCTAATTTGATCAATTGGATCATATATTGTTGTTGTTCTTCACCTACAGGTGTTCATGTACACAAAAAAGACACAAAGTACAAACCATTGGATTATATTTTTTCTCCAGCCCAGTTCCATGTGTTGTTTCCTTCACAATTATGTCCCCAAACTAATGGTTGCCAGCAGTTTTAAGCTCCCAAAATGACCTTTTCCATGAGCCCTTTTGACCTCATAGGTGTTCATATGCATCAAAAAGTGTCATAGTGAACGATGATTTCTTAAGCTTGATTGACACATGATGTCAATAAAGTATGAGAATCTCTACCAGATGAACCATAGCAGCTTTAACTGCTAAAGATGCTTATGTTCAAAAAATGAGAATGTATACCAGATCTATCATGTTGTAAAATTCACCTAAATTAGAAAAACATCTATATATCCCCAATTACAAATATTTTCCTAATCATCTGTCTATCCAATTATAAGGCTAGCTAGATTTGAACATTTTACTGATCAAGACACATGATAGCTCTTGAAAATCTAAAAAACTGATATGGTATCAGAGCAACCCGTATCAAGGCAACAAAAAAAAACTGATATGGTAGCAGAGCAACCCGTATTAGGGAAATCAAGGTCCGGATCTCAGTTTCATGTACATCTTTCAAAATGATTCTACTGGCTAATTGTGTTATTTTTCTTGATATTATTTATGAATGGGATTTCAGTTAATTTTAATAACTTATATTGTAGTTTATGGCTATTACATGCTAATTGAAGGGTCATATTAGTCATTCTCCTGTTACGCCACAATTTGTATATTCATCAATATATTGTGCTCATCATCATGTGTTTTATTCTCAATTTTGTGTAGGTTGACGTATATGTTTTTGATGGTTGTGGATAGCTGCTAGAAGGAAAGAGGCGATCGAGCTATTTTTTGGCCTACAGATATTTGTAAATGGAATGGTTTATTTTGGACTACAGATACTTTGTAAATGGAATGGTTTATTTTGGCGTACAACTACTTTTTCTACATCTTGAATGTTTTAATGACTACTACTTTTTGTACATCTTGAATGTTCTAATGAAATATTTCATATTTTGGCAAATCTTTCCTATATCTTGATTGATCGAAATGCAAGTTGCGATTGAAATTGTTTGCGATTATTGTTATTTATATGTGATACAAAGCAGGTTATGAAATATAAAATTCTGTAGCATATATGAAATAATATGAAATTCTGTAGCAGGTTTATAGCACTCAAAACGTCTAAATTGCTGCTACCACAATAGCATATAATGAATGCTATAATAAATCAAACCATCTATAGCGTTCATGACAATCAATTCATCAAACGCTATAAATCGTCCACATCATTCACAAACGCTATAAATAATCCATAGCATTCATAAACGCTATAAGTAATACACAGCACTCACGAACGCTATAAACCATCTACAACGTTCTAGAATGCTATAAAGTATTTACAGCATTCATAAACGCTATAAACCATCAACAGCATACACGAACGCTATAAACCTTCTACAGCATTCATGAACGCTATAATGTTATAGCGTTCACATGTCTGGACATACTATAGCGTGGACGATTATAGCGGACAAAATATGCTATAGAAGGCTTTCTATAGCGTTCTGTGCATGCTATTGTAGGCCATATTTGTTGTAGTGTTAATAGTCCCTACGTTGAGTGAAATCCCATGCCGTGGATCATGGTCATTCAAATGAGTACTTTCGTACGGGGTACGATATGCACAACTCTACAACGATACCAGTGCGGTTAGGTTGCAGGTCTTACATAGCATAATGCAACAATCAAATCTAACCACGGTAATCATGCCTTGACCATAAAGTACACATGTTTTTTTTGTAGAAAATAAATAAGTAAATAAATAAATAAATAGATTGAAGCCTGCATGTGCATGTAAGTCAATATTCGGGATCAGCCAGTCGATTACAATAGTTCATAACATGAACGTGTCTCATTCATTCAATTCAATAAGACGACTAGCCAGTCTCTTAGTTCCGACTAGGAACGCATGATTAATTTAGTCAAGATAACCATTATTATCAATGATGACAAGGCATGAAAGTCAATTAGCATTAACGGGGGTCGAGTCTATAACTCTCATGGTCAAGTCCCAATCATACTGGGTATCCCAAAAATCAATCGGGACACAAGGCACATTCCACATAACAATTGATATTAACAATATTATCATATCATGATTTTATCGAGTTTATGCCAAAAGGCGTAAGGATATAAAATGGACGTTAAATATCTAATAAGATATCAATATACAGGGCTATAGAAGATCAGGGTAAGTAAGGTCAGCGTACGCTCAAGTCAGGCTACGCTCAAGTCAGCGTACGCTCAGGTCAAAGAGGCAGCGTATGGGCTCCATACGACTCCTCACCATCCAAGTGAGCGTATGCAAATCATACGCTCCCAAAAGGTAGCGTATGAACTCCATACGACTCCTGACCATTCAAGTCAGCGTATGCAAGTCACACGCTCCCAAAAGGTAGCGTATGAACTCTATACGACTCCTGACCATTCAAGTCAGCGTATGCAAGTCATACGCTCCCAAAATGTAGCGTATGAACTCCATACGACTCCTGACCATTCAAGTCAGCGTATGCAAGTCATACGCTCCCAAAAGGTAGCGTATGAACTCCATACGATATACGCTTCCAAAAGGTAGCGTATGCAAGACACACGCTTCCTAAAAAGGTAGCGTATGGACTCCAGACTGCGCTGCGCTAAAGAGCGCGCACAGCTCAGTGACGCAAGCTAAAAAGCTAGTGTACACTGCTCACTGTCTTCTCCAAACAGCAAGAACTCCATGGTTGCACCCCAAAGCTTCAAAGGTCCATAACTTGGTCAAAACAAGTCCAAATCCAACTTTCCAAAGGTCAAAATTGGGTAGAATAAAACTCTCTACAATATAAAACCATCAAAACTTGAAAACAAAGAAGTTTGATAGATCAAAACCACCAAACTACGAAAACAACTCATTTCTAGATCTACAAAAATTAAGACTTCGAAATGAAAAATGCCAAGTTCTAAACTCTCTTAGGATCACGAGAGGAAGATAAATGAACCATAAAAACATGGGTTCTCATGTGGAGCAAGTTGTACTTGCCTACGGTTTGGTAGGTGGAGAGAGTAATGAAGAAGAAGAAGAGGAGTAATGGTGAGAATGTGAGTTTATGAGGAGAGAGAAAGAGATGTAAGCTTTAAATAGAAAAGAGGGTGGTAGGTGGGAGTTGGGCCGGGTCCAATGGGTCCAATGGGTCGGGTTGTAGGGGATCCAACCAAAGCCAACCCGAACCCAAAGCCTAGCTAAAGCAGAGAATAAAAGCAGGAAATAAAGTGCAGAAATAAAATTGTAGAAATATAATTGCAGGAAATAAATTAACATGAAAATTTAGAGAGCAGATTAATTGATTAACATGAAATTAAAGGAATTTAAATACAGGATAATACATGATAAATATTAAATAAATACTCATGAGTTGCACTTGTATAAAAATACGCATTCTGGGAACGGGGAGTGACATTACCCTATCCTAATTTCAAGAGGGTAAGGGTAGGACTTGCCCTCCTAGGATAGAGGGTAACCATGGGCACCTGAGGGTGCAGGGTACCCGGCTCGGGTAGAGGGCATCAGGACAAAATCGCCAGCCCTAAGTATATCATCCATGTAGCAGCGACGCAAATACTAGGCACGTCCCATTGTATCTTATTTGGAATGTAGGTGTCCGTGTCCTACATGACACACGACACGCGGATATTGTATTATTTATTAGAGTGCTTTTGCTTCTTAGCCTACCATATTCCACAACATACTTTATCGTTCAAAAAGAAGCTCAGCTGCAACTGTAAGAAGTAAACCTACAACAACAATAAGAAGTATATATATGAAAATTCATATATATCACATTATTTTGGTCCAGCGCAGTTCTTCAACTGTGAGTGACTCATTCATGCTTTGACTATTCCGTACGAGTCAGCAGCACAATAATAGTGTTATTTTTTCTATTATTGTGTCAACATCATCTCATTTGGATGAGAATCCGAAGAGTACAACTGTACTAATGCAGCTGTGGGGATTGCTGAACAGGAGTGGAGAAATAATGTCGGCCTCTGGCCAGGGTCCCAAATGAAAAGACATGGGAGGGCGAGGGACCGTCCGGCAATATGCACGTGGAACACCGAGTCAGGCGCGCAGGCAGAAAATTCAGTAGCTAACCGGATAGGAAGAAAGTTGGCTTTATTTTATTTTATTTTTTCTAAATTGTACTTCGATACCTTCAACTATATCAATTTTTCAACTTCATATCTTAAGCAATTTTACTCAACAACTTAATATCTCAACTATTATTTTTTTTTTCAAATTCATACCTAAATTTTTAAAAATTCCGAAAATGCACTTATTCCTTCCCTCTCCCCAACTACCCTCCCCCCCTCGGCCCCACTCCGGCCACCCCCCCTCCCGCACAGCCCCAGCCCCCCTCCCTCCCGCCCCGTCCGCCCTCCAGCCACCCCCCTCTCCCGCTTCCTCCCCCCCCCCCCCCTCCCGCTTCCGGCCGCCTCCTCCCCCCCCCCCCCCTCCCGCTTCCGGCCGTCTCCCCCTCCTCTCCCGCTTCCGTCCACCCTCCCCCAGCCCTCCCTCCTCCCACGCTGCCGGCAATATGCACGTGCAATTAAGCCATTTTTTTTTGAAACAAGTTGGCTTTATATTAAAAGTTTTACTTGGTAGTAACATAAAAAGCAGTCTTGTAAGAACGACCGACAAGTGGACCGAGTCCAATCAATTTATGACAAGTGAACCGGATCCAATCGGTTTATACCAAAAAATTGATCCGGTCTGATTAAAATCGGATCTTTAAAGAATTGTCTGATTCTTTTCAAAATCGAAGTTCCAACGGTGAACAGGCCGAATCGGTTCACAATTGAATCCGGTTAATTTTGATTTTTTTTTAAAGAAAATTTAAAATAAATTATCATGTGAAATTTGTACCATTTAATTCTTGGTCTGATTTTGAGAGACCGTATAATTGTAAAATTAAACCAACCAACATACTAAGAACTAAATCAAACTAAACCAAGAAGTAAAAAATAGATATCTTACCTATTTGAACCAAACCAAATCAAGTATAGATGAACCACGGTTGAACCATGGTCCACCCTATACCAAAAATATTCGGTTCAATTTTTAAAACATTGATAAAAGAGAATTGTAAATTATTTTATTTGGCAGGCTTGCTTTTTTCAGTAATGTTACTCTAACCGAGAAGGGGGAATGCACGCTAAATAGAGCGCCACATGATGGCCCCCCATGGGACGGGAGATGGTTCAAGTTGCAAACGGTCCGGGCCGGGCCGGCCCACGGGCCGAAGTCGGCGGGCCAGATCGGGCTCGGGCCGGTCCAGGACCGGCCCTTAGGATTAAACGGTACGGGCCAGGCCAGGCCCGGTTCAGAGGAAGCAGGCCCAGTCCGACCCACTGGACCGGACCAGGGGGTAGCCGGTCCGGGCTGAACCGGTCCACGGGCCGGGCTGGGCCTTGGTCGGTTGGGGCCGGTTGAACCGGACCGGCCCTGTTTGAATGGTTTATTATTTTTTTTTTTCCTTTTTTTTTTTTTACAGTTTTTTTGTAATTTAATTTTAAAAATTTGTAATTTAATTTTGATTTTGAAAAATGTTTAATTTTGAAAAATGTTTATAAAAATTTGTAATTTAAGAACCGGACCGGCCCTTAGGATTTAATTTTTTAATTTTCATAAAAAATTTGTAATTTAATTTTGAAAAAAAAATGATAAAAGTATCGGCTGTAATTAAATTTGTAATGTAATTTAGTTTTGTAATTTAATTTTGAAAAATCCAACGGATAACCCAACGGTCGGCTGGACCGGTCCAACCGGGCCGGGCTTCGGGCCGGGCCTAACTGCATTTAAAAAAAAAAAAAATTTGTCGGGCCGGGCTGGGGCTGGGGGGGGGGGGGGGGGGGGGGGGGGGGAGGCCCGACCCGACCCGTTCGGGGGTGGGGGGCCGGGCCGGTTCGGGCCAGAGGCGGGCCGGGCTGAATGGACAGCGGACCGGTCCGGACCTGGCTCGGGCTGCGGGCTAACCGGCCCAAGTAGCAACATGAGAGATGGTGCCGGAAGGGGGCCCACGTTTGCTTGGGAGGGGTCTGGGCCACATGGTGTTCCTATGGTACACTGGCCGGTATATGTTCTGTCCGTTGGTTTTTTGCTCAGGTTTGGATTTCCTGTTTTTATTTTGTGTCATTGGATTGGATCTGGACATTCAGGATTGGAATGAGGCTAATTTAGAGATCATCTACAGTAAATTAGATTTTCTTAATCTATTTAATGGTGGCTAACAGCGTTACAGCCTGTCAAGTGAGTGGTCATCAAGGAGATTGAGAAGTCCACACAAATATACAAATCTATGAATTGCTTTGCTCTTGGACTCGTTCTTCAAGATAGTTGAAAAGGAAGATCTTTTCGAGTAGTCCGCTACGTTAAGAGAGATCGTCACAGAGTTGATGACATGTTTCATTGTGTAATCGTCTTTTTTCTTGCGATCGGTGAGGGTTTGGTTCTTGGGACAGATGAACCAATTGATATTATAAACAATTTTTATATCATCGTATATATTGATTTGGATTTATTTATGTGACAATGTCACGACATATACGGTATTTGATTGTCTTAGTTCTTGCATAGAAATTGTGATTTGTTATTTTCCAGATTGTGATTTGTTATTTTCAAGTGGACGCTGGTGTCGTTTCGGCAACTTATTTTCCAGCATCACTTTATACTTGCACAAAATCAACAATTTCAAGTATATACTTCTTCACCATCAAAAATTAATATTAACATAATATATCAAAATTTTGTGACCTCGGGCACTATAACATGGTCAACAAAATTAATTTAGGCATGATAGCTAACCTAATTATTTTAGCATGCACTAGTATCTACTTAAATTTTCAAAAATCCTAGAGTCACTCATGAGTTACTAATTTTTAAACTCTTTAATGAAAAATTGTTAGATTAAAAGTATTTTATTTCTTGACTTTTAAAGACAAGGATCTAAACAGAAAAGTAAGTTGACGTATCATAATTATATTGTAAGTTCCCATATGTGAATCTGGGCAGACCTGTCAGACCATCTATGTGACGTTCAGAAACTAAAAAACTATTTGGCACCCGCCACGTGCATCCACTGTGCACTCGGCCGGCCAAATTGCAGCCGAGCCACCCCCCCCCCCCCCCCCCCCCCCCCCCTCCTCCATTGATGCCGACTCTGTTAGAGTGGGTGGAGTTTCCAACCTATATAAAAAATACCCCAAGGTCGGATGTGGTATTCCTATATATAATAGAAATATTCCAATAGATTTGGATTGGATATTTCTATATACAGTAGGAATAACCCAATGGAGTTATATTGGGTATTCGTATATATAACATGAATACATCATTGGTTTAGATTGAGTATTCCTACATATAGTAGAATACCTCAATTAGTTGTAGGTTTGAGGATATATATATATATATATATATATATATATATATATATATATATATATATATATATATATATATATATATATATATATTCTCACCATAAAAATATATCTAAAAAAAAAGAGCAGCAATATTGCTTTACAACTTTTGAGAGAGAGAAATGATTGAAGACTATTGCGAAGAAGAGATCGCTTCAAATAATTTTTCGACATCTCTTGTTCTTCGGAGTCTACAATCATTTTTTTTTTCTTTCAAGTGAGTTGTGGTGATCCGTTTGGATCGAGAGGAGCTTGTAGAGGGTGTATTCTCTTTATTCCATTAGTGGAGGTTCTTCAGGGCTGGACTCTGATCGTCCCGTGATTTTTTTCATTTGAGTTTTCCACGTCAAAAATATCTGTGTCTGCAATTTGTGTTTGACATTTTTGGTTTGTGTGCTTTTGCTCGGTTCTCTCGCAGAACGATCAATTTTTGTGCTTCGTTCCCAACAGAGTGGTATCAAAGCTTTGGGTTCAGAGAAGTGTCTGGAGTTGACAGTCAAACCAGAAAGCAGAGATGGACGCGAAGCCGGTGCGCATGGTAAATCTGAACGATACCAACTATCACTACTGGAGGAGCAAGATGAAGGATTTGCTATTTGTTAAGAAGTTACATCTGTCGGTATTTGCTTCCGAGAGGTCCAGTAGTAAATCCGAAGAGGACTAGAATTTTGAGCATATACAGGTATAGGTACATAAGACAGTTCGTTGACGAGAACGTGTATAATCACGTTGCCACTATTGAGCATGCGAGAACATTGTAGGATAAGCTGTAATCTTTCTATGCGAAGAAGTCCGGAATAAATAAATTGTTCCTGATCCGGATGGTGATGGATCTGTAGTACAAAGATGGTGCGTCCATTACGAATCACTTGAGTGATTTTCAGGGCATGGTTGACCATCTATCCTCGATGGGAGTCAAGTTCGGCGACGAGGTTCAGGAACTTTGGTTGCTATGTACATTGCTAGACTCGTAGGAGACCGTACGAGTATCGATGATCGCTTCTGCTTCGGAAGGTATGGTCAATCTGGAGTTTACAAAGAGCGAAAAATTGAATGAAGAGATACGGAGACGTTCTCAGGATACTTCAACCACATCTCACTCAGAGGCGCTAGTTTCAGAAAGCCACGGAAGGAACAAAAGCAAGGATCCAGGTGGTGGTAAAGACAAGAGCAGAGACAAGTCCAAGAGTCGGTACGAGAACTCGGAGTGTTACCATTGTGGCAAGAAAGGCCACATCAAGCAAAACTGTTACGCTTGGAAGAGAGAGAAGAAGGGTGACAAAGGAAAGCAAAGTGAGAACAGTACAGCAACGACCTCGGCACATGGAGGTGATGTGATCGTCGTAGGTGATGAGGTTGTTATGAACCTCACCTACGATGACAATTCTTGGCTGGTAAACTCGGGTGCTTCAGCGCACGTATCTCACAATAGGGCACTATTTGCCACTTACATGACAGGCGACTGTGGAGTGTTGAAGATGGGCAACGGAGATGTGTCGAAGGCGGTTGCCATTGGAGACACTACAACAAAAATACCTTTTTATGACGGCTAAAAACCGTCATAAATGATATTTTATAACACTTTTTTGTAAGCCTGCGGCCATGATAAAAACTAGTTTTATAAATCTTTTCTAAAACCGTTATAAATGATCTCTTCATATATAACACTTTTGTACTGAAAACGTTATAAATAATACACCTATATATAATACTAAATTTCTAAAACATTATAAATATGACCATATATATAACACTTTCTTTTCAAAGCATTATAAATAGAAAATATATACATAACGTTTTTTTAAACTGTTATGGATCACACACATATATATATCACATGTTAAAGTGTTATAAAAAGCAATGGTCAATACTGACCGTTTCATAAAACATTCATTTAGAACCAAACAACATAAATTAAACAAACATTTGAAACATTACTTTTGAACTAAAATATAATATTCCAAATGTACATAATATCACTATCTTAATTACATTTTTTTCAAAAATATATCCAAATACATATATACATCTTAATTTTTTCTTTTTCAAGGGCACCCTCGAAACTTAGTATGTAGCTTCCTTTGGCTTCATCAGCACAAACAGTTGACATCCTTCAAACCTGTTAACGTACAACTCTCAAAACTCAATATTTTTGAAGAAAATGTCTTGCATCAATAAGGAAACGTCAAGATGTAAGTGGAAAAAATGTATCCCTAAGATTTAAGCATGGTGCACAATTAATACAGTACAATATGACGCATTATCTGGATGAAGGGGCCGGATTGACAAACAAACATCTTAACATTAATATCAGGTAAATTAAATTTCGTTACCATTCTGCATAACACTTGTCAAACCTGGCAAAATGATCACTAGTTCCTCTTTGGCAAGTTTGCAACGGAAGTCAAGCTCATCATAAATGTCCTCCAGTTGAGATAAATGCATTTTCACCTGCAGGTATTACATATGGTGCCTTCTGGCTATGTTAATAATTAATCGTCAGTCGTTCTACAACAACTAATTATGATTAGTAAATGTGTAAAAAGCCATGCACTATTTCTATTTCTTAGCATCTGAACTATTTTTTTCTTGTACTATACAATCTGCAAACCATATATATGCCTAGTGTTAAACTATAATAGTTCACACTAGTCTAATAAGTACAAAAGTCTAAACTACAAGAGTTCACAATAATCATGTGTAAACAAAGCAAGAATTACTCAGGCTTCAAGTTCAACATTGCAGCTCCTCAGCTGATTGTGATGAACAAAATTTTGCCTGTTACTAGGATGAAAACCAACCAAAAATAAGACTGCATAACTATAAGCCAGTGCACATATACCTAGCTCTACAGGAAATTATACAGCCAATCAAAGTTATAAGACAATTTTATTTGAGAAAGTAAAATCAGATAACATGGTTGTGTCAATGATAAGAAGCAGCGATACAAAAAAGCGAACTGAAGTGAGAACAGTAAGAAGATAACATAAAAACATAAAATAATTTATTTTAGGTGAGTAAATAAAAAGAGAACAAAAAATAAGTGTTCATGAAGTGCAAACCAAGCAAAATCTAATACCTGATTTGGAAGTTCCATTAATCTTTTTAAATATTCATCCCTCTTTGTAGCTTCGGGTTCTGCTTGAATCATGTGACCAACCTTCAAATGCACAAAAAATTAATTATTCATTCTAACAAACTGACCATAGGTAGTTTGACAAAAGCTAAAGGTATGTCCATAGTACTGATTTATAGAATGTATGGATCTGATGAGGCTAAAGATCTGTAACTATAGTTGGGAGGCTGGATAGAAGTTCAGATACAAATTGCTCACATTTTCACCAACCTGTAACATAAAAGAAACAAAGTTTCAAAAGTGTATGTTATTTTAGATATTTTGTGTTTCATCTGATACCAATGCCTTCTCTATCCCTTTAATGAATTGTCATAATGGGTCAAGGTCAAATGATCATCAGAACACATAACAAAGTCAAACTCAAATATGAAGGTAGGTAGGCTGCTCAGTAGATAGATGTGGGTAAAGATGTTAAAAGCATCAGCTCCGTAAGCAGTGATGGCTGCAAGGCTCAGTGCACCTCTGAAACAAGCAAAGTTGAAACTATTGGGCTCCGACCCAAAATCAGAAAGCCAATTGTCGAAGGAATGTGCATGAGATTGTAGAGCCTAAAAATTAAAAGACGCCACTCATTAAAGCCTTCAATTATCTGATGATGCCGAACCAATCAAGTTGCGCCGGATCTTCAAGTTGCGCAGCTTCAGATTGTGCCATTGCCAGGTTGCGCTGGAGTCAGGGTGCGTGAAGCGACACGTGGTGCACTTCCTCGAGAAGCTGTAACGACGTCATAATTACCTGACAATTGACAGCACAGAGATTAAGGAAAATCTCTTCGAATCCCGCGCAACGCGACGCTCGAGAAGACTTTGTCAGCATGTAATTAATGCTGACAGCTGGTTGGCGCAAGTCATTGAATGGCGCAGGGATTAATCAGCACAACACAAAAGACCTAGTAAAAAGGCGCTAGTCGTTAAGTTGCGCCTATGCGCAGCCTGACAAAGTGGCACCACTTGATCAACTCTTAGTTTAAAGCAGGGTGACGTGGCGCGCAAACCATCAACTTCGCAGATCATGTCCACTACACTGTCCACGACCACGCGCATCTCAATCAAACGATGCCACGCGTATACAGCAGTTGTTGCAAACCGCTCGCACAGGTTGTTGCATTGCGCCCTCGTGCAACCTGATGAAGCATGTGCAAAGTGTTCAAATGGTGTTCAAGACAGAGTGACGTGGCGCACAAGCCACTAACTTCGCAGAACATGTGCACTACACTGCCCACGACCATGCGCATCTCAATCAAATGATGACACGCATCGACAGCAGTTAATGCAACCGTTTGTGCAAGTGAACAGGAAGCGCGCAATCTGAAGCGCGCGTAATCCAGAATAACTACTAAACAGTTATTCCAAGAACTCTATAAATAGAGTTTCAAATCATTCTAAAAGCATCAAGAGTGATCATAATCTCCTCCTAAAGTGCTGCTGCATTCTCCAGAGGCTCGTGTCTTCGATATCACATCGTCCAAGGGATAAAGAGATCGTCTTATGATCAGATTCTTATATTTGTACTTCCCTAGAAATTAATTGTACTCCTGTACTTTTTTTTAGTTTGTAATAAAACTTTTTGTTCTTTACAAACAAAATGGTGACTCTGTTGGGGACGACTTTCTCCTCCGACGAAAAAGTGAAGGTGATACTGCGTTAATTGGCAAAACGCAGAAGACCCTGGTCGTGAAAGTTGACCAGACAGCCTACGAGACCAAGATCAATGCTGGGGGTGCCAAGCGCACTTCTGCCACTGTTAAGAGCAAGACTTCCTCTGTTTGGACTCCTAAGTCCCCTGTGGCGCAATCTCATGCCTCTGCGCAACTCGCGCCCATCAATGTTTCGGCACAACCTAAGGAAAATAGCCTTTTGGCTAATCCCTCTACTTCTTCGATTCTGAAAATGAAGAAGACTATGTCTCGACACACTGCTGTCCAAAACAAGGAAAAGAGCCCTTCAGCCCTCTCTTCCCTGGCGAAACCTGCGTCTGTTCCTACTTTTGCGTAACTCGCGCCCATTACTACTTTGGCGCAACCTAAGAAAAATAGCCTTTTGGCTAATCCCTCTACTTCTCCGACCCTGAAATCAAAAGAGACTCTGTCTCGACACACTGTTATCCAAAACAAGAGAAAGTGCCCTTTGGCCTTTTCTTCTTCGACACAATTTGTTCGTGTTCCTGCTTCGGCGCAACTTGCGCAGGTTCATGCCTTGGCGCAACCAGCACGAACTTGTGCACTAGCGCAATGTAAAGAGAAGCACTCTTTTCCACCAAATCAGAAGCTTAGTGAGAAATCACTAAATCAAGAAAAATGTTCTTTAACTTTTCCTCATTCTGCTCGAGTCGTTGACTGGGTGGAAAGTACTGCTTTCCTTAATAGAGACAGCCAAATCTCTATCGGGAAGATGAGTTCCATTCAGAACAAACCTTCCATGTAAAAGGGCATTTTGCATATTCCAAAGAGATGGGGCAGGATCTACCAACCTTATGTATTTCAAGATCCCGACGAGGCAAACTACTAGTATCTCAAGTAGATACTCAAGCAGCTCCCCTGTCAGACTTGCGTACCTATATCAACAAATGCCAATTAGGCTCAACCTCGAGAAATCACAAGATGCATCAAGCACCAGTTGCTAACTTACAATAGAGGAAGAATGCTGAGGTGAAAGATCCTGTGACTTATGCTAACCAGCTCAGCACATCCTTGTATACTCAAGGTACAGGACACCTCAGGAACATGAACCATGTCCCGAATATCATCAAGGACTATGTTTCTGCAACTTCTTCCCATCCTGTTAGCGACCTTCGTGAACTCTTAATACAGAAGTGGAAGGTTGCAAATCCATCCCGTCTAGCGGTGGTCCAACAACAAGAACATCATTGCAACCACCATCATGAAGTTATCATCAAATGCTGCTGTCAGTCAGCCAAGCGGTCCGTCTTTGATCGTTTGAATTATGTTCAGACTCCCGATCCAATCCTAGTAGACGAAGATAAACTTCTCTATGCTTCTGTCAACATGGCATCTCGAAGCACTGGGGGTGGAAAACGTCCAAGACATAATGCATCCCACAATCCTAGTCAGCAATACTTAGATCGGATTTATGAATCCAGTGAAAGAGTATACCAATATACCATATCAAAAAGCCGAGATATAATCGGTCAAAGAAATCTTCTTGATTCAAACTAAGATTCCTTCAGTCAAAAAGATATCCCTATAACTTATTCTGGGAATAGTTCTTTATGTGACTTTGACGCTGACAGTGAAAGTTCTGAAAGGACCATTCTTTCCACTAGCTCGTCTTCAAAGGCTAGAGAAGTGACTGCTTATGCCGTCACAGAAGATCAAGACACCTCCACTTCTTCCAGTCAAGAGCAGAGAATTGCTGCTTTGGAGGCCAGTTTGAAGAACATGGCTAAGATGATGGCAAGCATGCAACTTTGATTACGGTACAACATACAGTTCCACCAGTTGGGAATCTGATTCCAACTCAAGAACCTGTGACGACATCAGTTCCCACCAATATTGATCTGGGGGTATAATCTCCTCACACTACTTCCATTCCTGCGTAGGCTATTCTAAGTCAATCCGGTGCAGGGGTGGTACTTATCATGCGGTACCCCCTCCTAACACATTGAATCAATCTACTACTCCACAATCAACAAGAGATACCAATGAGGTCGTAAAACTTTTACGTACTCAATTTGAAGCTTTCAAACAGAAGGGTGGCCTGCAGAAGCTTGGGATCAAATAGTCCTATCCCATAGAATGAAAAGAGGTCCAATTTCGTCCTAAATATAAGCCCCCTACTACTATGTTATTTGATGGCAGCACGTCTCCAAGTCAATACCTCAACCACTTTGAGGTAACGACTGACCAACTCCAACCAAATGATGCTCTTCTTACTAGAGTATTTGTTGGCTGTTTAGCTGGTTCTGCATATGACTGGTATCGGAGTTTACCAGATGGGTGCATAACCTCTTTCGCTGGCTTCAAATAAATATTTTTGGAACAATTTTATGAGGGAACCAATGACATGACTATGTCTGCTCTCATCAAAATCAAATAACGACATAATAAAACGACTAAACGTTTCATTGAACGGTTTCGTCGTGAATCACTCAAAATGCCACTCGGAACTCCAGATGCTCTGACTATAGACACTTGCAAATCAAACTTATTGCCTATAATCAACATGTGGACAGGATCAACACAGTTCCAGGATTGGCCTTCTTTCATAATGAACGCCAAAGTCGCAGAAGAAAGCGCTGACAAATACAAGCAATTAGGCATTCAAATGCCTAATCTTGATAAAGAAGAACATGCTACACCAAATAATAATGGCCGTCAGAATAATCGCAAGAGCAAAGAGACTTTAGCCATTAACCTTAAAGGCAAAAAAGCCCTGGCCGTCAATGTAAATCAGCCAACATCTACCCCTTCAGCACCACCACAACGGGCACCTCGTCCAAAAGAAGAATACTCTTTCAATAAAGATGACATCATGAGTATCTTTGATTGCCTCATCAAGAGCAATAAACTCCAACTGCCAGAACCTAAAAGGCCGATGAAGTTGGTAAGACTGACCATCCTAAATATTGTGTTTACCACAGGTTTATTGGACATCCGACTCGAGTGTGCTATGTGCTCATGGGTAAAATACAAGAGATGGTCAATTTTGGTGCAATCACTCTCCAGCAAGACGAGAAAACTGTAACGGCTAATGTCGTCTCCTTACAGTTTGGAGATTTTTTAGCTCAACTTGTATAAGACGGCGTTGTCCCTATTCTGAGAACTACTCTGGAGATTGTCAATCTTCCACCAGCACGGACAGATGGTCTTGTTCCTCTGTCTATTGA
The DNA here is from genome assembly GCA_029216955.1 of Iris pallida. Classification (NCBI taxonomy): domain Eukaryota; kingdom Viridiplantae; phylum Streptophyta; class Magnoliopsida; order Asparagales; family Iridaceae; genus Iris; species Iris pallida. The sequence goes on from JANAVB010007598.1 coordinate 2,011,758, forward strand.
TAAAGGGGAGATCATACGGATACATCCTGATTTAGTGACAGACTTTGAAATACCATCTTCTTCCATCAAGTCTAAAAAGGCCACTAAAAATAAATTATGTCACATGATTTCATTTGGTGAGCCTTGTATTCCACCTCTAACTGCTACCTTCATCCCGGCAGCAGATAATCTACTACTAAAATAAGCCAAACTAGCGACGTCCAGATACGTCGCTAACTAAGAAAAATACGTCGCTAAAGGTAATTAGCGACGACTTTAGCGACAGAAAATGAAGGTCGCGAAAGAGCTAGTCGCAGATGACAAATTCGTCGTCCTACGTCGCTGTTTGTGACATCACCACAATGTCGCTAGGTCGTCGTAAATTTGGCGACATAGGGCGACGAGTAGGAACGTCGCCAAATTAGCGACGTTGGGCGACTACGTAGCGGCGTCGTTCCTTTTTATGTGCTGACATGTCATGCATGCCACGTCAGCAGTTTAGCGACGTATGGCGACCAAATTAGCGACGTCATCTCTATGACACGTCATCTACTGAGCGACGGATTGTGAAGGATAGCGACGTGACAGCGCTAATTAGCGACGTATGTTTACGTCGCTATACGTCGCAGAACGTCGCCATACGTCGCAGATATTATAAAAAAATTTAAAAAAATATGTTTGGTATTTTTGTTATGCTGTGTCTGTGCCTACACAGACACACATCATCACAAAAATACCAAACATATTTTTTAAAAAATTGGGCAGCACCTCCTTTGTATATCAGATCATCGCTTATAACCCAGCGTAGGTATATTTGTCATCCCAGTCGCAGATATCACAAAGTAAATATCACAAAGTAAATATCACAATGAAAATATCAACAAAGTAAATATCACAAAGTAATATCCAACAAACATACATGTCCACAATGGAGGACAAATAAGAATGAAAATTTGTGTACAAAATGGTCAATGGGCCCATAGGGCCAATACATACAAAGATGATAAAAAAATCTACTAGATCACTGAGGACCCCTGCCGCACATCTGGGATAGCATGTACGCATACTGCTCCTCTGTGAGCTGCACCATAGAGACAGTAGGAGGCAGTCCAATGTCTGGAGTCGGTACCGTCGATGGACCGGAAGGACGTATATGCTCCAGCTCTCGCAGTCACTCACCATGTGCAGCAAGGGTACTCACCATCCTCTGAGTACTCTCCTCAATTGAAGTTTGTACCTGAGTGAGTGAGGCAGACATGGTCCTCTGCGATCCCTCCAGCTCGACCTGTCTACGCTCTATGCGCTGCATAGACTCGGTGAGCATATGCAAGCTGGCAGCTGTAGCCTGCTGCAGACTCATCAGTTCCTGTATACTGCGCTCGACCGCATCAAATTGCCCGATGATCATCGGATCGTCGCTTTGCGGTATGGTGATCAGAAATCTGCTGTTGCAACTTGCGACGCAGCTCGTCGATCTGACGACCAATATCCTGAGCTCGTGATGACGCCAGCGAAGCTGGAGACTGTGCACTGACAGAAGGGGTCCGGGATGACTCTGAAGCCAAATAGGTGCCGTAGGATCCTGTACCGTAGTACGTACCCTTCTGAAGATCTCCAACGGCGGTCATCCAGAGGTCGTCCTGCGATAGAACTGTAGGTGGCTAGGAGGAAGTACCAGCCCCTCCCTCTGCTGGCGCACTAGCAGCAGCAGCAGCCTCCTCTTGTAGCCGAAAAAACTCGGCCTAGAACAATGTTTGCTAACGTGTAAGTGTTTGCTAAAGTCTATATTGATATCTATTTTCCTGTTTTCTAAATTATAGTAAATTAATATAAAGAATAGAATGTACATATGCCTATGTCGTCCTCTCGTTAATGAACTCCCCAGCCCTTCGATGGATGACCAGGAAGACGGTCACCATGTTTGGGTCCTCACCCTTTTTGACCTGTTAAAATGTATTATCTATTATTAGTATTAAATATTCTATCCAATTATATATAAAATGATGTTCGTCATAGAAAATGTACCAGACGACGAAAATGCTCCGTCATCGGAATGGAGCCACCATACCACTTACTGGCGCTCGACCGTGCCACCTTGGCCTTGTCATACCGCTCCTGGTAACTGGCCTCGTCGAATCAAGCCTTCATCTCAGTCCACTGCTCTGGCGTGATCCAACCATGGATCAACTTTTCGAAGCGATCACGAGACTTCTGGTCGTGGATCGCATCACGGATGAGCTTGCATGCGACGGCAGAAAATTGGGCCTCGATCTTCGCCGCTCGGTGTGGTGGATAGAAATAGGTCCTCTACAAGAAGTAAAATATAAAAGTTATATAATATACACAAATGATTATTAAAATTTAAAAATAAATAATTTTTTACCTTGAAGTGGGCCAACCAAAAGGCCTTCCTATCTGCGGGAGCATCTGAGGAGTTAATCCAAGGCCCACATAGTTCTGTCTCAGAAATAACCCCAACTGTCTCTGTACTGCAGGAGGCCGATATCTATAAAATAATAAATTTCATGAATATATATATATAATCATTTGAGAAATATATATTAACTAATTAACATACTTCGTAGGCCCGTCCGTCCAAATTTCTATACGCGTCTCGTCCGGGGGAGCGCATGGAGGGTCGCTCTCACCTCCTGCCTGGGCAGGATCAGTCTGATCGCCGTCCTCCATATGCTCGGCGTCGGCTCTCCCCATGGAGCCGTCGAAAGGAGGAATGCTGGACGCGGGAGGAATGCTGGATGTGGGATCAGGAATGCTGGACGACGAGGGAGGAGTCGCCAACCTGCTGGAACTGCCCTGTCCCGGTAATGGACCGCGAACAGAAAGGTACACTGGCATACTCGGAGATGAGGATGAGGGTACGAAATCTGTATCCCCAGCCTATGGCAGACGGGACTGCCTAATATAATATCCTCCGCGTCCTCATCCTCCTGGTCTAGTCATACCTGATAATAATATATGACAATAAAACAAATATACATATTTATATGATAGACATCACATATTTTTGAAAAATCTCATAGTCACAGATAAAAGTGTCACTAAAGTGTCACATATTTATATGATAAAAGTGTCACTAAAGTGTCAAATATGATGATAAAACAAACGTACATATTTAATCCTCTTCTAAAAGTTCATCTAGTTCGTTTAGCTCATCTTCTTCTTCTTCTTCCTCTGCATCTTCACTTTCATCTGGATCTTCCTCTTCAGATAATTATACTTCTTCTACATAATTAGATGTGTAATGAGAAACTTTTGTCGTGTCCACTTCTATCATATTTGTTACAAGAGGTAGTTCATCCTCCTGATAAGCTATATCGTCAACCTTAAAGGTATTTCTAGCATTGGTCTTGCATACTGTCCACCAGTTCGACCTTGTTGTTCTCCATTTAGGATAACTTGTGAAGTACACGAGCTGAGCCTGACTTGATAGGACAAATGGTTCATAGGCTTGATATCGACGCCGATAGTTTATATCCACAAGACCGTGCTTGTCTACATTCCAACCTTGACCTTCAATCGGGTCGAACCAATCACACCTAAATAACACAATCTTAGCAGGCTCTATTCCATAACTATATGTCAGCTCCACAATCTCTCGTAGGACGCCATAGAAATTATTGCCCGCATCAACATCTTTGTAGTTCGAAGATCTGATACACAAACAGCTGTTTTTGGTGGAATCGAGATCCACAAAGTTGTCTCTGATCGGACAAGTTGTTGACTTGAACCTAAACCCATTAACAGTAGCTTTGCCATATTTTTGCAGCATAAATTGGTCCCTTAGCTAGCGTTCTAATAGACTCATTCTCAAGTCTTGCGTATGGACGATCGTCCTAAATACCACACAAAAATAAATTAAGCTCATTCTCAAGTGCATATACAGAAAGATAATTATAGAGTTCTCAAGTCTTACATATGCACTCAACCATGATGGAAAATAATGCCTCATTTCTTGTTATAGTTCTTCTTCTGTTATGTGTGGCCTACATGACCTCACATCTTCATTAAATATGCTGAAAATAACATCGTTCAATTAATGTAATAGTATAATAATCAACACTATTAAAATAATATAGACGTATTAATTACTTACCCCTCCAGCTTCTCTACTTTATTATCATCGCAGTTGAGTAATACATACACCTGAGCAGCCCTTAGCTCATCATCGTTCAGATATCTCTTCTTCATTTTACCCGATGGCTTTCCTGGGGCATTGAATACCTTCAGTATTGTATCATTACATTCATGATCTTCGTCGTCGTTTCTGGAAGCTCTTGTTCTATTGGTTGTAACATGAGGCTTAAAATACATCGAACAAAAGTTTATAATCTCCTCGAGAACATAGGCTTCACAAATAGAACCCTCGACCCGTGCCTTATTTTTACCTTTCTTTTTAGGTGATTCAAATGTCGCTCAAACGGGTACATCCATCAATATTCGACGGGTCCACCAACACGTGCCTCATAGGATAGATGAATCGGCAAATGCTCCATAGAGTCGAAGAATCCAGGAGGAAACACCCTCTCTAGCTTGCACAGTATTACTGCAACGTCCTTCTCTTGCTTTTCTAGACGATCAACGAGCAATTTCTTAGAACAAAGATCCTTGAAGAATATGCTAAGCTCCGTCAATGGATCCTAAACTGCCTGCGGTAAGAATTTTCGAAATACAATTGGAATTAACCTCTCCATGAATATGTGACAGTCGTGGATCTTCATACCCGTCAATTTATTTTCCTTCGGATCGACACATCTTCTCAGATTTGACACATATCCGTCTAGAAATTTTAGGCCCTGGATCCACCGACAAAGTCTCACTTTATCCTCCTTGTCCAGTGAGAAAATTAACTTCGACAGGAACTGTTTTCCATTCTCCTCTATCAAATACAACGTAGGGCGTTTGCATATTTCTTCTAAGTCCAACCTGGCCTTGGGATTGTCTTTCGTTTTTTTCTTTACGTCCATCACAATATTAATTATGTTATCAAACACATTCTTCTCAATATGCATGACATCAAGATTATGTCTGATTAAATTGGTACTCCAATATGGCATATCCTAGAATATGCTCCTCTTTGTCCAGTTATGATCTCTACCAAATCCATCGCACTTGTACCCAATTATAGGATCTTCGATAGCACATGGAAAATCTCTAACCTCTTTCCATATCGTGGCTTCGTACCACCTTGGCGGTGGATCACCCTTCTCTACAACGTCGGCACGGAATGCATTACTGTTCCTTTTGAACGGATGATCTTTTGGCAGAAATTGTCGATGACAATCAAAGAAGCACGATTTTCTTCCGTGTTTCAAGCGGAAATCCTTATTACGGTCCATGCAATACGGACATGAGAGACGGCCATGAGTGCTCCATCCAGATAACATTTCATAGGACGAAAAGTCATTGATGGTCCACATAAGGGTTGCCTTCATCTGAAAATTCTGCTTCCTGGAAACATCGTACGTGTTAGCGTCTACTTTTCATAACTGATTCAACTCATCTATCAAAGGCTGTAAGTATACATCAATGTTCCTCTTGGAATTGTTCGGACCAGGAATTATAACGGTTACAAACATGTACTGAGTCTTCATGCACATCTAAGGCGGTAGGTTATACGGAGTGACAATCACAGGCCATCACGAATACTGGGATCCCGAAAGACCAAAAGGAGTAAAATCGTCAGAAGATAGCCCCAACCTGACATTACGAGGATCTGAAGCAAAATCAGGATACACTCGATTAAAGTACTTCCACGCTTCTCCATCGGATGGGTGATCCAACACTCCTTCAATCTGTTCTCGCATGTGCCAACTCATATTTTCGGCCGTCTCTTTCACCATAAATAATCTTTGCAACCGCGGCGTTAAAGGCAAGTACTGCATTGAATCGGTCGGTCTTCTTGCACCGGTAGACCTTCCTGTACTAGTTGTCTTATAGCGATCAGCACCACAAAATCTGTACACATCTGTGTCCTTATCGACTTTGTAGTACAGCATGTACCCATTATGACAAGAATCGATTTTCTCGTATCCCATCCAGAGCGATCTCACCATCCTCTTAGATCGATAAAAGTCTTTAGGTAACTTAGCACCTGCCGGCAAGATCTCTATAATCAACTCCAATACTCGGTTGTAGCATTCTTGCGACATGTTAAAATCTGACTTAATGCTCAACAGTCTAGTAACCACCTCCAACGGTGAATGATCCTCACAACCAGGATATAATGGAGTCCTTGTATTCTCCAACAACTCTATGAACTTTGCAACATCGACATTCGGTGCCTCCTCAGCTGTATCATGAACGAAACTAGGCCCCGCAGCATCGAAAATCATGTTCACGCATCCGTCGTCGTATGCATGATTATCTGAAACAAAATTAGGTCCCGCATGCATATACGGCTCAACATAAGGCTCCGGTTCTGATGCTAAAGACACAAGTTCTCCGTGTGCGGTCCACTGATAGTAATTAGGCATGAAATCCCTCGAGTACAAATGATATGTCACTTCCACTTCTGGATAATATTTTACGTTATGATATTTCACACACGGATACTTAATTTTGGTGCCGTCCATGTACTGAGGGAACTGTAAACCCCCATAATTTATATTTGATTTAATTAATTATTTTCATGTATTTCATAAGCTATGGATTGATATGATACGAGTTTATTAGCATAATTAATGTATGTATGTGTGTGTATATATTATTATATGTGTGCATGTGCGTATTCCTATTAAATAAGGAGTATGATAGAATCTAGGATTTTTGGAATTTATTATGATTTGTTGTCTTTTTTTGATAGCTTAAAAAGATATATATATATATATATATATATATATATATATATATATATATATATATATATTTATGTATATGGTATTAAAAAAAAATATTTATGTATATGGTATTATATATATTAGTTTTGTAAAAATATATACATAAGTATTGATGGTGGCCGAAACCCCCATCATCAGCAGCTTAAGGGGGTGGGCCCGGCCCCATATTCCCATTAGCTAGAGCTAATGCTAGCAGCAGTAGCTGCAAATACTAGAGCGAACCCGAGCCCATACCTAGTCCTAATAGGAATAGCTAGCAGCGGATATATATATATAACCAACCGCTCAAAGCCAAACCCTAACCCCTCCCCGCGATCAATTAACTCTCGACCCCAAGGCCGCCAACCTTCCCCCATACCCAGCGCTCACCTTCGATCTCCTGCCCACCGTCGTTGACGTCCGGTTCGCCATCCAACCGCTCGGAGTCGACAGTTAAACAGAGAATACTCTGTTTTCGAGGAACCCAGGTACCCGATTTTAATTACAAATATTTTTGATTCTATCCAACGAAAGTTTGATCTATCGAATGCTATGCGTAGTAGACATAACCCTCTTCAAAAGCCTTCTGATAGAATCGAGCAAAACACCATATATCTCTCGGTCTTTCGAACCAAACTTTCCGAAAAACTGTCTAAACAGAACAGTTTCAGGGCAGTTCCAAACCCGTATTTGGAAGCCAAATTTTTGGCGATTCATCGACTGTTTTGAAAAACTAATTGAACACATGTGAAGACAATATAACCAAGTGTAGAACGCAACTTGTGGATCGAAGTTTTGGTTAATATGTAGGAAGAAATCTGTAAGTGAAGTTGTCGAAAAAACTGGTTTCTAAATCATAAAAACATATAGAAATTGTCCGATACGACGTGCGCCCCGACAAATCGGGCGATGTGGTCACGTGTTATATGCATCTAAAGGCGCGTATAGACATTGCGGACGTGTGGGAACTGACGAAACTCAGTTTCGTCGCGTGTGCGCGACGAAATCAACGCGTATCCGTCGAGATACTCCCGTATCGACGTTTTGCAAACTTGCCCATAACTTCATGTACAATCGTCGAATCGAGACAAAACTTGCACCAATAGGACCGGAACGAAATTCTGGTCCTGCATGCCAAGTTTGGTTCTATTCGGAGAAGGTCGAATCGGAACCCATTTTTGGCGGGCCCGCGACCCACTCAAACGGGCGATTTTGTACACGGCTCCCCGGAATCCAAAACTGGACATACCGTTGAGTTCCTCTCCTCAAACTGAAACAGTAGATATGTAGTTTAATGACTTTAGAGACCGTAGACTTTGGCATGCGTTTCGGTACAAAGCGAGTCCAACGGCGGATATCGTTTTGACCCGAAATTACGATTTTGCCCCTGTTCCAGAATTTGACTTTTGGACAAGCGTTTCCTAGGTATATCTTCTTTACCGAGACCATTTTTGATGTTTGTTTCAGCGACCGGAGTTGTTTGGAGATTGTGACATTTCTTGGCTGACATTGTGATTACTTGGACTTGCCACTTTGCACCATCAGACAAGATATCTTGCCACCTTACTCTGCGATTATTATATTCTTATTTTTAGTTGTTATTTTTAGCATTTTATTTCATGATATTTAAACTATGCGTCCAAGTCACACTTGGGTGCAACCGACTCTATCGGTCGTTTTTCTTGCTTATTTATTTTATTGCATTGACTTAGTTTATTGACCATCCATTGATATTAAGGTATTGGTATATCTCATACTCCATTAACACTTGTTGTATCACGTGATGTGAGTCACATGTACGACACGTTTCCGCGTAGTCGACTGGCCACCGATACGTTTGGAGCGTGCAACGGATAGGGGTAACTGCCAATAGAATTGTATGTTAGAAGACTTGGCGGTTACTTGAGGTACATATCAGTCATGGAGATGATGATACTAGGAATTGGGTGGGGATAACAATACCTGATGTATGGGCTTCTTTTCACTTTTCGATTACCTGTGCGCTCCACCGGAGACGCAGGCTCCAGGTGCCCTCTGACGTTTCCCAGAGCGTTATGGACGTAACCCTTCACATGGTGCCCTCTGATGCTTCCCGAGATTTATGGACGTAGGCCACTGGTACCCTTTATGGGAACTATGCCGATCCCATTTTTCAGCCAGGATTCATGCGTCGAAGGATTGTGTCTCAACTGCATATTCACAGTAGAATGGCCAGGAACCCGATTGCATGCATACTTTTCTCTTATTATATTATCACAGTTTATATGGCATGGTGTTTTCTTGTATCTTGCTATGTCCCCTGAGGACCTGGTTATCTCTCCAGGTTTAGACGATATTCCACAGGAGTACGGAGCAACATTGGAGCTATCTTATATTGATGACGAGGCAGTCACTACTGATTTCTAGTTTATTTCTATTCTGAGACATTTGTCGACATTATTTTACATCTCTTTTTCTTTCTATTTTGCGGAGGTCAAACTCCGATCTTGTGAGACTATTTTTCATAGCTGTTTGGAGTGAGTATGTTCACCCGGCTATCTTTTGATACTCTTATTTATTTATTTGGACTTTATTATCTTCTGTGTTGAGCTGTGATGAGATTAGATATGTTATTCTGGCCTGTGATTATTTATTTACAGCTTATGTGCGTATATGAGGATTCTATATATTGGAGTGTTCTTCGTATATGTGCAGCTGGCATGTTCACGTACTTGGTCCTACGTATTTTGGGACTGGGGCATTACATGAACGCCTTAGCAAACTGGAGGAATTGCTCTATGTATTCATCCCGCACACCACACATATCATCAGGACGACGATTGTACATCCATGAACGATTCTGCAAGTAGTAATTCATATCTATTTGGAAATAATTTGCAAAGATGGACACACATTATCCAATAGGCACAAATTCGTATATTATGTCTTATTATGGGACACACATTAGTAGTGGACAGTTACTAATAACCATGCTATATCGCACATAAGTTCTTGTGCATCCAACGTGTACATATACGCTATCGATTCTTACTGATGCCAATCTCATTCAGACACACTAGATTCGTTTCGATATCGCCAGGGTCAAGAAAATTGTCTTAACATTAATTTTCAAGACTTGAATATAATGTCACCTAAAACCGATATCTAAGACCCCATGACAAAGTCAAAGACCCCATGAATATAATGTCATCTACAACCGATATCTCATTCAGACACACTAGATTCGTTTCGATATCACCAGACCATATATATATAATGTCACCTACAACCGATATCTAAGACCCCATGACAAAGTCAAAGACATTATTGACAAGACTTGAATATAATATCAACTAATTACAACCACAACTAGTACTAAATAAGTCTCCTAGTATGATATAGAGGTAAATAAATAGTATACTAGATTGACTGACACTCGACTGAACACCCTCTGGACACATACTCAAGCCTATACTACACACTCACACACCACTCTACTATACTCACATAGACACACATAATTGTTACCTTATTATATATATATATATATATATATATATATATATATATATATATATATATATATATATATATATATATATATATATATATATATATATATATATATATACCTTAATATTACACACACTAACACACTCTCAAACACTACACAAACCTATAGCTAATGCATACACACACTAATATATATATCCCCATATACATTTAGTATCACACACTAATAAATTACTCTCAACTCTACACACACACACACACACACACACACAAAAATATATGTGTAGCTATATTTACCTTATAACTTAGTATCTTGAGATACCCAATCCTTACCTACACTTGGCAATTACAATAATTCTCTCTCTAATACTAGCTAATGATCTAACAATGTACTCCATTCCCGATCGGGTTTAAATTTTTATTCCCATCCCCGTCCCCGTTTAACAATGTACTCCCCGTCTCCGTCCCCGCAACCTGCCCCATTAACACTTTTGGGAGTGGATTTTTTGTTCCTGTCCCTGTTAATAATTTTTTCTTTATAGTATAAATTATTTCATTCCAAAAAATTTTACAAGATAATGTTGATAAACATTCACACACAAGACCAACAAGAAATTTTGATTTATATCATCTAACTCTCTATCTCGATTCCCTTGTAATTACTCGTATTGTTCAATGCATCTCTCTTATTTCTCAAATACTATATACATTATCATTACTATCCTCCTTAGCTCTCTCTTCCTCTCATGTCCTTTTTAAACATTCATGTGCACCACATGCACACAAACAGCCACTAGATTCCCCAAGGCCTTTGTTGCCTCTAATGAGTTCAATCACAACTCTTCCCCTTCTCATCATATTAATTTAATTCTTATACACCAAAGAACGTATTTATTATCAATATATTTTCCATTCATTAAAACTTTATCCCTTCACCCATTTTATAGTAACGATCACATCACCACAGGAGGTATAAAAAGGAGGGTAACCGCACCCGATGGTGATTAACTACATAACTATACATACTCATTTCACACAAACTTTCCAGTTCTTCCTCCTTATTCTTCACTTTCTCACACACACAGAGCAAGAGAATATGATCCTCTCCTTCGTTCCCGCATACACCTACATACCCATCACATATATTAGAGAGACAACCATTTTCTATACTGTCGGGGGTCGACTGTATTGGACGCGACATGGAGGAGTCCAAACATCGCCGGTAGACGCGTGTGTGTGTCCGTGTGTGTGTGTGTCCGTGTGTGTGTGTGCCTCTCAGTGTGTGTGTGTGTGTGTGTGTGTCCGTGTGTGTGTGTGCCTCTCAGTGTGTGTGTGTGTGTGTGTGTGTGTCCGTGTGTGTGTGTGCCTCTCAGTGTGTGTGTGTGTGTGTGTGTGTGTGTGTGTGTGTGTGTGTCTGTGTGTGTGTGTGTGTCCGTGGAAGGAGGAGGAGGAGGAGGAGGAGGGAGAGGATTTAGGTTAGGGTTTACCTAAGGAAGAGGAGTAGTAGCTCGGATTGGGGGAGGAGGAGCTCGACGGGGGGGGAGGGGGGTAGGGGTCACCGGAGGGGGAGGGAGTCGCCTGAGGGGGGGAAGAATTTGTCGTCGGGGGGGAGAGCTCGAAATTTCTAATTTTTGAGTGAGGGGAAAAAAGGAAGCAGCGTGCCCTAAGTAAAAAAGTTAGCGACGTCAAGAGTAGACGTCGCTATACATCGCAAACATTTTAATATATGACAATATATTTTAATAATATGTCACTGAACGTCGCTATTCAGCGACGTAATCTATCTAATGTCGCTGGACGTCGCTATTCAGCGACGTTTTGCGATGTCTATAGAAAGGAGTCGCTATATTACATATCTAGCGACGTAATTTCATTCCGTCGCTAAATTACGTCGCTAATTTAGCATATGTTAGTAGTGATCCTTCTTCTTCTTTCACTGATAAGATAATATTATCAAAATCAGAAGCCAAATACCAACCAGCTTTCTATTTGTACAGTCCACAATCTCGTGAACTCATGACGAAGATGGGATATGATCTACAAGAGGCCTCTGTTTGAATCATGGAAAGCGTTCTCCTGTACCTCTTTCTTTATGTCTTTCTCACAACCAATCTTGGGTTAGTTTGGGTTACTGGACAAACTCTCCCTCTCGGCACAAGAAATCTTCCAAAAATAAGGTCCAGGCAAAGAACTGCAATATGGTGTCCTTTGAGCCTGTATCCAAGGAAGAAGTCTTGACTGGTACCAGGTCTGGGAAACCTTACCTAAGAGACTACTCAGAAGGTCAAGAAGACCCTGTTCCAGCTCTAGCGGCTCCTCAAGCATCATCTTCTCCTGCTGTCAATGTTTCGTCAACTTCGTCACCCCAGATAGAGGCAACTCTTCCCAAACCGACGACAACCAACAAAAGAAAACATCCTATCCATTTTGACAAAGTATTAAAGAAAACTCCAACTTTGGGACTTGAGAAGCCATATAACTTTGATATGCTGGCTCAACTGGCCAATACTTCGGCAAGATTGTCAATTTTGGCGCTACTATATCTTTCGAGGGAGACTCGAGAAACGTTGAGTGAAGCTTTAACGTAAGCCGATACTTGTCTAGCACTTCTCAAGAAACCAGAGGAAGAGCCTATAACATGTCTTCATTGTCATTGTGCGATGGAACTGATGCCAAACATCACCTTTACATAAGATGATATGCTGTTAGAAGATAATCATCATGATCGACCCCTCTACTTTACGGGATATGTTGATACTATGAAGGTTGATCGTATCCTGATCGATCCTGGGTCTGCGCTCAGCATCACGCCAAAGACTCTACTAGATGCATTAAAGATTCCTGTGCATAACCTTTCAACAACCATCACGACAATCCTGGGATTCAATTATGGGAGAAGTGAACCTTTAGGAAAGATTTGTCTGAAAGTTCAAATAGACAATCTTCGTACGAAGTTTACTTTCTACGTGATCGATAATCACGACTCTTACAATGCTTTTCGGGGAGGACCCTTTCTATATGAGCATAACATTGTACCATACACTTTACATCAATGCTTCAAATATGTGGATGCCAATGGAGAAGTTCAAAAAGAAGTAGCCGACCTGAATCCTTTCAGGGGGGTTGAAGCATATTTTACGGACTCTCGGATGTACAAAAAGGAGTTCATGAAAGTTGTATTGGCAATGGATAGTGAGGAGGATCAGAAACATCCTTCAAAAGATGTTCTCGTGATCCCCGTCAAAGGACGTGCTAGTTGTCCTTCTTCTTCACAAACATTGACCATACATCTTTTTTCTCATAATAAACAGCCTCTTGCTGTAGAAAAGGAATAAAGGGAGCTCACCTCTTCTGAGCCGCTTGTTATCGACCTCCGTCGTAACAAACCTTCTCCTTCTTCTTCTCCTCCTCTGGTTATTAACCTTGCTAAGCCTTCTGTGAAGGCTAAGAATCATGTTGTAAATGACGATGTACAAATTAATAAAGTAGCATCTCCTTTACAGTATACTGATGTCTTTTATTATACTCGATGTTATTTAAAAATGTTAGATAACTTCGAACCACTTGCCGTAGGAGCAGTTGAAGCTTCTCGAAATGAAATATTGCTCGAGCCAATACAGGACTCCTTCTTCTTAGTTCCTTCCAGAAAGAAAGATGAACTTTCTATACTTTTTAGTAAAGGAATAGACAGAAGATCACGCCCGATAGCGAAGAAGAAAATCAAGATAACGGAAGACTTCAACTACGTTGTTATAGTCAACAATCAAAAGATATCATTCAAAAGATGGACTATAATTTTAAAGTTGGTCTCAATGGTGGCAAAGGAAGGCGAACTCCTATTTGTATTCCTGTTCCGAAAGAAAAATCACAACAACACTACGGCAAAACGAAGCGGGAATTAGGTTATACTTCACCAACTCTGAATCCAGAAGCCTTCGAATTCGAGGAAGAAGAACAATCTAACTCTTCTGATTCTATCTCATGGGATTCAGATACCAGTGTAGGGCATGTCCATCGCGTGACTTTATTTTCCAATATGGTGACCGCTGAGTTCTCGAAAGATGACGAAGACCTTGCCGAAGCTTCTGAATCCGATCCTCGGGTACAAAGGATGGACACTCAATGGGAGCTTCGCTTCAAGCAACGTGAGCCACCTACTGAAGATCAGCTGGTTTAAGTCAATATTGGAGACAAAATTTCTCCGAAATCGATATTTGTCAGCAAAAGCCTTACTGAAGCAGATAAACAAGAACTAATCCAACTCATTAGGAAATACATTGATGTATTCGCTTGGAGCTATAATGACATGCCGGGATTGGATCATCAGATCGCTACCCACAAGCTCAACATTCTGCCAAATACGAAGCCAGTCAAACAGCAACAACATCGGTTTCAACCTGACATGATGGATGCCAAAGAAGCTGAAGTCAAGAAACTCATCGCCTGCGGTTTCATTAGAGAAGAACAACATCTGGATTGGGTTGGCTAATATTGTCCCATTTTTGAAAAAGACAGGGAAAGTCCGGGTCTGCATCGACTTCAGAGACCTTAATGAAGCTTGTCCCAAAGACGAATTCCCTCTCCCAATCGCTGATGTCATGATTGAAAATACTTGCGAATTTGAACATATGTCCTTTATGGATAGATTTTCAGGATATAATCAAATCAAGATGCATCCAGAATATAAGAAACATACATCTTTCCAATAGGGTACACAGTAAAAATAGAAAATCAAGTATCAACAAATTCGTGAATAAGGAACAAAATCTCGAATAGAAAATCTCAACGAGGAAACAAGACTTTGAATAGTAACTAGAAAATAGGTTCCAATAGGAGACAAGGTATTGGATCGTAAATATGAAACAAGCGAATCTCAATAGTAAACAAAGTCGTAAATTGAGAATGAGTCCCGAATTAAGTCAAAAAAGGAAATAGAATCTCAAACAACCATCAATAGAAGTGAAGGTTAAAAACGGTTTCAGAATGATATTTCAAGTAGGAATAAATCTCGAATAGTATAAATTTGATTAGCGAACAAAATATCAATAACAAGTAGGAACAAGTATCCCGGAAAACAACGAAATCTTGGATAGGAGACAAGGTCGAAACAAGTAGTGAACAACAACTCTCGAATAGAAAATCGAAATCATCAAAGCAAATAGGCAAACAGTATCGAGTAGTGGATTTCAAACAATATCGAATTGTGGATATAAAACATGTTTACTGAATAGGAACAACATCTCGAAATAGGTTTCGAATATCATCACAGGTTTCAAAAATAGAAAACGAGAAGTTGCAAGAAATGATCTAAGTGCTAAAAGAAATTTGAAGGGAAGACTGGATTGTTAATCAAGATACATGGTCTTTCCAACCATGCAAAAGAAATCTTCTGTCTTCAGTCTATCTTCAGTATTCCTCCGGAACGAAAATCTCTCCAACCTTCTTCAACTGTCCTGACGTAGACAGGTCCCTGCGGTAATGCTCCATGTGATTACAGAATCTAGAGAGGTGGGTCCCCTTGCTGTAGTCCTGATGTTCCTCATGCTTGTCCTTGGCCAGTGTGATCAACAGTCTCCAGGAAATCTTTGTCCTGATGCTCCTCATGCTTGTCCTTTGCGGATCCACAGTAGTTGCCGTTTCCGTCATAAGTCTTCATGTCTCTATAGAATTTCAGCTCCCTATCTTATTCTACTATCCGTGCTACGTTCAAGATCTTCTGGATGGTGGCTCCAATGTTCAGAGTAGTCAGGTCCTCAGAGACTTTGATGATCTTCAGAAGAGGCGGCTTCAGGTTCTCGATCTGCTTCTTGTTGCGAAGAATGTGCTCGGCGTCGGGGAAATCCAAAGATCCGAGATCTGGAAATCAAAAATCCTTCTTGGCTCGGAGAGTGCATCCACAAGTCTGGCTTGAAAAAGGATGGCATGCTCCCTCTGGGTGTCAAGGAACTCTTCGAACATCTCCATCAACTACGTACTACTCATGGGAATAGTAGGGTGATAGAAGGTAGTGGAGGCTCAAAACGTTCAAGTGTAGGTGGATTGACTGTTTCGATGCCGCGTGCTTTTGAACTATCTGAAAAACATAAAACTGTTAAAATTTTCTAACCCTAAAACAACAAGTGTTTATATAATATCCATATACCCGATGTACCCGATTTCCTATGTTGTGATCAAGTTTCCCTAGTTTAATCAAATCCCCCAATAGTACTCTAATGCCTCGGTACTATTAGGATGGACCTACATGGGCCACCACTAAAAATAGGTCACGACCCGCTCTCGAATAATCGGACACGAGTCGGACACGCCCAGCCTTCGTCGATAGACACGACGAAGTAAGCTGTACCAAGCTAGGGAAATCTAACCATATAAACATGAATGTGTACAATCACAGCATCTATAAAACGTTTCCAGAATGATCACCATAATCCATCAATCATAATATCATAAAAGTACTAGAAAAATACTATAAACTCACAACATACAATATCTAGAAGAAGAGCTAAAATAATCTAAACCTGAAACCTCAAGCTAAGTCATGGCTCCATCCTGCTCAGCTAATATCCTGGGCTCTGGCCCATAGCGTAGAATGGTACCCTGCAAGTACACCTGCAATATATCATAGTCAGGAGCGGAGCTAAGTATATCCAAGGAAATGAACATGAACATCATGGTATGAAAATGAATACAGGAAAATATACAAGGTACGAGAAACAAGAACATGACATGAATCCTGAACATGAATACTGAAAGTAAATACATGGAACATAAAATGAGTCCTGAACATAAAATACAACCTGAACCTAAAATCGGTAATATATCAAAATACATCCAGAGTGTGTGATCGGCTTGGGTAGATTCAATGAACATGAAATAGTACGGCTTCGGTCCCGCGTGCACGATGCGGGACCTAAGCTATTTACATGAATAGTAACATGGGTTTGATCACACATCTGTAGTATTTCCTCTCCCAGACACAAGTAAACTCAAGAAAATATTATATGAGATAATCTCGTGATATATCGTGTCAACAAGAAGATACAAGAATGAATATACAAGACATGAGAAATGAACAAGTCCGAGAAGTATACTTGCCTTGCTCAGGGTGATCGAGTGTGGGATGTAAAGCTGAAAATCCTCCTGATTCAATATAGTTGGGTTAGGGTTCTAAACAATCACATTGGCTAAACTTGCTACTTAGTAAAATAACTATTGCTAACCCAACATAGGTTACATAATATATATATATATATATATATATATATATATATATATATATATATATATATATATATATAGACAATTAGTATCTTTAGTCTTGGCAATAATTTATAGTGTAGTGCCATAAAACAATAATGCTAGTATAATTTTCTCACTAAGATTATACAATATTTATTTAAAGGGTCCTGGTAGCAAGTTACACTTGCAATTGGTTATAAAATATATCAACACTTTTTAGAGTAACCTATGTTAATATCTATACTTCAAAAGTTTACAAGGATATAATGTAGGTGTCACTAACAGATACCCCCAGCCTACAAATCCCTTACCTTTGCATTACTCAACTCTTCCTAACCATTTATTTCCTTATAGCCAACTCATCATTCAAAAGAACCAAAGGCTTTTTCTATATCAACTGAACACACACAAGCTATCCTCTTTATAAAAAATCCAATCTAATGTCCAACAACACAATCAGATTAGTAGTACACATACTGGAGTTCCTTTCTAACCATTAGTTATGAACAAAAATAGAATTTGATGAGATCAAACTCACTACAAGTATATAATTATACAATGCACTGACATCTGCTTGAAACCCCATTTAATTTCAAATATCACACAACCGCCATTTCCTTTACACTTAGTTGCTCCCTACGCCACAAACCATCAGATACGAAGTCTGATCACCAGCTCCTGGACGCACAAAGACACAATCTGGACATGCATGCGGAACCCCTGAATCCAGACACAATCTGGCTTGGCCAAAACCATACTCGATAGCTGCTATTCTCTGCTGCCACCAATAATCACACAATACTCACAGATAGCGAACACGGATACAATCTCCATTAGACACGAACAAAAAGTCGGACACCACTCACCAAACACCCTGCATCCCAACCATGACCCCGTTTAAACCTCCATAAATTCTAACTATAAATTAATAAGCAATACTTGAAGAGAACAGAGCAATACATGTATGCAAGGATTGAGTCTAGGAATGGAATAATGACCTCAGGAAATCGGACACTGCTCCTTCTTGTGTCTGGTCATGATCTAAAATCCTACTGTGGCATTTTATCGAACAGTTAAAAGGCAGATTAGAACTAAAGGATTCGAAAGTAGTTCTCTGAATTTCTTTTAAAAAATTCAGGAAAAAATGTCCAGAATTCAAAATTCGAATCAAGCTCACCAAAATAATTATGAATCCAAAAATACTCCACAGCTGATTTTACCAAAATTCCAGTCATTCACCATCCATCTGATGACCAATTAAATCCCACAAAATTGGATCGCTCGTCAAGAATCTCACAGATTCAACTGATAAAAAATGGAATGAGAAAAACTCACCGTCGAGTCGATGTTCGTAGAAAATGGATCAACCGTATCGAGTTCTTGTCTGATCGTAAATGCTCCGATCAATCAAGCATGCTTCGATCTGGAATCTATATCAAAATGATCATATTCAAATCATTGGGGGTGAAGAAGGAAGGAGATCGAATGGTACTCACCAACCTAATGTTCCTGCATCAAGTCGTCGAACGATTGGGGATCACCGGAGAAGGAGCGCCTTTGCTGGAGAATCGATTAGCACGGCCAAGAGTCGATCGGTCTTCTCCACTACTGTTGCTTTCCAGAGTAATGAATCTCGTTGTTGTCGCCGAAGAAATGACCGTCGAGTCGTCGACAAAATCTGTCGACCATGCGCCGGAGAAATCGTCGGAGTGAACACTTGTCACCATCTTCATCTCCATAGAAATTAGGATTAGGTCTTGAGAAATGTTGAGAGAAAACTGAAGTTGGGAGGATGGAGAAGGTTGGGGACGAGAACAGAGCCTTGCTCTCGGTTGGTTAGGAGTGAGCGAAATGAAAGAAAGTGAAGAATGATCTATATATACAACCAGTGAGTGAGTTATGATTTGGAAATGCTTTTAATGGGAGGAAAGTCCAGTAGGAAAAATGAAATTCGAATTTCTATTACTTTGCACATGGGACCAAAGAAATTGAGCTAAGCTGGAAATGCTTTAAGAAGAAGAAAGAATTTATCACTTCTCATAAAGTTCCCACATACAGGTGCTGGCTAGTTAGCCCAATGGGTTGGGCTACAGAATAAGCCCAAACAAGCAATAATTGAAGTTTAAAGAAATTATGAAATTTAACTAATTGCTATATGCTAACAATGTAATAATTCATATATAACATCATTAATTCTTTAAAGTAATTATCTATAAATCTTCTTTTTAAACCATAGAAGAACATTATATTTTATTGATCCCTAGAAAGTGGGGTTATAGTTGACGACATTGCTGTCAAAAGTCGTTTAAAAGAAGACCATATTCAAGATTTGAGAACTATTTTTGATCTAATGTGCCAGCATCAACTCTAGATGAATCCCACCAAGTCATTCTTGGGAGTCTCTAGTAGAAAATTTCTTGGATTCGTTATTACCTCTAAAGGTATACACGTTGACCCTGAGAAAATTAAAGCCATTCAAGAGATGCCTCCTCTATGCAACCTAAAAGAGGTACAAGGATTCCAGGGACGGCTTGCGTACATTAAGAGATTCATCTCAAATCTCTCTAGACGCTGTAGACCGTTCACTCAACTCATGAAGAAAGGTGTGTCTTTTATTTGGACTGAAGAATATCAACAAGCATTTGAAGACATAAAATGGTACTTGATAAACCCTCTAGTTCTAGTGCCTCCATTGCTAGGAATACCTTTCCTGGTGTATGTTCGAGCAATGGACCACTCTTTAGGTGCTTTATTAACTCAGAAGAATAAAGAAGGTCATGAGCAGGCTATCTACTACCTTAGCCGCACGATGATTGGAGCTGAGCACCGATACACTCCAGTAGAAAAAGAATGTCTAATTTTGATGTTTGTTGTTCAAAAGATGAGACATTATATCACTGGCCAAACTATTCATGTTATTTTTAGAGTTAATCCTCTCAGGGTCCTGATGAAGAAGCCCAGTACCCTCAATTCTAGGCTTGCAACATGGGCCATATTGTTAGCACAATATGATATGGTTTATGTTCCTCAAAAGTCTGTTAAAGGTTAAGCTCTTGCTATCTTTCTAGCAGCTCGTCCAGTTCCCGAAATATCTAAACTCTACGATGAGATTCCAGATAAAACCTTGGAATCCAACATAATTTCAGAAGAAATTCTTATTTGGCGTCTATTGTTTGATGGTGCATCCAGAATTAGACCAAAAGGTACTATTGTTGCTGGAATTGGAGTCATTCTCGTCTCACCAGAAGGATTAGCTATCCAAATAGCTTATTCTTTAGATGGATCATGTTCCAACAATGTTGCATAATACAACGCTCTGCTCATCAGTCTCCAATTGGCTAAATAATTAGATATTGAATATCTTGAAGTTTACGGAGACTCCAAAATGATTGTCAATCAAGTTAGAGGCACTTACGAAGTTCGAAATCAAGATTTGATTCCATATCATGATGCAGCGATCAGGATGGCCACTTCATTCAAAGGTTTTTTCATTGAACACGTACGCCAAACATGTAAGACGGAAGTTGATGCACTCGCTAATCTTGCAGCAGTATTAGCAATTCCCATCAGAAGACAACAAATGATCGTCATCACTAATAGAGAGTTGTTTTGTGTCAAGAATAACTTAAATATGGAAGTTAACAACCCAAACATAGAATTCAACAATTCGGTTAAAATTTGTACCATCAGTAAAGACTGGAGGACTTCTTTCATAGACTTCGTAGTCCATGATATCCAACCTGAAGACCCTAAGGAGGCCACAACAATTCGGCGACGGTCACTCAGATTTTACTACAATCATACTACAAAGACACTTTACCGACGAACGTACGACGGCTTACTCCTACGTTGTCTTGCTGGGGAAGACGCAAAATAAATACTTCGTGAAGCTCATGACGGTGTTTGTGGTGCACATCAACATGGTCCTAAATTGCAGGATCGTATTCGCCGAATGGGTTATTATTTGCCCTCGATGGTATCTGATGCAATCGAGTATGCAAGAAAGTTCCGAGCATGTCAAATCCACGCTGACTTCATTCATCAACCGTCAGAATTCTTTCATCCGACGGCAGCATCTTGGCCCTTTGAAGCTTGGGGAATGGATGTCATCGGTCCTATGAACCCTCCCTCATCTCGAGGACATCGGTTCATATTAGTCATAACTGATTACTTCTCAAAATGGGCTGAAACTATACCTCTAGCTGAGGTCAAGACAAGCAGCATCATCAACTATATCAAACATCATATGATTTATAGGTTCGGTGTTCCTCGACGAATCATTCACGATAATGGGCCACAATTCATCAGTCAGAAATTCACTTGATTCTGCGATGACAACAGGATCAATAATATTGCTTCTCCAGCTTACAATCCTGCAACTAACGGGTTGGCAGAAGCATTTAACAAAACCATCATCAAACTCCTCAAAAAGTTTGTTTCTACCAACAAACAAAACTGGAGTGAGAAGCTTGGAGAATGTCTATGGGCTTACCGTACTACTATACGTACACCTAAAGGCTGCACACATTTCTCTTTGGTGTACGGATGTGAGGCTGTCTTACCATTAGAAATCTAGATCCCTTCCCTAAGGATTGCCATTGCCAATGAACTAACAACCGAAAATAATGATCGCCTGAGACTTCAGGAGCTTGAAGCGCTTGACGAGAAACGGCTCATAGTTCAACAACATATTGAGTTATACCAAGCTCGTCTATCAAAGGCCTTCAATCGTAAAGTCAAAACCCGATTATTTCAAAAAGGAGCACTAGTTCTAACCGTCAGACGTCCTGTGACTATGATGCACATGAGCAAAGGCAAATTCGAAACGAAGTGGGAAGGACCTTATGTTGTAAGTAAAGTTTTCTCCAATAGAGCATATCAATTGACTGGTATGGATGGTCGAGTCGCCATGATGCCCATTAATGGCAAATTTCTCAAGAAATATTATGTTTGAAGAATGTAAATAAAATTTCTTTTTTTTATTTGCATAAATTTAAAACAAAAGGAAATACATAAAATTAACGAGGACCGGAGAGCTCTTGATTAAAAACATATTTCACAAGAAGCTCGAAGACATTATTGTCCGATGACACCAGCAATTCGCAGGCGGCTTTCCTTAAAGCTTCTTCTTCAGTAGTACTCCCAGGCTCCACTAGTTCGGCGTGAATGTCCCGTTTCTGTCCAGGGACAGCCAAACTTTCTCCGACTTCTGGCTGAATAGGCAGCGGAGGCTCATCGGAAGGAGTGTCGCTTCGATCTTTGGGATAACTCTCGTCTCCTAGGCATTTCTTCTGAAGACATTTGTAAAAGAAGGAAAAGGGGTAAATGATGCTCTCAGAAAAGTTTTACACTATTTATAGACAAAAAAAAGCCAAACATTCTGTCTCGCGAATCGAAACAAACTTTCCTCGAAAAGGCATGTTCATTCATCTTATGAAGAGATCTTCATTTATTCTATAGAATTGAAGTGATCTTTCCTTGAAAAGACTTGCTGATTCATCTGCCTTTTCATCTCTACTTCATTGGAGGAATGGGCCTACATTTATAATAAATTCCTGTGAAGTCTATCCAAATCATCAATTCCGTCTTTTGAAACCCAACTATTTTTAAAGATATCTTTTTATTATGATAAATCCAGATATTGTCTTTTTAGACACAATATTCTGTCTTTAAGTCCCAGCGGACTCGAAGATCATATATAGAAAAATGAATTTACGTCCACATTTACTCTGAATTCTATTTTCTATATCATCACATCAAATCAAATCATAAAGAAGAAAAAATCATTCTTTATTCCACCTTTAAAAATATAGTTACATCTTAATGAAAATCTATTACATCTCTGATTTTCATTCTAGATACATCTTAATGGAAATCTATTATATCTCAAATTTTCATTTCTAACAAAAGAAGGTTCATGTCTATCTATCTTATCGTATTTTCTATCTTAGCTGTGATTGAGTTGTACATTTCTATATTATCCTCCATTCGGAGCGTATATACTGTACAGGTACCTTATAATTGTTAGATATATGTGACCTAGGACAACGTTCTACCGTCGACACTACGGCGTAGGCTGGACGTACCCACTTCTCGTACCCCTATACTGGGTGCGGGTCGTGACACATGCACAGTAAGTAACTGACGTGTGGGCCTCCCCTCGTTGACTGGATAATGACTGGGTAATTAAATTAGAGAAGAATGTTTTTAAAAATAATTTAAACCCAATTAACTCCAAATAAATCCTAAAAAATTGTAGAAAATTATAAAAATTATATTTAACATTCTATAATCTAAAAAAAATCTTGTCTGAAAATAGTACCAATTGGCCTTATAGTAAATCTTGAAAGTTATTAAAATATATAAATCTTAATAAATAAATATAAAAATTCTTTAAAAATCATAGTAAACTATAAAATAGCTATCTAATACCTATTCAACCTATCTAGAGTCTATCTAACCACAATGTGGGCATAGCCCTCCTACAAGTTTAGGCCTGACCCATACTGACCATAAATGTTAATCCTAAAAAATTCAAATAAAATAAAAATAAAAATAATTCGGAAAGTGGGCTTACAAATCTACCCACCTTAGAAAAAATTTGTCCTCAAAATTTCAAAGGTACGACCAGCCATGGCTAAGAATATAATCAAAAAATAATACGATCAATGATCTAAATTGGTCAGGCATATAGCATCAAAATTTAGACACATTTTAGGAATCTATGTTGGCCCATTCCATGGTCACACCCGATTTCGATAATCAACATGCACTTAAGTCAATACACAAAATATACAAACTGCTGCTAATCATTTCAGGATATATGAAATCAATTTCAACGGACGTTGTACTGCATTAACGAAGCATCAACGTCATCAAATCTGAAGATGACTCATTTTATATTTTATTCTGTATTTTACATTTTATTGAGTCTAGGATTTATTTTGTAAAATCAGTTTTGGTAATACTGGCTTAGGGTTATCCCAGTCCACATTCTAAAAAGCCTACCCATTATCACTTATATAATCATTTTACAAAATATTCCAAAATATCTTTGAAAATAATTTTTTTGATAAAATATTTCGAAAATCTTCTAACAGAACTCATAACCGAGTTCGGCTCGAGTTCGGACCGAACTCTGTCCAAGTTCGGACAGTTTGTATTCAAACTTCTGTTGCCTCCAAATCTGCGAGCAACGTCTATTTATGAGATATCTGCATCCGAACTCAGCCCGAACTCTGTCCGAGTTCGATCCCAGAAAACACCTATAAATAGAGAAGAATATTTCATTTCAAATCATTCATTCACTCTTCATCTTCTCTTCTCTACTATTCAAGTGTTTTCAAACGATCCAAGATTTTCAAATCATACCTATACACCTCTTAGCCAAAAGCCAGTAATATCAGAGTTGATTTAGAGTCTTTTGGTATTCCAAGAGTTGTAAAGAGGTCGTTCCAAGTTCAGCAACTTTTCTTGTTGTGGAGCTGGTCGTGTGCTCGTCACCAAGCACGGTGTTGTGAAGTCGGTCGTGCACTTGTCACCAAGGACGGTGTTGTAAGAGACTGCAAGCTTTCAGTTAAAGCTTGTGTCATAGTGGATTAACATCGAGCAAGAGTACTCGAGGCTGGATTAGTCCTCTCAGAGGGATACCAGTATATATCGCTGTATCGCTGAGTTTGAATTCTCTATCTCTTGTTGCATTATATTTGCCGATTCTTATTTTACTGCCATAGTTTAATGTTTTAATTGGTGATTATTTTTCGCTGCACACATACACTCTATTCACCCCCCCTCTAGAGGTGCTCAACAGCCCTACAATTGGTATCAGGGCGGGTTATATTTTTATATAACAAACCTCAGAGAGTATATATGGCAGCCGTGAAATCAATATTCAACGGTGAAGGGCAATCCACAAATAGACCTCCCCTATTTGATGGAACAAATTATACCTATTGGAAAACACGAATGACTTTCTTCTTAAATTCTCTTGACTTTGATCTTTGGTCTATAGTCATTGATGGTTATAAGAAACTAGCACCCACAGTGGTTGAAGGCCAGCTTGTAGACAAGCCTCATGACAAATACACTGAAGCTGAAAAAGCTAAGGCTAGTCTAGATGCTCGTGCCATCAATGCAGTATTTTGTGCAATTGACAAAATGGAGTTCAACAGAGTTTCAACCTATAAGACGTCTCACGAAATTTGGAAACTTTTTGAGGTAACTCATGAAGGTACTTCCCAAGTGAAGGAATCCAAAATTAGTAGACTGACACAGGAATATGAATCTTTCAAGATGAAACCCGGTGAGTCAATTACACAGATGTTTACTCATTTTCTTGATATAACTAATCCTCTGCTATCTCTTGGCAAGAATTACAGCAATCATGAGAAGATCAGAAAAGTGCTGCGGGCTCTAACCAAGAACTGGAATCCAAAAGCCACAACAATTATTGAAGAAAACGATCTCACCACTATGTCCTTGGAAACACTGATGGGGAAGCTGATGACCCATGAACTTGATTTGCAAGAGTTTGAAGAAGCAACACCAAAAGAAAAATCTATTACTTTCAAAGCTCAAGCAAGAAAATCAACATGCAATGACTCTGATGAAGAATCATCAAGTGGTGATGAACATGCCCTACTTGTGAAGAACTTTCAAAGATTCCTAAAGTTTAAGAAATCAAGCAGAAGAAAGAGAGATGTCCAAGAAAGCAATGAAGATGAAACCATTTGCTTTGGATGCAAGAAGACAGGGCACATGAAGAAGGACTGTCCAACTTCAAAGAAAAGCAGTCCATTTGACAGATCAAGATCAAGCAGAAAAGCAACATCCGATCGAAAGTATGCCAACACAAGTATCTGGCATGAAAGTGATGCCAGTGATACAGAAGAAGAGGATAGACCCTGCGGCAATGCAAATGTCTGTCTTATGGCATTTGATAAGGTATCTTCAAACCCTCTATATGATGACTTTACTTTCGATGAATTAGAAAATGCCTTTAGCGAATTACTTGAAGATCACAAAACTGTGCTCGACAAGTATAAGCAATCTCGAAAAGAGATTAAGGCATACACAACCGAGTTAGCTAGACTGTCCAATCTTATTGAAGATATAAGAGAGACGTCTACTACCGTTAACACGGAAGAGATAGCCAAACTCAAAGTAGACTATCATGAGGCTATCCTCAAAATTAAAAAAAAAGAAAGAGACTATGTCAAGATGCAAGAACTATATGACATAGAGAAGAAGAAGCACCTAGTAACAGAACAAAGACTCTCAGATATGACTGCTAGATATGAAGAGTCTATTGTGATTTCTAAAAACTTAGAAATCAAGTTCGGCAAACAGGCAATACCTGTGACACAGCCTAAATTTAGTCCTAATGCTAAGCATACACCTAAGAGGACTAAAAATAAGAAAGCACAGAAGAAACACGAATATCATCATGCTTTCACTTTTAGGTTCTCCAAACCAAACAAGCATGTAAACACAGTTGTGACCACATTTGGTTCTAAACTTACTTGCACTTATTGTGGCACGCATGGACACATATCACAGTATTGTTTGGCAAGAAAGCTTGTTGACAATCACACTTTAATCTGCAGACCTAAAGCTAATCAGAATGGACCCTTCAGAAAATGGGTACCAAAGGATTCATCTACTTGTCTTGTAGGTGGACCCTCAACCCTCTCATGCTAGAAGCAAATGGATCCTCAATAGCGGATGTTCGTGACACATGACTGGTGATGCATCTTTGTTCGCTACGCTATCGATGAAGAAAGAAGAATATGTCTCATTCGGAAATAATTTGAGAGGTGATATAATTGTTAATGGTACTGTAGGTATTTCTCCCTATCCAGTAATAAAGGATGTTTGTCTAGTAACAGAATTGAAACATAACCTATTAAGCATAAGTCATTTGGCAGATAATGGTTATGGTATCAATTTTGTGAAAGATAAATATACCATATATGATATGTCATCTAGTGATCCCATATATAAAGGGATTAGAGAAGACAATATTTATGTTTTCTTTCTGGAGAATACTAATAATGCAGGTAGGTGCCTAGTAGCCAACCAAGATAAAAGCTGGCTATGGCACATGAGACTAGGACATGCAAACATAGATACTATCTCACGACTAAGTACAAAAAAGTTGGTAAGTGGACTCCCTGAGATTCCATTCAAGAGAGATAGGTATGTGCTGACTGTGAAAAGAACAAAGCATATAGGTCTACTTTTAAATCCATCAACGCTGTAAGTACTTCTAGACCTTTGCAGTTAATTCACATGGATTTATTTGGTCCTAGTAGAGTCGCTAGTCTTGGCGGTAAGCTCTACGCTTTTGTTCTTGTTGATGATTTCTCTCGTTTTACTTGGTTTATTTCTTATCAAATAAAAGTGATGCAATTTTTAAATTTTAGATATTTTGCAAAAAGGTACAAAACGAAAAAGGCTTCATGATTACTCGTATCCGAAGTGATTATGGTGGCGAATTCGAAAATTTTGTTTTCAAAAAGTTTTATGATTATAGTGAATATTACCACGGATTTTCTTGTCCTAGAACTCTCCAACAGAATGGTGTTGTGGAGCGGAAGAATCATACTCTAAACGAAATGGCTAGAGTCATGCTGAATCAGTATAATCTTCCTAAATATTTTTGGGCAAAAGCTGTTAGTACAGCCTGTCATGTTTTGAATAGGGTGTTAATTCGACCAATCTCGAAGAAAACACCATATGAGCTTTGGTTTGGAAGAATTCCAAACATTTCTTACTTTAAAGTTTTTGGATGTCACTGTTTTATCCTGAACACCAAGGATAACTTGGGAAAATTTGACTCCAAAGCAGATGACGGGATATTTCTCGGATATGCTACTAAGAATAAGAGATATAGGATTTTCAATAAAAGATCTATGATTGTTGAAGAAACTATTAATGTTACTTTTGATGAGCTAAATAGTCACAGATCTAGCGACAGTGATGATGAAGATACACATGCAAGGACGGAGAAGAGTTATGTAAAAGATCTGACCCAAGATACAAGGACTGAGAAGATTTTTGTGAAAGATCTGACCCAAAAGTATGAATCATTAAAATTCATGCCAGATCATCCAGAAACACTCATCATAGGTGATGTATCTAAAGATGTAAGTACACGTTCATCTCTTAAAGATTCTGATATAGCAGCAAATGTAGCATTCATTTCTCAAATAGAACCTAAGAATGTAGATGATGCTTTTACTGATGAGTTTTGGATTCATGCCATGCAAGAGGAACTAAATCAATTTGAGAGAAACCAAGTTTGGTAACTCGTTCCTAAACCTATTGGTCAATCGATAATTTGTACCAAATGGGTGTTCCGAAATAAACTCAGTGAAGATGGACAAGTTCTACGCAACAAAGCACGTCTAGTGGCACAAGGTTATAATCAAGAAGAAGGAATTGATTATGATGAGACCTATGCTCCTGTTGCTATACTAGAAGCCATCTGCATATTTTATGTATTTGCATGTTTTAATGATTTTAAATTATTTCAAATGGACGTGAAAAGCGCATTTTTAAATGGATTTTTAAAAGAGGAAGTTTTTGTGAAACAACCCCCTGGTTTTGAAGATTTTCAAAAACCTGATCACGTCTTCAAGCTTAAGAAAGCCCTTTATGGACTCAAACAAGCACCTCGTGCTTGGTATGAACGCCTAAGTGCCTTCTTACTTGATAATGGTTTTTCAAAAGGAAAGGTTGATACTACTTTGTTTATAAAATCCTTGAATGATGATATCCTCCTTGTGCAAATTTATGTAGATGACATAATATTCGGTTCTACTAACGAAAAACTCTGTCAAGATTTTGCTAAGTGTATGCAAAGTGAATTTGAGATGAGTATGATGGGAGAGCTAAACTTCTTCCTAGGACTTCAAATCAAACAGCACTCAAAAGGAACATTCATCAACCAAGCTAAGTACACGAAGGACATACTGAAAAAGTACGACTTCGAGAGTGTAAAGCCAATCGGGACTCCTATGGCTACATCTACAAAGCTTGATGCTGATGAAAGTGGCAAACCTGTCGATCAGCATAATATCGAGGTATGATTGGTAGTTTATTATATTTAACTGCTAGTCGTCCTGATATTATGTTTAGTGTTTGCATTTGTGTACGTTATCACGCAAATCCTAAGGAATCACATCTTAGTGCCGTTAAGTTTATCTTTCGATACCTTAAAGAAACTTCTACAGTCGACTTATGGTATCCTAAAACCAAATCTTTTGACCTGATTTTACTCGAATACAGATTTTGCAGGATGCAAAGTGGACCGCAAAATTACCAGCGGCATATGTCATTTCCTAGGAAAGGCCTTAGTATCTTAGTTTAGCAAGAAACAAAATTTAGTAGCATTATCAACAACTGAGGCTGAGTATATCGCCGCAGGACATTGTTGTGCTCAGATTTTGTGGATGAAGCAAACCTTAGAAGACTACAATCTGCACTACACTAAAGTTCCTATTTATTGTGACAATACTAGCACTGTTAATCTGACTAAGAACCCTATCTGTCATCCATGCACAAAGTACATAGAGATAAGACATCATTTTCTTCGTGATCATCAACAACACGGGGATATCTGCTTAGAATTTATTGACACAGATCATCAACTAGCAGACATATTCACAAAACCATTGGATGAAGACCGTTTTAACATAATGAGGCGTGAGCTCGGTATACTTGAATTTTTAGATTCATAATGTAATATGGTAATTAAAATTAATTTTATGACTTGCAACTTTGATATTTATTTAACAAAAAATATTTTTGGGTACAAACCTAAAAAGGGTATGTCTGTCACCACGACTACGGTCGAAGCGAAGCGGTACTTAAGAGTTCCCCGGTAAACCTCCGTTAGCTGGGACAACCCCTACATTTAACCCATAAATAGATTTTGTTATTAAATACTAGAGTCAAAAGTCATAAAAATTACTTTTAACCAACCAGAACAGCATTTATTGTCTCAGGAATACAAGTGACCGAACTCGGGCCGAACTCTGACCGAGTTCGGTCGGCGCTGTATTGATTCCAGAACCGAACAGCCGACCCTAAACCCTATAAATTCAACTCTTTCAATCATCTTTTCCACACACCAACTCGTGGAAACATCTCATTCCTTCCTAAAATTTCTTTCTCCTCCATCCTAGCAAGAAATCTAAGAGATCTGGTGGGCGTATTCAACATTCTCATCTTCCTCCTTTCTCAAAAAGGTATTCCTTCTCCATGGCTCCTAAACGACATAGAGGAACATCTTCCCAAGGTGCCTCCTCCTCTTTTGATTATACACCTGCTAGTCTATTTAGTCCAGCACGACCAATAGATGCAGAAGATTATGATTCTACTTTGTTTCCGGACAAAGAGTTTTCTAATCTTTGGTTCGATTCTTTTTCTGGCCGTAAGATTTGCAATGGATCTTTTGTTAACTTTACCATATTTTTTGAATATGCTCATACTTTTGATCACTTAGGCTACCGAGACTTTTTCGAGGTAGCAGAAAATATTTTTGATAATGCTGTCCGAATATTTTACTGCAACTTGCAAGTAAAACCTAACGGAAACTTCTATTCTTGCGTTGCTGGGCAAAAATTAGAATTTAGTGCTACCGATATCAGTGAATTTTTCCATGTTCCTGATCTTGGTGAAGCATTGGTTGATATTACCCATGTCCAATTCCCTGCTGATGTTACACTTGCCTCTTTTAGGGAACTTATTTGTCATCCAAACCCTGTTCCTCGTAGGGTTTATTCAAAGCATTTGAACCAATCTTTTTATGAACTTTATCGCATGATTTTCTCTGCACTCCTTCCAAAGAAAGGATCCATAGATGAAGTGACCTTCTTGGAACTCTCTGCTTTATACCACATTCATTTTGGTATTCTATTCTCTATCCCAAAGACCATGATGTCCTGGATGCTGAACTGCAGAAATGTAGGAAGGAATCTGGTATATCCTATGCACTTGGCGTCTATCTTTCGCCGTTTTGAGATTGATCTTCAGACTTGTGCATTCTCCTCCACTCCTATCGAGCTCCCCAGATCCCGCCTATTTCCTGCTCCACATCTGCCTCCTGAAGCTCAGCCTGCTCCAACTGCTGACGCTGAGAATCCAGATGCTGCTCCTGTTCCAGCCCCTGCCCCGGGATTTGATCCGGCTTTCTATCAGCGCTTTGATGATTTTGTTGCTATATCTGCGCAACGTCATCAAGGTTATCTTGATTCGGAGTTCCGACGCATCACTCAGGCTCAGGTGCTGAAGAATGGGATTGCTGACCTCCACTACAGCTTAGCCTATGATCCAGTCCATCCGATCACCATCCTGCCTCACCCAGGCTTTCCGGGTCCTCGGTTCACAGATGAGGCTTCCTTCCAGCACTTCGACCCTACTGCAGCCTACTTTCCTCCGGAGGCTCCTGGGGCTGACGACCCCACTATGTGACGCGGGTTCAGCTTTTGGATAATGGATACTTGTTAGATGATGATCTTTATGCTTTGATGTAGTTTTTCTTTTTATGTCTAAACTCATTAGTTAGACATTTTCTGATGATTGTATTTAGCACTTTTTAGTATGACATTTCTAGTACTTTATTTCCAGCATTTTCTTTCCATAATAGTTGTTTTATGCTGTGATCATGTCTCTTTTGCTTCACTTTGTCTTTTGTTTTCTATTGTTGGCTTCACACATTACGGGGGAGCCAAGTCATATTACTATTTGACAAAGAGGGAAAAAAGAGTACATATATACCAAAAAGAGGTAGAAATCCAAAAACAAAATCAACCATCTCTTTTATACAGGTACTGTATTTTGTTATTTTATAAGATATATTTTGGTATAGACTCAAATTTGTCAATTATCAAAATGGGGGAGATTGTTGGCTCATTCCATGGTCATACCCGATTTCGATAATCAACATGCACTTAAGTCAATACACAAAATATATAAACTGCTGCTAATCATTTCAGGATATATGAAATCAATTTCAACGGACGTTGTACTGCATCAACGAAGCATCAACATCATCAAATCTGAAGATGACTTATTTTATATTTTATTCTATATTTTACATTTTATTGAGTCTAGGATTTATTTTGTAAAATCAGTTTTGGTAATACTGGCTTAGGGTTATCCCAGTCCACATTCTAAAAAGCCTACCCATTACCACTCATTTAATTATTTTACAAAATATTCCAAAATATCTTTGAAAATAATTTTTTTGATAAAATATTTCGAAAATCTCCTAACAGAACTCATAACCGAGTTCGGCTCGAGTTCGGACCGAACTCTGTCCGAGTTCGGACAGTTTGTATTCAAACTTCTGTTGTCTCCAAATCTGCGAGCAACGTCTATTTACGAGATATCTGCATCCGAACTTTGCCCGAACTCTGTCCGAGTTCGGTCCCAGAAAACACCTATAAATAGAGAAGAACTTTTTATTTCAAATCATTCATTCACTCTTCATCTTCTCTTCTCTACTATTCAAGTGTTTTCAAACGATCCAAGATTTTCAAATCATACCTATACACCTCTTAGCCAAAAGCCAGTAATATCAGAGTTGATTTAGCGTCTTTTGGTATTCTAAGAGTTGTAAAGAGGTCGTTCCAAGTTCAGCAACTTTTCTTGTTGTGGAGCTGGTCGTGCGCTCGTCACCAAGCACGGTGTTGTGAAGTCGGTCGTGTACTTGTCACCAAGCACGGTGTTGTAAGAGACTGCAAGCTCTCAGTTAAAGCTTGTGCCATAGTGGATTAACATCGAGCAAGAGTACTCGAGACTGGATTAGTTCTCTCAGAGGGATACCAGTATATATCGCTGTGTCGCTGAGTTTGAATTCTCTATCTCTTGCTGCATTATATTTACTGATTCTTATTTCACTGCCATAGTTTAAAGTTTTAATTAGTGATTATTTTCTGCTGCACACACACACTCTATTCACCCCCCATCTAGAGGTGCTCAACGGTCCTACAATCTAGTGGAAGAAAATTAAAATAGGTTTAAAAATAATGATTCGAAAATAGAAAAATAAAAAAAGGAGGAAGAACTACAAGTTATTGAGAAGGTTGTAACAAGAAGTAAGAATCAAATCCATTTGAAAAATTAATAGTCGTATGCCAATAAAAGATGTAGTCGCTATGATATTCGAAAATCATAAGTATATCCGAAGTCATTTAACCGAGAATCCATGCCTCGCCAGTGTACATTTGGCTGCAGTAAACCCTTGATTTCATGACTCAAGTATAATATGATATCGAACACTCTATCAACTCTATCCAATGTTGACATAACAAATCAAAGGATCAAATAATGCAACTAGGACATAGTTTTAGTAATATTTGATAACCTATGCTTACTTAAAATTATTTCAACTTAGGGGTCATGCCACGCCAGTGTGCTGCTGGCTGTAGTGAACCCACAGCATCCATAATTCAAATAAAAGGGGACAGTGTGCACCTGTCTTGCCATTGTAAGTCATCGAAAAATTATTCCAACTATATCCATAAGAATCTCAAAGGAGCTTCTAGAAATTCAAATAAGTTCTAAGACAATCAAGATAGAAAAAGTATAAGTATCTGTACTATAAGTCTCAATTCTTGAAAATAGAATGATCGATTAGGAAGAAAATAACTGAAGCTAAGAGAATTATAAACATTCTAAGCTCTATCTTATGGTTATTCAAATGATTGAAGGGAAAGTTTAAATAAAACAACTAATGCAAGATTCATATATGGATGACAGAGACAAAATTATAAAATATGGCAAAATGGGAAATAAGTAATTCATTCAGACCTTACGATATGAAGATGATATCTAAAAAGGGCAAAAAGAAATTTTGAACAATTTATCAGGTTTAGAGCATGAATTCTAGGAAGACCTAACTTACCAAGTGAATAGTCTATCCACCTTTGATCCTAGCATCATGTTAAACAAAATAACATATTCTCCTAGAAAAAATTCTTGATTTATCCAGTAGGGCCTAGAATTCAATAAATCCTTAGCTAAATCACATGGCTTATTTAACAATCTTAACTAACCAAGGGTCAAATTGAGTAAGGGACTCCTATTCCTAATCATTCTCCTAAAATCAAATCAATCCTAATTGTGAATGAACAATTTTCTAGTCGCAGACTAGCAGTAGTATGACTAACTTAAGTACTACCACAAGTTCGCACAATTTTACGAAAACAGATTTGCATGGGCCACCAAAAAAACTTGTCACGACCCCACCCATTTTTCGAAATATGAGTGTGTATCCAATTCCAGCCTACGCTACAGTATCGACGATAGTACGCTATCTAGCCCGTAATAAACAAAATGCTCATATCTACTAACTTTAAGCTCATTCACAACAACTAAATCAAAATTACAATGTTCATAAGTTTTACACATAAAGAAAAATACAACATCTCCCAATATTGAATCAACACTTCTATCTAGCTAGTCTTCTAGGACTATGGCCTTCGAGTCTCTATCTCCCCTAGTATGGTCCATAGCGCAAAAGTAGGAAGCACGTTATCCTCACCTATATCAACGATCCAGTCAGAAAAGAAGCAAAGTACAACCATATTACATTTAATATTGTTAGCACAAAATAAGCTAGAAATAATGGAAAACAGTAATGGTAAAGAATGTATAAAGACCTAGCAAGACATGAACTAAAAAAAGAAAGTAATAAACATGAACGAGTAACTGATGAAAAAGAAACAAGAAGAAAAAGAATTGAACTAAGATCATAAATAATGGAAACGACTGTGTGTGTGAAATATCTTTTAATACGTGAACGGATGGGCTAATATGACACAACACAGATGGCTATCTTTAAATAATTGGTACGGCTAACTCATACGTGAGGTGTATGACGGTATTTAGGTTTGTTCACGTACTTACCGAGTATTTTTCCATCCGACTCACTAACAATAAATAACGGTCAATGATACAATAAGAAGGATACAATAGCTATAGTGTCACAATCGTGTCTCAACAGAATATCAAAACAGTGTCTCAATGGAATATCAAACAATGTCACGGGATATCACACAAGAAAGCAATAGAGAAAGCGTTATAATGAACTAAAACATAATACAATATTATACTTGCCTAAACCCTTGAACAAACTGTAGTCACAAGTAAAGGATGAGGGGCATGTCGATCTAGATGCTATCAACCATATCGCATCATTGTACCACGAACCGTGCATGAAAACCACAAGTCAATTCTAAGATTCTAATTCTAAAATCATTGAATAAGTGGCTAATGGGTTTCCTTATCTAATAATAATTAATTCTAGAATAAATCTCTTGAAAACCTTATTTAATCTATAATAATTTGAAATATAACTTAAACAAGGAAGTTTGGCCATAGAAAGTCATGTTTCCAAATTTGGAAACCATGACACACAAATCGAGGCGTGTCGTTGACTATCTAGTCAAGCATCGTGAACTCAAGATTTAGAAAGTGCACCTTAGTAGACTTCAGCACCACGAGTGCACAGGAATCAACCTTGTCATAAAATTACGCTTTAGTCACAAGATATCGTCGTTATGTCTAACCGTGACCAAATCGGTGACTTACCGATCAAATATGAGTTTAACTTAAGAAATAAAATAGAAAATGAACCTCTAAAATTTTGGAAAAATTATATGTCAAAGATCGTTATGTTAGCTTTCCACACATAAAGAATCGGAGTTCGGAATCTCTCGGGATCTCGAAAACCGTACGACGTGTCAAGTTTTGGACAAGCAACACCAAAATAATTCTCCAGAAATTCAGAAGCAAAATATTTGTAAATAAACTATATATTCCGAAATTTTACCTCGAGACGAATCCAACAAAAAAATAGCATACAAATCCGAGGTCGGGGTTGTCCGCAATCGCCTCGGGAAATCGGGATTCTCCAAGAGATCAAACTCTTCAAATCGGCTAAAGATTAATAAGGTTTCTGGAATAAAGAAAATATCATATGTATATTTATATATATATATATATATAGAGGGAGTGGTGTAGGAACGATATAGTAAAGCGTAATACTCTAGAGGGGGGGGTGAATAGAGTTGGCAGCGGAATAATGCTAATTAAAAAAGTTAGCAACAGAATCACAGTATATAATCACAGATGAAAATAAAGTAAAGACAGAGTTCAGAAAGCAAACGCAAAGACAGCGATGTATACTGGTATCCCTCTGTTGAGGACTAATCCAGTCGGTAGAACTCTTGCTACCAGTTTGAATCCACTATAGGAAAAACCGCAAGTTTTCTTACGAAGTCCTTGCAACTTCTACAACGCGAGCTTTGATACGAAGAACTCGTCCAACTTCAAATGTGAAGAGGTATTCTTCAATCAAGCCTTCTGATTACAATCTCTCAGAAACTTCTAGACCGTACCGCACTGGCAAATCGACTAGAGGATTGTAACTGGCTTGGGATCTGAAAATGAAAGCTCTAGAAAACTCTTTGGAAGATAGAAAACTTTAGATAGAGAGAAGATTGAAAGTGAATGAGTGATTTGAAATGATCGAAATACTTCTCTATTTATAGGATTTCCAAAGGGAGAACTCTGTCAGAATTCGGGCAGAATTCGGGCAGAACTCGATGAGCAAATCTCGGTCAAATTCGCAACTGCAGGAGGACCAAGTGCCAGAGAATTCAAAATCAAAACGGCCACCAACCGAACTCTGGCCGAACTCTGGCC
The DNA here is from genome assembly GCA_029216955.1 of Iris pallida. Lineage (NCBI taxonomy): Eukaryota > Viridiplantae > Streptophyta > Magnoliopsida > Asparagales > Iridaceae > Iris > Iris pallida. Next base: position 2,049,020 of record JANAVB010007598.1, read on the forward strand.
GAACTCTGGCCGAGTTCTGTCAGGGTTAGGTTAGGGTTTTTAAAATAGGTTTTGGTGATTTTTGAAAACCTTTTTGAAAACCTTTTTGTAAACAATTTGATAGGTCATTTTAAAAACATTTTGAACTATTTTGGGAATAGCCTATTTGTCAGTACGACTCGGTGTACAATGTATTCCTAGACTCAAATAAAAAGAAAATTACATTGCATAGGAAATACAGACTCAAGTAGGCAAACAGATCTTCAGTCTTGAACGAAGTGAATATCCAATCTTGCTTATGTCCAAGAAGCTGAGAATGTCCCAACAAGCTTTGTATATCCAGACAGAGTTTTGATCAATTATTAAAATCAGGTTGACCATATGACCAATGGGCCAACAATCTCCCCTATTTTGATAATTGACAAACTATGAATGATATAACAATAAGCTAGTTCGAAAAAATATCAAAAGGTGAAAAATTGTTCATAACCTGTATTCAACTCAAAAAAAAATGTTAGATCATTTTAATTTTCTCCCCCTTTGTCACTTAGCAAAATAGTTGTACAAGAGAAGGCTCCCCCGCATGAAATGCAGAAGACTCTCCCGCAATCAATGCATAAGTAACAAACAGTGAGAAAACAAAAATAAAAGATACAGTAAATAATTAGAGAAATTTATCATCACAAGCATGTATTGCATAAAAAAAATCTCAGGCATGCTATTTCACAGACAGTTTAAAAATGAAAAGCAATATAAGAAAATAGTGCTAAACAAAATGCTGAACTTAACTGAGATGTCATAAATGAAACATCATAAACATGTCCATGAAGATAAAAGAAATACTGATAGCAAACTACAAAGTACTAATCAAAAAGTAAATGATAAAAACTTGGAATGTCGGAGCATTTCCAAGTATACAGTAGAATGTCACTAGTAATCAGATCAGATCTCATCATCACTATCCTCATCAATATCATCAGCAGCACGGCCAGCATGACCGGAAGTACCAGCACCAGAAGTACCAGCGCCAGTAGGATGAGTAGGGGCGCCAGCATAGAACTCGCCAACATAATCTCGAGGAGCACGATACCAATCATAGGCGTTACCGGGCTAGAAGTAGGCATGGACAGCCTCATCCTCACAGCGGTAACCCGAAAAAGCTGGATCTCGAGGGATGGAAGCGACAGAGTGACCAGTCTGTGCAAAACGCAGATCGGCCAAGGAGTTTGCCATCGCCTGGTAACGGGTGACATCGCGGAACTCACGCTCGCGAGCCATGTCCGTCATCGAAATGTGCAAAGCAGATAGGTGCTGATGTATGCCCTCAAAAGTCATGGCATACGGCTGATGTGGTGGAGATGGTGCAGTAGGAGGAGCAGGAGGTGTAGCTGAAGCAGTCCGGCTGCGACGAGAAAGCTAGAGTAACTTGGGCTCAAAGTCCTGAGTACAAGTCGATAGATCGATGTCGAAGTGCTGAAAGATACGAGGGAGAATCATCGCGTAAGAGAGATTTCGATCTCTAGCACGACAACGTCCCATCATCTGAATAATAGTCTTAGGGACGGAAAAAGGAATCCCCTTGATAAGATGATACATAGCGGACAGCTCAAGCGAAGTCACATCATCCTTGGAAGTGGATTTTGGAAGTAGAGTAGAGTAGATGATGCGATGCAATTCGTAGTTAAACAAGTTAAGGTTGTTAGCCTTAAACTTTCCAGAACGTACTCTGTCAGGTGCACAAAGTTCCGTTTTGAAACTAGTGAGTGTAGTGCCTTCGGGAAACTCGAATTCCGTGATATCAACTAGCGGTTCACCTTCATTGGGAATTCCAAGAATCTCCGCTAGGAGGACATCATTGAACTCAATATCTATGCCTCCAACACGTGTGCTCACGTCAAAAGTGTTAACTACGAGATTGCAATAGAACAATCTAATGGCATTAGCAGCAATTGGGAAGCACAGTTTAACAAGCAAATATAACCCTAATGCCTCAAATAAGTGACGATGGTCAGAAAATACGGTCCATTTAACCGGAGCGCCGCTGCATATAGATCGGGTGGAAAAGTCACCGTACCATAATAAAGCTTGATCGAGGGTTTGAAAGAAAAACCCATCGAAAGCACCGTCGCTCTTTTGGACTGGCGAAAACAAAGAATCCGTGTGAGGATTCGAAGAGGACCCTTCCTCACTAGGAGTAGTCTTCTTCCTCTTAGACGGATTAAATCTAGGTGCCATTGAAATAAATAAGCACAAATTTGAAAGTGGAGAAAGAGAGAGTTATACCTCACAAAAATTAGATATGTTGTAGAGAAGGATGATCTCCGCACGATTCCAAAGTTTGGAAGGATTTCACCAAGTAGATAGGGAGCAATGGGTTGGTGAATACCTAGGGTTTGGAGGATTTTCGGGCGGCTGTAGCTGCTGGTTGGAAATATGGAAGCAATGGAAGAGAAGAAGCTCTCGGGTTGTGTATATATACACAGATACCCCCAACCGAACTCGGGCCGAATTCGGTCAGAGTTCTGGCCGAATTCGCCTAGGGTTCTTTCAAGTTGATTTTGCTACTTCTTTTTCATTGACTCGTTTCAAATATTTAATTCAAAGATTAGTTATTTTAGCTTTCAAATAACATAATTAATAATATTTTATGAGTTAAATATCGTTACACAGCAGCTGTCTCAGATTAGCTGTAGGAGTACTGTCCCAGCTGGCGGAGGTTCACCGGGGAACTCTTAAATACCGCTTCGCTTCAACCGTAGTTGTGGTGACAGACAGACTCTTTATTAGCTTGTCTCTAACACAGTTTTTGCATAATGATATACAATCATAAAATAACATCAATTAATATTATTGACGTCCAAAATTCCTAATTCTCGACGTAAATAATTGAAGCGATTTTCCGCTAGAGGTTTAGTGAAGATGTCAGCTAATTGATTATCAGTATCTATGTATACAAGGTTTATATCTCCATTTTGATGATGATCTCTAAGAAAATGATGCCGAATCTCGATATGTTTAGTACGAGAGTGACATACAGGATTCTTAGTCAAATTAATGGTGCTAGTGTTATCACAGAAAATGGGAATATGTGTGTAAAATAAATCAAAGTCTTCTAAGGTTTGTTTCATCCACAAAATCTGAGCACAACAACGTCCTGCGGCGATGTACTCAGCCTCTGTTGTTGATAAGGCTACAGAATTTTGCTTTTTACTAAACCAAGAGACTAGAGCCTTGTCTAAGAAATGACATGTACCGCTAGTACTTTTTTTATCAACCTTGCATCCAGCAAAATCTGCATCCGAGTAACCAATAAGGTCAAAGGATTTAGATTTGGGATACCACAAGCCGACAGAAGAAGTGCCTTTAAGGTATCGGAAGATACGCTTAACTGCGGACAGATGTGATTCCTTTGGGTTAGCTTGAAAACGTGCACACAAGCAAACACTAAACATTATATCTGGACGACTAGCAGTTAAGTAAAGTAAACTACCAATCATACCTCGATACTTACGTGTGTCGACTGGCTTGCCTTGTTCGTCAGAATCAAGCTTTGTTGAAGTTGCCATCGGAGTGCCAATAGGTTTGATATTGTCCAGATCAAACTTCTTTAGCAAATTTTTTGTGTACTTGGCTTGATTAATGAACGTCCCATTGTCGGTTTGTTTGATTTGCAATCCGAGAAAGAATTTCAGCTCTCCCATCATGCTCATCTTAAACTCATTCTGCATACACTTAGAGAATTCTTGACAAAGAGATTCATCAGTGGATCCAAATATGATATCATCAACATAGATCTGAATTAAAAGCAGCTTGCCATTAAAAGATTTAATAAAAAGTGTAGTGTCAACCTTTCCTTTTGTAAAACGGTTGTCAAGTAGAAAAGAGCTTAGACGATCATACCAAGCACGAGGGGCTTGTTTCAAACCGTATAAGGCTTTCTTCAACTTGAAAACATGGTCAGGATCTTTGAAATCCGTGAAATCCGGAGGTTGTGCTACAAAAACTTCTTCTTTTATAAATCCATTTAGAAAAGCACTTTTTACATCCATTTGAAAAAGTTTGAAATCATGAAAACATGCAAATGCACATAACATACGAATGGATTCTAATCTCGCAACTGGGGCATAAGTCTCATCGTAGTCGATACCCTCTTCTTGATTGTATCCTTGAGCTACGAGTCGAGCCTTGTTACGAGTTACTAAACCATCCTCATTCAGTTTGTTTCGGAATACCCAACGGGTGCCAATGACCGGATGATCAATAGGCTTGGGAACAAGTTCCCAAACTTGATTCCGTTCGAATTGGTTTAATTCCTCTTGCATGGCATCTATCCAGAAACTATCACTACATGCTTCATCAATAGATTTAGGTTCTAGCTGTGAAATAAATGCAACACTAGAAATAATATCTCTACTGGATGATCGAGTGCTTACTCCTTTGGTAATGTCACCAATTACCAAATCTTGTGGATGATCAGCTGTGAATTTTACCTTTTCGATAGACTCTGTAGGTAGCTGGTTCCTGGATCTCTTCTAGGGGGTTCAGCTTGTGCAGAGCTTGGTTCAGGTTCAGCTGATGTTGAGCTTGATGTAGGCAGATCTTCATCACTGTCATCGAGTGTCATTTGGTTCATTTCATCAAAAGTGACGTTGATTGACTCTTCGATGATCATGGTACGTTTGTTGAAGACTCTGTATCCTTTGCTCTTGGCCGCATAACCTAAAAATATACCTTCATCAGCCTTTTCGTCAAACTTTCCCAAATTGTCTTTAGTATTAAGAATAAAGCACTTACAGCCAAATATCTTAAAATATAAAACTGAAGGAATTCTATCAAACCATAACTCAAATGGAGTCTTCTTCGATTTGGGTCGAATTAGAACTCTATTGAGCACAAAGCAAGCTGTATTGACAGCTTCAGCCCAGAAGTATTTGGGTAGGTTAAAATGATTTAACATTACTCTGGCCATTTCGGTTAGAGTTCTGTTCTTACGTTCCACAACTCCATTTTGTTGTGGAGTTCTAGGGCAGGAGAACTCGTGTATAAAACCGTGTGTGTCTCAAAATTGCTCGAAATCAGCATTCTCGAATTCGCCTCCATGATCGCTTCTAATACGAGTGATCATGTAACCTTTTTCATTCTGTACTTTCTCGTAAAAGGCGACAAATTCGGATAATGCGTCATTCTTGCGTGTCAAGAAATATACCCACGTGTATCTAGAAAAATCATCTACAATTACAAATGCATATAATTTACCTCCGAGGCTAGCAACTCTGCTAGGACCGAATAAATCCATGTGTAGCAATTGTAGAGGTCTAGTAGTACATACTGCGTTTACAGACTTGAATGTGGATCTGGTAGCCTTGTTCTTTTCGCATTGGCTGCATACCGAATCCTTCTTGAATGTTATGTCCGGTAAACCGCGTACTAACTTCTTTGTGGATAATCTTGAAATTGTATCCATGTTTGCATGACCGAGTCTCATATGCCATAAATGACTCTCATCACTTTTGGCCATTAAGCATCTACCTGAAATGTTAGCTTCTTCCAATAGATAGAAAACATATATATTGTCTTCCCTGATTCCTTCAAAGATAGTACTACCAGTTGAGCTATCAACTATAGTACATTTGTCTTTGCCAAAGTTGATACCATAACCATGATCAGCTAGATGACTTATGCTGAGCAGATTATGTTTCAACTCGGTAACCAGACAGACATCTTTAATCACGGGATAGGAAGATTTACCAACATCACCGATACCAATAATATATCCTTTTAAATTATTGCCGAAGGAAACATAGCCTTCCTTCTTTTTCTTCGACAGTGTTGCAAATAGAGTAGCGTCACCGGTCATATGCCATGAGCAACCGCTGTCGAGGATCCATTTGCTTCTAGCATGTGAAGGGTGTTCCACCTACAAAACAGTTTGCAGATGAAACTCTTGGTACCCATTTTTTGTAGGGTCCTGAATTGTTAGCTTTAGGTATCCAAGCATAAACATTTAAATCAACTAGCTTTCTCATTCTACATGCAGATGAAATATGACCAATGAGGCCACAATAATGACATTGTGCATGTTGAGTGTTGAAAGCAGAGTGATGTGCATGGTTGGTAGATTTAGGTTTTCTAGTATAGAAGAATGCATACCTATGATCATGTTTGGGCTTAACCTTTTGGGGTAAAGGTTTTATATGGTTTGGTCTGACAGTGTTTGGCTTGGGAATGTTCCAAATTTTCGGTAAGTGACACGTGTTAGGATAGGAAGCAGCAGGCTCAGGCTATTTTCCTAACCTAATTTCCAACCTTTTGGAAGTGTCATATAACTTAGTATAATCAGAAGTGAGTGATTCCATTCTGATTTGTGCAGATTGAAGACTTTTCTTTTGAAAGATCTTCTCTCAATTGGTCTATAATCTTATCTTTCTCTTCGGATGACTGTTTAGTCTCGTGTAATAAGAGCTTTATAGAGGAAAGCTCACCAGACTCACTAACACTAGTTCTAACCTCAGCTAGTAGGTCGGTAAGTCTTCCTATTTCTTCTTTGTACTCTTTGAGTACCTTCTTAGCGGTCTGATATTTACTATGCAGTTTCCTGTAGTCAAGCATCAGGTCACTGAAGGCATCTCCTAATTGCTCAAAGGTAAAGTCATCATATGTTTCTACAGGTTCAGTAGGTACCTGATCGATTGCCATGAAGCAGATGTTTGCAGCGTCCTCTGAATGTTCATCTTCTGAGTCGCTGGCTTCACTTTCATGCCATATGCTGGTGTTGGCATATTTCCGGGATGTTGATCTCTTCAGGTTGCCTTTTTCATACCTGTTGTTCTTCTTGCTCGATGATGAGTTGATGGGACAGTCCTTCTTCATATGTCCCTTCTTCTTGCAGCCATAGCAGACAGCATCTTCTTGGTACCAGTTGTTGTTGTTGTTCTCTTTGACTCTTTTCTCATGTCTCATGAATCTTTTGAACTTCCTTGCTAGGAGTGCTTGATCTTCAGCGTCAGATCCACTGCTGTCTGAGTCATCTTCAGCAGCTTTTCTGTGCTGAGGCTTGAGGGCGATAGTCTTCTCCTTTGGTGCAGGCTCTTTAAAATCTTGTAGATCCAGTTCATGAGTGAGTAGCTTACCCATGAGTACTTCAAGTGACATTGTGGTGAGGTCATTTCCTTCAATAATAGCTGTAGCCATCGGAATCCAGTTCTTGGTGAGAGCTCGTAGGAGTTTGCGAATCTTTTCGTGGTTACTGTATTCTTTGCCTAAGGAGGACAAAGGGTTTACAATATCCAAGAACCTCTCGAACATTTGTGTGACTGTTTCATTTGGCTTCATTTTGAACGCCTCGTACTCTTGAGTAAGTCTGCTGACTTTTGACTCCTTGACTTGAGTCGTGCCTTCATGTGTAACTTCGAGAAGCTTCCATACACCATTTGCCGTTGTGCATGTAGATACCCTGTTAAATTCTGTTCTATCTAAGGCACAAAAAAGAGCATTAATGGCACGTGCGTCAAGACTGGCCTTTTTCTTTTCTTCCTCTGTATAACTGTTTTGGAGTTTTTCAACTAAAACACCCTCGATATTTATACGAGGTGGCTTTTGATAGCCATCAAGAACAATAGCCCATAAGTCAAAATCAAGAGACTTTAAGAAGAAACTCATCCGTGTTTTCCAATAAGTGTAGTTAGTACCATCAAACAGAGGAGGTCTGTTTGTGGCCTGACCTTCACTTGTGAATTTCATAGTAGCCATGTGATGTGCTGTGATCTAATAAATAATGAATAAATAATAGAACTTTTACCTTGCTTTACCTGTAACACCCGTTTTGATACCAATTGTAGGAACGATATAGTAAAGCGTAATACTCTAGAGGGGGGGTGAATAGAGTTGGCAGCGGAATAATGCTAATTAAAAAAGTTAGCAACACAATCACAGTATATAATCACAGATGAAAATAAAGTAAAGACAGAGTTCAGAAAGCAAACGCAAAGACAGCGATGTATACTGGTATCCCTCTGTTGAGGACTAATCCAGTCGGTAGAACTCTTGCTACCAGTTTGAATCCACTATAGAAAAAACCGCAAGTTTTCTTACGAAGTCCTTGCAACTTCTACAACGCGAGCTTTGATACGAAGAACTCGTCCAACTTCAAATGTGAAGAGGTATTCTTCAATCAAGCCTTCTGATTACAATCTCTCAGTAACTTCTAGACCGTACCGCACTGGCAAATCGACTAGAGGATTGTAACTGGCTTGGGATCTGAAAATGAAAGCTCTAGAAAACTCTTTGGAAGATAGAAAGCTTTAGATATAGAGAAGATTGAAAGTGAATGAGTGATTTGAAATGATCGAAATACTTCTCTATTTATAGGATTTCCAAAGGGAGAACTCTGTCAGAATTCGGGCAGAATTCGGGCAGAACTCGATGAGCAAATCTCGGTCAAATCCGCAACTGCAAGAGGACCAAGTTCCAGAGAATTCAAAATCAAAACGGCCACCAACCGAACTCTGGCCGAACTCTGGCCGAGTTCTGTCAGGGTTAGGTTAGGGTTTTTAAAATAGGTTTTGGTGATTTTTGAAAACCTTTTTGAAAACCTTTTTGTAAACAATTTGATAGGTCATTTTAAAAACATTTTGAACTATTTTTGGAATAGCCTATTTGCCAGTACGACTCGGTGTACAATGTATTCCTAGACTCAAATAAAAAGAAAATTATATTGCATAGGAAATACAGACTCAAGTAGGCAAACAGATCTTCAGTCTTGAACGAAGTGAATATCCAATCTTGCTTATGTCCAAGAAGCTGGGAATGTCCCAACAAGCTTTGTATATCCAGACAGAGTTTTGATCAATTATTAAAATCAGGTTGACCATATGACCAATGGGCCAACAAGTGGGCAGCTGGGTTGGTGGAGCCGCGACTCAAGGCCACGTTTCAAGATCTGAGCGATCCCGCTCAAATAATGGACGGATTGATGGCAATCCGGTTTGGGCTCGAGTCGGTGAGCCATGGCTCCTATTATGGAAACTTGCCAAGTCAACCCGTACTGACTGACGGGTGGGCCGGCCCATACGCAGTAAGTGGCTGACGTGTGTTTGCCATTAAAATTGTTTTGATTGAAATCTTAATACAAACAGAACAGTGATACAATATAGGACTTAGATGTAGTCCTAGGAGTACACTTTTGTTTAAGCTGGGTCCTTAGTGCCAATGGAGCGAGTGGTAATGCGTTGACTCCGTTGACCGGCTGACGACGGTTATCGGTTCTCTGAAGGTGTGGATTGCTCTGGGTGCTAGAGCTTGCTGAGAGGAGGAAGACGTTGAGTGTCTAGAACTGCCTCTCAGTGATTCTCTCTGTGTTGTGAGTCTTCTGTTCTGAGTCTCTGTGTGTCTGTGTGTGAAGGAGATGACCCTTCTATTTATAGTTTTGCAGGCTGGCTGCTCATGCGCGCATGTAGGATGCGCCGGTGTGGGAACGCCACGTGGAGGTTGCTGATGGAGGCGCATGGATGCTGCGCCCTGATCGAGGGGGAGAACTCTTCATACTGCTGTTGTGAGCCGGCACGTAGCAGAGAGAAGATCTTTCCGTTGCTGAAATCTTGGACGAGTTGAGTCAAAAGACATGTGTCGTCGACTCATGGTTCGAAGATCTCGGATTTGGTGGAGAGGAGTGATCTGGTGGGCTGTGCCTTGGATTGGGCGCAGGAGGAGGCTGCGGCTCATAACCTTTAGGAGTTACAAACCATTTGGGGCGCATGGCTTTTGAGGCGCATGCAGGCGACTTTCCTTCTGTCTTTCGGGATCAGAGAGCAGTCTGAGGCGTATGGCTTTTGAGGCGCATGCTGATTTGGACGCATGGCTGTAGAGGCGCATGCTGATGGTGGAGTGGCCACGTGGCAGTAGCCGTCGGAACAAGGTCATGATGATGCTGACGTTGCCGACGCTTTGTTTTCTGAAAAGCTGTCAACTGTTCAGACTTTGGGAGGCGTGCTGCCAACTCTGTCAGTTCAGCATTTAATGTTGGTAATGTTTGATGGACAGCTGAGTGGGCGCATCGGTTGGCGTTCCACTCGGTATGGAGATGTGTGAGGGCGCACCCTCTGTAATGCGCCGAGTACTGTAGGGCGCGTCTGTGTGATGCGCCTGACGCCGAAGGGCGCATCCGTGTGATGCGCTGTCTGGCTGGCGCATCGGACATGTCTTTTAATGATGTGGCTGTCTCGCTCTTCGAGTGCTATAAATAGCCGTTTGGCTGAATTCGAGGCGTCCGGTTCATCCATTTAATGTAAATTCATTGTACGGAATTCGGAGGGCCATCCCCTTGGCGCGTGGGGTTGATCTGCCCGGCCTATAAATAGTGGCATGGAGAGAAGATTTGCTTCTCATTCCCTCACGTACTTCCAATATGAACTTGAACATACGGGTGCATTCTGCTGACGAAGTGCTCCCGAGGGTGAAGATGAGACGCTGTGTTGTCTTTGATGCACTTGAAGGTGACTGTTACATCCAAAAGACGGAGTCGAGGGCTTCTGAGGCAGGCGGAAGGTGCCTGTTGCATCCAAAGATAAGGATGCTCGAGCCTCGTCTCCGTTATTCCGGAAGAGCCGTAGATCGGAATGGCGGTGCAAGGCTCTCTCTTCCTGCAAAGTGGGGTTTCCCCACTTTGATCGTGTCGAAAGCTGCTCCTTTAGCCATGGTTTCGATCACGGTCTTCCTTCGGCTTTGGAGGATCTTTCGAAGCCTCCCCTGGCCACAGCATTTGCGGTGCTCTTCTCTTCCTTGGTTCCAGCCAGAGGGTTAAATGCTTTGTGTCGAAGCATTTATCGGGCGAGCCTGGTTGGAAGAGCGGCACATAACTGGGCTCTGCTCGGCCAGGTGAGCCTGGCTGGAAGAATTTGGCTGAAGGGATGCACATAACTGAGGTGCTGAAGAGATGATGGGATGCGCCTGGATGGAGGCGCATGATATCTGCTGCGCCTTATTGGTGGCGCATAGTGATGCTACGCCTATCTTGAGACGCATGGTGGTTGCTGCACTTATCTGAAGGGGCATGATGGCCGCTGGCTGTAGACTTAGGCTCTTTTCTTTGTAGGAATTCTCCTTTATACAGCCTTTTCTAGACATGTAATAGACTTTTATATATAAATAAAAAGTCCTTCTTCAAATGTCTATAGTTATTGACTTTGCTGTGAAGTTCTTCATCTGAGTTCTGGCGCATGTAGTGTCTGGCGCATGGGCTTTCTGGTTGTGAAATTCCATGCTTCTACAAGACCCCCTTCAAAGTTTTCAAAACTTTTGAGTAAGTTTTGGAATACTTTGAATAAGAAGCATGGAGGTCAGGGCGCATGATTTCTGGGCGCATGCCTGTTCGGGCGCATGCTCTTCTCAGTTAATGATGATGGTGCCTCGGTAACCGAAAAGATTAATGATGATCTTTTGGTTTTATTTGCTGCTATCCTTGCACAGAACCCGAGGCGACGGCTGAGATCACACGTCATCTGTTCACGCGTGCGACCATGCCCTATAAATAGGTAAGAGTCGGAGAGAGAAAGAGTTCTTCTTCTCTGTGCCTCTGCTTCTTTAGAGTTTCTTCTTCAAAACCCTAACTTCTCCTTCTTCGAGAGAATGGCTCCCAAGACTCCTCGCGGCGTTGCCGGCAAGGGGAAGGAGAAAGCGAGAGAGTCCGCGGATGTTGCGGCGGCGGTCGTTCCCCGTCGGCCTGTCGAAGTTCGGCCGGAGGTGGTTGGTAAGTCTCATTGTCCCGCCAACGCACATAGGCCTTGAGTCTTTAATGATGTGCCGTGGTCTTTGTCCGCCAACGCGCATGGGTTTAAACCTTGGATGCGCCGAGGCTATTCCGCTGACGCGCATGGGTTCAAAACCTTGAAGATGCGCCAAGGCTATACTGCTGACGTGCATGGGTTCAAACCCTGATGATGCGCCGCAGTTTTCTCCTTTAGACACATTTGTGTGTTCTCTTCTGACTTTTTCTGATCTTTTACTAGTGTCGATGGCAATCCCGCTTTTGAGTGAAGTTTTCTCGGAGGCTGCCTTCAACCAAATGGGAGTAGAGCATAACGAGGGGGTGATGAACCCTGCTCAAGATGTTCTTATGCTGGATCAGCCTCCTGAGAGAATGACCCTAATCCGTGAACAGTCGTATTGGTTCCTCAAACGGATGATGGAGCGTGGAGTCATTAAACCCTCCACATCTGATAAAGTGACCTTTCTGAAGCCTGAGTTCCTGTTTGGAGACCGTCTCACTTCTACTGACTCGTCAGTACTGAAGGTCAAGGAGGACTGGTTCTTTACTGCGAATGGAGTGCATATGACTGTTAAGCAACTTGAACGTCAGTGGCCTTTGACGTCCTTCTGTCGCCTCATTTCCCAGAGGAGAATGTCTTGGGAGCTTACCCCTTCTCAGGGGGGAGCGATGACTGGTGTCATCCAAATTGATTCTACTTCCGACCAAAGGGATGCTTTGACCGTTGTAAGGTCTGGGTCTTCTTACACTTGGCGGACTTTACGTCCTGGGAGCCTCTTCAGTGATGTACCCATTGATATGTTTGCTTATAGTGCTTCGACTTTTACACATCGTATGTTTTTGATGGAACGTTCCTACCCGACAGAAGAGTTTCGGGTGGAGGGTTGGTGCCATTACGTCTCCAAATGGGATAAACTGACGCTCTGGATCTTGTCGCGGTTTCAAACTGAGCTCCGAGAGATCGGGTTGACTGCCGCGATTCGTGCTACCCAGGCAGGTGTTGACCTTAATAGGCACATGTTCCTCGCACTCCTGGAGATGTTTGATATCCATACCGGGACCTTCTTTACCCCGGTGGGGGAATTAGGGTTCGCACTTCATGAGATGTATGAGGTGTCAAAACTCCCTTGGGGGTCGGAACCCTATGAAGAGTACTTTCCAACCAATGAGGAATTTCAAGTCCTGGGGGACAGGGCTGAGGAGATGACGGCCGTCTTCAAGGAAGTGGCGAGTCATCATTACTATATGCAGAGACGGGATAGGAACGGGACGCAGCCTCATGTGACCGCTTGGAGAGATCATGTCTTTAGACAAGACAAGGAGGATCTCTCACAATTTTCCACTCCACCGGCGCTCTCTCGTAGCGAAGTGTTGTCCGAAATGAGCAGGTTAGGGGAGAAAAATCCCCGAGGAAGTGAGGACCAGCAGTCAGATGCACGCTCCTACAGCTGCTTCTGGCATCTTGCTTATCAGATGTCACCCAAGGCGGTGTTGGCATCCTACCTGATGATATGGCTCCGGGATTGCGTATTTGCGGGCGGATCCGGTGCCGTAGAGAGGGTAACCCGAAACTTAATCCTGCCAGCCGTGAAGCTGGTTTTCGGTCGGCGTTTGGCTCTTCTCCCCGCAATGGTATGTAACCTGCAGCGAGGTTTGAGAGAGTTTGCTGGAAATGTGATTCATGACAGAGGCCGAAACAATAACTTCCCGCGCGCCGAACTGCCGTTTCACTATTTGATGGGATGGCTGATTTTGCATCATCCCAGTGTGATGAGCCCAGGCTCGGAAGGAGATTATAGGGCTGGAGATGCATTCCTTCGTCGTTTCCATCGGAGGAGCTGGTCGCATACTGGTGTCCCGGTTTGTAGAAAGGTTTTATCCCGTCTTCAGGGTTGGGAGATCACCAAAGTTGGTCCCATCTATTTGGGTTTTGAGGCCAACGAGGATTTAAGGGACCTGGGCGAAGGTACCACCACTCTGCCTCAATGGGGATTTTGCTGGTTGCAAAGTATCCGGCCGTCCCATCTGGTGTACCGGAACAGGAATCAGTGCTACCTGGAATCCTACTTGTCGAGCCACTTTGCGCGGCAATTTGGTTATGCTCAGATGATGTTGGATAACCCCAGTAATACCCTAGGGTATGTTGGAAGTTTGTTGGATGGTGCACGAGCTTGGCATTACTATAATGCCGGATGTACCGGAGCTCGTTTTACGTTGCCCGTTCCCGATCCGCGGCCGCCCATTCTTTACTCGGCCGCCAAATTTTACTGCGTTATGGCTGCCCCGCCTTCCGGATATGACAGGGAGACCAGCCTTATCGGCGGCACCCAGTTAGCAGCGACTGGGGATACGCCAGTGAAGGCCCGACCGAATCGTCCGTCAGGGGTGAGTCAACGGAGTGCCGCCTCCGCATCACAAGCAGAACCCTCCGGCGATCGATCGAAACGATGTGCAGATACAGGAGCTGAATCTTTTGTATCGAAGAAGCAGAAGAAGGCACCGTTACCGACGGTATCATCGGATTCGGCGTCCGAAGAGGTAAGGTTATCCTACTAAATCTGATTTTGGTTCCGCCACTTACGAGGCCTCACCTTCTTTTGTAGGAGCCGCTAAAAAGAAAACCTCGTACCCCAAAGTCGGGTGGGAGTAGGCGAGAAGAGATGGTGAGCTCGTCTGAAGTGCGTATCCCGCCGACAATGATGTCTCTCATGGAGGAAGATCCGGAGGATACTGTGGAGGTTCTGGTCAGGAGGGAATCTGAGGGTGCAGCAGCTTCCGAGGTGGCGAAGGCCACAGCGGAGGCTTCACATGTTTTAGCAAGTGCGCAGCTTCCTGGTGATGAAGAGGAATGGAGTTCATCATCTTCCGATGACACCGCTCCGGAGCTGCAGGAGTCTGTTACGGGGGCAGCAGAAGTAGTAGGGATAGAGGAGAGGGTTGATTCCCCTCCTGGTCATGATGAAGGGAGGTCGGCTGAATCATTGCCGAATCCTTCCTTGGCTTCAACCATGGACATAGAGATGGCTACCGATCAGGCGGTAGCGACAGATTCTGTCCCTGTAGAGGGACTTGAGAAGAATGAGACTCTTCTGCCAGTCTTGTCTCCTGGGGCTGGCCAAGAGATAAATGTTGACCTCCCCGTTTTGCCGGGGGAGGTGGCTGATGCTGATAGAATGTCGGGGGAAGAGGTAGCCGTTGACGTCGGTGATTTCTCCAGTCTTGAGAAGGGTAAGGGTGTGGAACCCTCTGTTGCTCCTTCCACTTGGGGTACTATCACGACGCATATGCCTGCTCCTTCTGTTCCTTTGACTCCTCGGGCCAGCAGTCTGGGCCCTGTTGATGAAGAGCCTATTGCTGTCGAGATTCAAACCTCTCAGATCGAGGTCGGCGGATCTTCCTCCGGTCCGCAAACTGTAGTAGCTCCCTCGACTCCTGCTATGACGCCGCAGGTGCTGGCGGAAGCCGACGGTTATGTGAAATTCCTCGTCGAGGGAGTGTACAAAATGCTGGAGAAAGGTGTATCTGCAGTGGTAGATGCCAAGGGGAGCTTTGCGGCGGCAAAAGCTTTGGCAATGCCTTGTATCGAACTGATCCGCCTTCACCAGGGCCATGACCATATGGCCGAAATTCTGGAGGTTTCGGTGATGGAGCTGGACGAGCGGCTCGCGGAACTGCAGCGCATCCAACGAAATGACCTCTCGGTCTTGGTAGATGCAGAGATAGGAAAGTCGATGGCTGAGATCGAGGCTTCCCATCGAGCCGAGGTGAGCAGTTGGGAGCGTGAAGTGGCTGGGACTGAGGCTGCGGCGGAGCAGCTGTCTCAATCTATGAAGAAGACGACGGAAAAGCGAGCTGCGGTGGACGCTAACATCGCAGAAGTTGATGCTCAGATGCGCCATCTTGAAGACCAGCGGGCCCAACTTCAACTAGAGGCTGAGCGCGTCCTGGCTGAACACGTGGCATTCAAATGGGAGGAAACGACTCTTACTCAGCGGACCCTTGCTTTGGCTCAACAGCGACGACAGCTTGATGAGAAGTATGAGAGTAAAACTTCTGCTGAGGCTGTCGGGTTAATGCGTCAAGAAGCCGAGCTGCGAGTCCAGGCGACTGTGGAAACTCGCACTGCCGACCTGAGACGTCGAGTCAGAGAACTCTCATCCCACCCTGGGGAGGATCGGGGATTGTAGCTTCTCTTCTTTTTTGTGTGTTTTTGCAACTCTTGCTAGGGAAATAGCGTATTTCTGTACTCCCCTTTTTTTAAAATAAAGAAATATACTATCTCTTTGATGTGTTCATTTTTAATTTCATGAACTTGATGATTTATGTGGACCTATTATCTTTTGCGCACCTTGGTTTTTAGGTACAGATAATAAGTATAAAGGAACCAACATGTTTGCTCAGAGGTAATGTGGACATGGCAATCATTAGGTTCAAATGATAGAATCTTCCTACTCAGAGGTGTTTATGGACGTGGTAGGAATGATCCTGTGGGATACGCTGAACAACTCAGAGGTAATGTGGACGTGGAAGTTCTGCGATCAAATGTACGACAACGTAGGAGTTGCTTGTACGGGATGTTTACTCAGAGGTAATATGGACGTGGTAAACATGAAGGATAGCGTAAGCTCACGAAGTGTAAGGTTCCGCTTTGTAGGATGTAGAGAGACAACTCAGAGGTAATGTGGACGTGGTTATCTTTCTACGGAAGGATGCCACGGAACAGCTGGGTTCCGAAAGCGATTGATTTTGTGAAAAGAGGCTATTTGGGGAAATACATGTCTTGGAGGATGTCAAGAGTAGTACTTCTTTAGGAACTTGCCGTTGATGGGCATCATGAACAAGTCCCCATTGGGTTTGGCGAGCCGGTAAGCACCGTTTGAGTATACCGTCTCGATGATGAAAGGTCCTTCCCATTTGGGCTCGAACTTCCCTGGTGTCTTGTGAGTTAACACCATTGGCCTTCTGACTGCTAAAACCAGGTCGCCAACTTGGAAAGTTCTTTGCTTGACCTTCTTGTTGAAAGCCTGTGATATACGGGCTTGGTAAAGTTCGATGCGTTGTTGAGCTAGGAGACGCTTTTCGTCAAGTGCCTCCAATTCCCGCAGACGACGACGTTGATTGTCTTCTTCTGTGAGATCGTTTGTGATGGCCACGCGGAGCGAAGGTATCTGTATCTCGAGAGGCAGTACTGCTTCGCTCCCGTAGACCAGGGAGAATGGAGTGTTGCCTGTTGGGGTCCGTACCGTTGTGCGGTAGGCCCAAAGGCATTCGCCAAGCTTTTCGTCCCAGTCGCGTTTGTTGGATGACACGACCTTTTTGAGTAGTCTGACGATAGTTTTGTTGAATGCCTCGGCCAATCCGTTTGCTGCCGGATTGTAGGCGGTTGAGGCCACGTTTTGAATGCGATTCTTGTCACAGAACCTGCTGAAAATGTGGCTGATAAACTGAGGACCATTGTCATGGATGATTCGCCGGGGTACCCCGAAACGGTAAATGACATGGTGTCTGATAAAGCTGACCACCCTGGAGCTTTTTACTTCTGCTAGTGGGACTGCTTCCGCCCATTTGGAGAAGTAATCGGTGATGGCCAGGATAAAGCGGTGTCCTCTCGATGAAGGAGGGGTGATTGGCCCTACAATGTCCATGCCCCAGGCTTCGAATGGCCAGGAGGCGACTGTAGGATGTAGAGGTTGAGATGGTGTATGTATGAAGTCTGCATGAAGTTGGCATGCATGGCACTTCTTAGCATATTCCACTGCGTCGGCAACCATGGTTGGCCAGTAGTAGCCCATACGTCGCAGTCGATCTTGCAACTTAGGCCCTGGTTGGTGAGCTCCGCAAGTTCCGTCATGAGCTTCTCGAAGAGCTTCGGCCGCTTCTTCGTTAGACAGGCATCGAAGGAGAAGCCCGTCGAAGGAGCGTCGGTACAGCGTTTTAGTGGCTATATCGTAGTAGAATCGAAGAGAGCGTCTCCTGACTGAGACGGCTTCCTTCGGGTCCTCTGGAAGGATTCCGTAGACAGCAAAGTCGATGAACGGGAACCTCCAGTCTCGGACATTAACCCCAGTGTTTGTCGGCATGGCGTGAGCCATTTGCAAACATAGGTTGTTTCTGGGACAAATCAAGTCTCGGCCAGTTACCGTGACATAGTGTTGAGTCCTAAGGGGCGCGGCCAATGAGGCTGCGAGGCCAGCTAGAGCGTCAGCCTCCAAGTTTTGTAGGCGGGGCACATGTTCGATGAAGAACCCAGTGAAGGTTGAAATGATGTTCAATGCAACTTCATGGTAAGGGATCAAATCTTCATGGCGAACCTCGTATTGCCCCCGAATCGGGTTTACGACGAGTTTCGAGTCGCCGTAGGCTTCCAGATGATCCACACCCAGCTGTTGTGCTAGCTGGAGTCCCATGACGAGTGCATTGTACTCAGCAACATTGTTGGAGCACGGCTTCGAAAGGGCGTATGCGCGCTGGATGACCAGCTGATCGGGGGAGACTAAGACTACCCCCACTCCTGCGATGATTTGGCCATTGGGGCCCGTTCTTGAAGCGCCATCGAAGAACATCCGCCAAATAGGGCTTCCTTCAGTGACATTTGATTCTTGAACTTCATCCGGGATGTCTTCATAGAGTTTTGAAGATTCTGGGATGGGGTGTGCAGCTAAAAAGTCAGCCAGAGCCTGACCCTTGACTGCCTTCTGCGGGACAAACACCATGTTGTATAGTGTTAGTAGGATCGCCCATGTAGCCAGCCGGGAGTTTAATGACCCTGGCTTTGTCATGAGAACTCTGAGCGGATTGACTCGGGAGATGACGTGAATTGTCTGGCCCGAGACGTAATGACGAGTCTTCTGAATGGCAAACACCAAAGCCAAGCACTCCTTTTCAACGGGGTTGTACCGGTGTTCGGCCCCGATGAGTGTTCGACTGAGGTAGTAGATTGCTTGCTCGTAGCCTGCATCGCTGTTTTGAGCTAGCAAAGCGCCGAGGGAATGATCCATGGCACGGACGTAGAGGAGGAATGGTTTGCCGGCGACAGGTGCCACTAGGACTGGCGGGCTTGTTAAGTAAGCCTTGATGTCGTCGAAAGCCTTTTGGCACTCCTCTGACCAGACATAAGAGACTCCCTTCTTCATGAGCTGAGTAAAGGGTTGACATTTACCGGAGAGGTTTGCTATGAACCTCCGGATGTATGCCAAACGTCCCTGCAGGCCCCGAAGTTCTCGAAGGTTCTTCGGAGGGTCCATGTTAAGGATGGCTTTGGTCTTCTCAGGATCAACATGAATGCCTTTCACTGTGATGACGAAGCCCAAGAATTTGTCGCTAGAAACCCCCAGAAAGGATTTAGCGGGGTTCATTTTGAGTTGATGCGCCCGTATGAGATCGAAGACCGTCTTCAGGTCCTGTAGGTGATCTCTTTTGAGGCGGCTCTTGACTGCGATGTCGTCAACATAGCACTCAACTGTCTTGCGAAGATGTTGACGGAAGATGGTGCTCATAGCTCGCTGATACGTTGCACCGGCGTTCTTCAAGCCGAAGGGCATTACGGTGTAGCAGAAAACACCCTTTGGAGTCCTGAATGACGTGTGTTTTGCGTCATCGGGGAACATCTTGATTTGATTGTAGCCTGAATACCCGTCCATGAAGGACATGCATTCAAAGCCACATGTGTTGTCGATCATTACATCGGTGATTGGGAGCGGGAATTCATCCTTCGGGCAAGCGGAGTTGAGATCCCTGAAGTCGATACAGACTCGTATCTTCCCGTTCTTCTTGGTGACAGGGACGACGTTGGCTACCCAGTCTGGGTGTTGTTCCTCACGGATGAAGCCACTGGTCAAGAGTTTGTCTACCTCCTGATCGATGGCGTTCATGATGTCCGGGCGGAAGCGTCGCTGTTGTTGTTTGATAGGTTTGGCATCTGGTAAGATGTTCAACCTATGCATCGCGATCTGTGGATCGAGACCCGGCATGTCTTCGTAGCTCCAGGCGAAGACGTCGATATACTCCTTAGCGAGTTGGACTAAAGATTCTCGGTCTTCTCCTTCCAAGCTTTTGTTGATAAAGATGGGTTTAGAAGAAGACCCATCCCCGAGGTCGATTTGCTCGACTTCGTCTTCGGTGGGAGGTTCTCGTAACTCAAAACGAGACTCCCATTGCTCTCCTAGGCGTTGAGCCCAGGGTTCCTCTTCGAAGGGTTCCGGCGGTTAGTCTTCGCCTTCATCTTTCTGAGGCTGCGCCGATGTCATGTTAGCTGACAGCACTTTTCTGAAGACTGATCCAATACTGGTATCGGAATCCCACGTCGATGCTTCTGATGAGTGGGAATGTTCTATGTCTTCTGCGTCCGAACTTTCTGGAGTTGATGTTGACGTGACATAGCCTAACCTCCGTCGAGTCCGATTATAGTAATCCTATGGCTTTTCATTGGGCATCGAAAGCCGGACAGGGAGATGCCGACCCTTGCCGTAGTTTAGGCCTTTGTTGCTTTTCAGGTCGTAGCCCATCTTTTGGATGATGTGCTTAGCCGCATCTGTGTATCGATATACTTGTACCCTGCCGGTATCAGGTTCGGGCTCGATCGACGGGAGGTTCCGACGACGCTCGATTTTGCCCGAGATGATGGTGCCTTCGTCTCGGCTTCGTGGAGGGACTATGAAGACTCCTTGAGATGGGACTATTTGATTATGGTAGACGGTCGTTACTTGTGTTTGCAACGACCGTAGAGCGTTGTCTAATGTATACATGGCATTCCAGTGTGGAAGACAAGAATAATTGAAAGACACTCTATTATTGATAAAGTACGAGATTTTATCCCGTGGGATTACATTGTCGAAGGAGGGTGCGTCTACATCGGCAGAGATATATTCGCCAAGCTCCTCATCTGTAAGCACTGGGGCCGGATCAGGAGAGTCCTCCACCGCTCCGACTTTGGGGTCTGAGAGGGTTATGTGAGCCCTCTCCGGCATCTTGGATGACTGCGGCGGCTTGCCTTTAAGACGCACCTTGAGGGGTGCCTCGGTTGCGCCTTCGATGAGTGGCGCCTTCCCTTGTAATTTTGCCGCTAGGGGAGCCGCTGTTTGTGGTGGCTTCCCCTTGAGGCGTATCTTCAAGGGGGCTTCGCGAGCTGGCGCTTTTCCTGATAGCTTGATGCTCATTGGAGGCGCCTTCTGGGGTGGTCTCCCTTTCAGACGGATTTTCAAGGGGGCGTCAGGAGTCGCTTCGGGTTCCAAGTGCGGCTCTGTTGCCGTCTCTGCTTCATCATCGGCGTCGTTGGCTTCCTCCTCGTCAAGTGGCTTGTACAAGTCGGAGTCGGTGAAGTAGGCCTCAATCCCTTTGAAGGGATCGATATCTGCAAACTCCGTCCGGATGACGCCGTTGGTGGATACATATTTCATGCATTGGTGGAGCGTGGAGGGCACCACCATGTACTCATGTAACCATGGTCGTCCGAGTAAGATGTTGTAGTTGACCTCGGCATCTACCACATAACAAGTTACCTCAGTTTTGAGGCTGTCGATGTGACACTTCAGCCGGATCTTGCCCAGTGGCTCGCTCTTGCTGGCGTTGAAGCCACTGATGGTCGTATTGGAGGGCGCCAGCCGGTACATTGGGATCCCCAGCTTTGATAGCAGCGCCTTTGGAATGATGCTTAGGGAAGACCCCGGATCGATCTGAATCATGCTCACCTTTACCGAACCGATGTACCCTGTGTAATACAACGGTCGGTTATGTCGGTGATGCTTGATCAGCATGTCTTGTTAGGTGAAGGTTATGTTTGGGATAACTTCATCCGCACAATGACAATGTGCACAAGTAGTTGGGAGGTCTTCAGGCTACTTGACCTGACTGAGAAAGGATTCGGCATCCTTTAGAGCTTCGCAGAGAGCTTCTCGGGAGTCCTTAGAGAGACGCAGGAGCTCGAACAAAGACAGGCGTGCAGGAGTACTGGCCAGTTGTGCCAGAATGTCAAAATTGTGGGGCTTGGCTAGCCCCGAAGCATTTTCTTTTCGCAGAGGTCTGTCGAAACGGGCCTCCACTTGCTTTTGTTTATTGGCTGCTGAGGGCTTGGATGGACCCTCCTCAGGGATGGTGCCAGGAGGCACCCCTTCGGCGGCAGCTTCACCGGGCTGGGAGTTCTGTTGTGCACGCGTCTGCACAGGAAGCGCCTCTTCTGCTGAAGAAGAGACCGTGCGGCAAGACTTGATCTTCCTGCCTTTTGCTTTGGAGGTAGGGCGTACCTCCGGTTGAGTTACCTCGGAGACGAGGTCGGGGTGAACCCAGAGGACCTCTCCTCGAGATGTGGTGAGTGGGACAAGTCCACTCACATTGTCACGGGTGGGTGGCAAATTCACCACCTCCATTGTCGCCTTAGGGATGGGGACGACGCCATCTTGTGTGGTAGTCGGCGGCAAGGTGCCGAACTGTAGTGACACCACATTAGCTGACACCGTCTTCTCTTCGTAATCGACGGAAATTACATCCGCATTGATCATGCGCTGGATGTAATTTTTGAGGACATAGCAGTCCTTAGTCGGGTGTCCGACAAACCGATGGTAGTGACAGTACCTTGGGTTGTCCACCTTCCCGACTTCATCGGGCCGCTTTGGGTCCGGAAGCTTGATCTTGTCACCCTGCTTCAGTATCTCAAAGAGTTGCAGGGTATCGTCATCATTGAATGAATAAACCTCCTTGGGTCTCGGTGCCAATGGAGGCTTTTGAGTAGGCGCCGATGCGCCCTTCGAGGCATTAACTGTCAATGCCTGTTTTCCCTTTGTTTCTCGTCCGGAATTATTGGTTGCGGACTTTTTCCCCTTATCGTCAAAGGCGGGGAAGCTAACACCCAGAAGACGTGCATTGGCCGCCTTCTTCTCTGCAGCTTCAGCTTCAATGATTAGGGAGCTCCAATCGGAAGGGGGAGTAGAGTTAAGCCAGAGCTTTACTGCAGGTAGCATGTTCATACTGCAAGCGGAGAGAAGCGCATGTTCTGGCATGCCTGGAGGTAACCTGAAGCAGGCCTGACGGAAGCGTTCGATGAATGCCCGAACCGTTTCCTTGTCCTTCTGGCGTATCTCAATGAGAGACGCCATCGTCATGTCCTTCCCACCGTCGTAGAAGCGGTCGAGGAAGAGGCGTGTCAGGTCGTCGAAGGACGATATGGAATTGTCGGGGAGGCTGCAGTACCAGTCATACGCCACCCCTTTCAAGGCCCCAACAAAGATGCTGGTGAGGAGCGCGTCCTCCTTCGGAAGATGCCCTGTCTGTGACTGGAAGTACGTCAGGTACCGTCGTGGAGAGTCCTTCCCGTCATACGGCGTGAGTGTTTGTGGTTTATACTTTGGGGGATAAACCACCTTGTTCCACTCAAGGGGATAAGGCTGGGGAATGCCCATCTTCTGGCGCTCCTCCTGCCTGTTCTTGGACTCGAAGCGCTCCCGCAGATCTTTGATCATTTCGACCACGTCCTCCGTGGAGCTAGGAGTCGGGGAAGGAGGTACCACCTGGAGTAGAGCGTTTGAGGGCTCCGATGTCTGGGGTGCTTCTGTGTCTGAGGGTGTCCGCTGGAGGGGCACACTCGACTCTCCATTGGCTCCTGGGTCGGGACCATTTGAAGGTGTCCTGATCAAGGCCGACCGCATTTCAAACACTGCTTGAGTCAGTGCTTGCATTGAGGCAGAGAGGGTTTTGAGTCCTCCCTCTAACGAGTCTATGCGCTGGACAATGTCCTGTGGCGGCACATCAGTCTCAAGATCACCCCCGGTCATGTATACTGTCATGACACGGCCGGAAGTGGATGGATTAGTTGAGGCTTCGCTCTCAGCCTCACTTTCATGTGGGGGAGTTACTTCTCCTGGTGTTTGGCCACGCCCAGCCACATTCTGGAGTTCATCTTCGACAGGCGCATCTGTAAGGGCCTGACTGCCCTCAGCTCTGTCTTGAAGGGCCTCTTCGTTTTCAGCACTACCCCCGGCGGTGTCCTGGAGGACATCGTCATTTTGAGGGGCTTCAGGGAGGCCATCTTCGCCTTGATGAAGATCCGCCGCAGCTGTGCTTTGGACATCTTCGTCTTCGGAAGGAGGCTGAACAAGGGTCTGGCTACCCCCAGCTTCCTCCAAGGACTTCTTCCTTGACCGAGTGCCTTCGAACACCCCAGAGGTTGTGACAGCTGCCTTGGTTTTCCTCGACTGGCTTTTAGATGAAGACGAGGAATTGGCAGTCGTCTTCCGGACAGATGAGGAATTGGAGATCACGTTGCATGACGCAATCTTTAGTTCCTCTTCTGCTGACACCTTTGTCCCAAGGCGATGTCGGAGGGGTGTCGATGATTATAGCCGTTGGAAGACCGACTGCTTTGGCGGTACTGCCGTCTTGCAACAGCAGTTGATGGTGACCACTGCACAAGTGTGCCCCGTGAGAGGCGCATCGTGCTTGTTGGTCAGCTCTCCTGACCGGCGCTTGTGAGTGATCACGTTGCGCAAGTCGTTGGAGGAGAGTGCTACCCTCACACCCCTCTCAGGCGCATGGCAGGGCCAAGCGCCGGGGTGGTCGGGTGAGTGCTGCGCCCCCTGATCTAATACCAAGCAGGCATCACGATCAGTAGTGGGGGAACCACAGCATTTGAAGTGACTTGAACGGACCTCAAACGCACAACCAGAGGAGGCGCGGGAGTTCAAGACCACTGAGTTTGCCTCTCTCGGCTTGGTTGTGCACGCAGTGAATGCGCCCAAGTGAGATGAGGACTTTGAAGGTCGACTCGTTGTCGGTGCAGGAGCACTTGAGTCAACCTTGTACAGCTTGCCATCGGCAGCGCGTGTGATTGTAAGCGTGTGCCTCTGGCCGGCTGCTGGCATAGCACGTTTGTGGCGCATGGCCCGTGCCATCTTGGATTTCTTCGTACCAGCCCGCTGGGGCGCATAGTACTCAGCATCCAAATTCTCCTCGCCGTTACAGCGAGTGAGTCTGTCAAAGACAGAGGCTCTTTGTGGCGCATCAAAAGTAATGCGCGGGGCATTGGCTGCGCCCCTGCTCCGTCGACGTATCTTCCTCGCCTGAGAGGAAGATGGCTGGGGAACGTGGTCAGCCGCACGCTTCCCCGAGAGATGCGCTGCATCAGCGGGCGCACCTTGACTGCTGAGGACGTCAACAGGAAGGGAAGGCTGGACGGGCGCATCCCCTTCAACGGTGGTGCCCGAGGCGTCGACTTTGCGCACCCAGACTGCGCGGGTCTTCTTCGGCTTCGACAGCCGCTTCGAAGGACTCGCACTTCCTTCAGAAATGAACTCCTCGTACGCCTGTTGATTGAGGCGCACTACCAGCGTCTTGTGGGAGGAGCCCACCTTCACGTCGTCGGCCTGTGACACGACTTTCTCGGTAGAGGAGAAAGAGGTCCCCAGCAGAGTCGCCAGCTTGTTTGCCATTAAAATTGTTTTGATTGAAATCTTAATACAAACAGAACAGTGATACAATATAGGACTTAGATGTAGTCCTAGGAGTACACTTTTGTTTAAGCTGGGTCCTTAGTGCCAATGGAGCGAGTGGTAATGCGTTGACTCCGTTGACCGGCTGACGACGGTTATCGGTTCTCTGAAGGTGTGGATTGCTCTGGGTGCTGGAGCTTGCTGAGAGGAGGAAGACGTTGAGTGTCTAGAACTGCCTCTCAGTGATTCTCTCTGTGTTGTGAGTCTTCTGTTCTGAGTCTCTGTGTGTCTGTGTGTGAAGGAGATAACCCTTCTATTTATAGTTTTGCAGGCTGGCTGCTCATGCGCGCATGTAGGATGCGCCGGTGTGGGAACGCCACGTGGAGGTTGCTGATGGAGGCGCATGGATGCTGCGCCCTGATCGAGGGGGAGAACTCTTCATACTGCTGTTGTGAGCCGGTACGTAGCAGAGAGAAGATCTTTCCGTTGCTGAAATCTTGGACGAGTTGAGTCAAAAGACACGTGTCGTCGACTCATGGTTCGAAGATCTCGGATTTGGTGGAGAGGAGTGATCTGGTGGGCTACGCCTTGGATTGGGCGCAGGAGGAGGCTGCGGCTCATAACCTTTAGGAGTTACAAACCATTTGGGGCGCATGGCTTTTGAGGCGCATGCAGGCGACTTTCCTTCTGTCTTTCGGGATCAGAGAGCAGTCTGAGGCGCATGGCTTTTGAGGCACATGCTGATTTGGACGCATGGCCGTAGAGGCGCATGCTGATGGTGGAGTGGCCACGTGGCAGTAGCCGTCGGAACAAGGTCATGATGATGCTGACGTTGCCGACGCTTCGTTTTCTGAAAAGCTGTCAACTGTTCAGACTTTGGGAGGCGTGCTGCCAACTCTGTCAGTTCAGCATTTAATGTTGGTAATGTTTGATGGACAGCTGAGTGGGCGCGTCGGTTGGCGTTCCACTCGGTATGGAGATGTGTGAGGGCGCACCCTCTGTAATGCGCCGAGTACTGTAGGGCGCGTCTGTGTGATGCGCCTGACGCCGAAGGGCGCGTCCGTGTGATGCGCTGTCTGGCTGGCGCATCGGACATATCTTTTAATGATGCGGCTGTCTCGCTCTTCGAGTGCTATAAATAGCCGTTTGGCTGAATTCGAGGCGTCCGGTTCATCCATTTAATGTAAATTCATTGTACGGAATTCGGAGGGCCATCCCCTTGGCGCGTGGGTTTGATCTGCCCGGCCTATAAATAGTGGCATGGAGAGAAGATTTGCTTCTCATTCCCTCACGTACTTCCAATATGAACTTGAACATACGGGTGCATTCTGCTGACGAAGTGCTCCCGAGGGTGAAGATGAGACGCTGTGTTGTCTTTGATGCACTTGAAGGTGACTGTTACATCCAAAAGACGGAGTCGAGGGCTTCTGAGGCAGGCGGAAGATGCCTGTTGCATCCAAAGATAAGGATGCTCGAGCCTCGTCTCCGTTATTCCGGAAGAGCCGTAGATCGGAATGGCGGTGCAAGGCTCTCTCTTCCTGCAAAGTGGGGTTTCCCCACTTTGATCGTGTCGAAAGCTGCTCCTTTAGCCATGGTTTCGATCACGGTCTTCCTTCGGCTTTGGAGGATCTTTCGAAGCCTCCCCTGGCCACAGCATTTGCGGTGCTCTTCTCTTCCTTGGTTCCAGCCAGAGGGTTAAATGCTTTGTGTCGAAGCATTTATCGGGCGAGCCTGGTTGGAAGAGCGGCACATAACTGGGCTCTGCTCGGCCAGGTGAGCCTGGCTGGAAGAATTTGGCTGAAGGGATGCACATAACTGAGGTGCTGAAGAGATGATGGGATGCGCCTGGATGGAGGCGCATGATATCTGCTGCGCCTTATTGGTGGCGCATAGTGATGCTGCGCCTATCTTGAGACGCATGGTGGTTGCTGCACTTATCTGAAGGCGCATGATGGCCGCTGGCTGTAGACTTAGGCTCTTTTCTTTGTAGGAATTCTCCTTTGTATAGCCTTTTCTAGACATGTAATAGACTTTTATATATAAATAAAAAGTCCTTCAAATGTCTATAGTTATTGACTTTGCTGTGAAGTTCTTCATCTGAGTTCTGGCGCATGTAGTGTCTGGCGCATGGGCTTTCTGGTTGTGAAATTCTATACTTCTACAACGTGTGGGCCTCCCTTCACTGAATGGATAATGACTAGATAATTAAATTACATAAAATATTTTAAAAATCAATTTAAAACCAATTAACTCCAAATAAATCCCAAAAAAATCCAAAAAAATTATAAAAAATTATAGAAATTATATTTAACATTTTATAGTCTAAATAAAAATACCTTGTCTGAAAATAGTCCCAATTGGCCGTATAGTAAATCATGAAAGTTATTAAAATATATAAATCTTAATAAATAAATATAAAAAATTCTCTAAAAATTATAGTAAACTATAAAATAGCTATCTAATACCTATCTAGAGTCTATCTAACCAAAATGTGGGCATAGCCCTCCTACAAGTTTAGGCCTGACCTCTACTGACCATAAATGTTAATCATAAAATATTCAAATAAAATTAAAAAAATATTAAAAAAATTGGGAAGTGGGCTTACAGTGTATGTACCGAAGGATGAAAGATCCAAACTTTAGCCGAAGACGAGGCGGTGTATCTTTGTAGGCTACGTTCGGGATGAGTTTGACTATAGACTCTACGACCCCGTGGAAAGAAAGCATTACATAAGCAGGGACGTGGTATTTGTCGAGGATCAGACCATGACTAACACTCAGAATTTTGAGATACCTTCTGAGGCTGAAGAATTGCCTAAGTTAGATTCATTTTCTTCGAGCAGTTCCCAAAGAATATCGTAGAGGATCCAGTTATGGGGGAGCCAGTACATGGAGTTGCTCCTAATCTTGATCATCAGCCTGCTGATGGTTGTCAGGGTAACCCTCTGGAGGATGCACATGTCAAGGAGGTAGTTCCTGAAGGAAAAGAGGCTGTTGATATACATTTTGTACTAGTGGATCCATTGAGGAGTGACAGAGAGAGTCGACCATCTATGAGGTACTCACCAAATGAGTATATACTACTGACTGACGGGGGAGAGCCCGAAAGTTTTCCAGAGGCTGTGGACGATGAATATAGGCATGAGTAGATGGAGGCTATATAAGAGGATATGAGTTTCTTACAGGCCAACTCCACTTATGATCTGGTGTAGTTACCAAAGGACAAGAAGGCTTTAAAAAATTGATGGGTATTCAGAGTAAAGCAAACAGATGACGCTACTCACCCTCGATACAAAGCGAGGCTGGTAGTTAAAGACTACGGTCAACAGAAGGGCGTAGATTATGATGAGATATTTTTGCCAGTCGTTAAACAGTCGTCTATTCGAGTGGTGCTAGAATTGGCAGCCAGTTTTGACTTAGAGGTTGAGCAAATGGATGTGAAGACAGCATTCCTCCATGGTGATCCTGAGAAGGAGTTGTACATGGAGCAGCCAGAGGGATTATGTGAGAATGGCAAGTCATACTTGGTCTGTCGATTGAGAAAGATCTTGTATGGTCTGAAGCAGGCTTCGAGGCAGTGGTACATGAAGTTTAAATCGTTTATGGGGGAGCATGGTTATGCACGGATGACGTTGGACCACTGCGTATTTGTGAGGTACTTTGCCGAGGATGATTTCATCATTTTACTGCTCTATATTGATGATATGTTATTGGTGGGTTGGAACGCCACTAGGATAGCAGAGTTGAAGTGCCAACTAGGTACGACCTTCTCTGTGAAGGATCTGGGTATAGCAAAAACTATTCTTGGGATGGAGATGAGCCGAGAGAGTCCAAGTTGCTATACTTGTCCCAAAAAAGTACATTTATCGGGTACTTCAACATTTCAGGATGGACGGATCAAAGAAAGTGAGTAACCCCCTTGCAGCTCACTTTAAGTTCACTGATGAGTAGTGTCCATCTACCAAGGACAAGGAGAAAGATATGGAGCGGGTTCCATATGCTTCAACTGTGGGAAGCCTCATGTATGCTATAGTGTGTACGAGGCTAAAATTGCTCACGCAGTTGGCATAGTTAGCAGGTATATTTTAATCCTGAAAGGATACATTAGAGTGCGGTCAAGTGGATCCTACGGTACCTTCAGGACACTGTCGATTAGAGACTTTCCTTTGGTGATGACGAGCCAAAGTTTGTTGGGTATACAGACGTTGATATGGCTAAAAATGTAGACACAAGACGATCGACTTCGGCTATATGATGATGATTGTTGGTGGAGCGGTATCGTGGCAGTTGCGGTTGCAAAAGTGTATTGCTTTGTCGATGACAGAGGCAGAGTACATTGTGGCAATGTAGGATTGCAAAGAGTTGTTGTGGATGAAGAAGCTGTTGTAGGAATAATTTTTGCACTTCGTTCCCAACAGACTCCTCCTCCTCCTCATACAATGACGAGCTCCTCCTACTGTTCCGACGTCGGTTGGTGTCACTCCCCGTTCCCAAAATACGTATTTTTATATACATGTACAACTCATGTGTATTTATTTAGTATTTATCATGTAGTATCCTGTATTTAAATTCCTCTAATTCATGTTAATTAATTATCTGCTCTTTAATTTTCATGT
This sequence comes from Iris pallida, assembly GCA_029216955.1. NCBI lineage: Eukaryota > Viridiplantae > Streptophyta > Magnoliopsida > Asparagales > Iridaceae > Iris > Iris pallida. The sequence goes on from JANAVB010007598.1 coordinate 2,078,790, forward strand.
TAATTAATTTCTTACAATTTTATTATCTGCATTTTATTTCCTGCTTTTAGTCTTGCTTATGTGGTTCGGCCTAGGTTAGGTTCTCGGGTTCATTGATGAATCCAAATCCAACCCGGCCCATTAGCTCCCACCTACCACCACTCCCCCTATTTAAAGCCACCCTCTCCTTTCTCTCTCCTCATTACTTCATTCTCACCATCACTTCTTTTTCTTCCTCTCATTACTCTCCACCACCTACCAGCAGCAGGAGAAGGCAAGTGTAATCTTGCTTCTTGCTTGGAGAACCGTTTTTGTGGTTCATTTCCCTTCCTCTCATGATTCTGAGAGAGATTAGTTCTTAACATTTTCGATTTCTGTGGCTGGTTTCTCCTAGATCTAATTTGTTATATTCTCGGTTGTCATGGGTTTTTTTGATCTCCCAACTTTGCGTGTATTTTCTCTGGCACTGGAACAAAGGCTCTATAGGGCGAGTTCGGGAGATGTTGTACGCACACGTTCTTACGTGCTCGCGTAAAACATCAGCCCAGTCACGCACACGTCTTTACGTGTTTGCGTGTATTTTAGCCACGCTAACGTTCTCATGAGCGTGCGTGTATTTTTAGTCATGCTCGCGTTTGCGTGCGTGTATTTCTTAGTCACGCTCGCGTTTGCGTGCGTGTATTTTTAGTCACGCTCGCGTTTGAGTGCGTGGATTTTTAGTCATGCACACATCCATGAGTGCGTGGATTTTAGTCACGCACACGTCCTTGAGTGCGTGCGTGAATTTCTTATCATTTTTTTTCACGCTCACTTGTGCGTGCGTGGATTTTCCCTTCACGCTCACGCTGTGCTTGCTTGCGTGACTTTTCACGCTCACGCTTGCCAGCGTGTATCACTTTTCATGCTCACTGTTCATGCCCATTTTCTACGCTCACCCCAGCTAGACTTAGCGTGACTTGTTGGTCTTAAGCATAGACTTTTTGCGTGACTTTTGGCCTTAGCATAGACTTGTTGGCGTGACTTCCTGACCTGGGTGTTTTTATTTATTCCTCAACTTATTTATTAAATGATGGCATGATAATTCTTCTATTATATCCTTACGCCTTTTACATGAATTTCTTGATAAAAACATGATATGTTAATATTGTCAAATAACAGATTGTTATATGGAATGCTCCTTGTGTCTTGATTGATCCATGGATACCCAGTATGACTAGAACTTGACCTTGAAAGTTGTAGACTCGACCCATGCAATATTAAATAACTTTCATGCCTTGTCACCATTGATAATGATTATGACATGGACTAAATAATTGATCATGCGTTCCTAGTTGGAACTAAGAGGCTGGCTAGTCGTCTTATTGAATTGAATGAATGAGACACGTTCATGTAATGAACTATTATACTCGAATAGCCGATCCCGAATATTGGCATACAGGCACATACAGGCTTTAAAGTAATTATTTATTATTTAATTATCTATTTATCTTACAAAGACAGCATGTGTACTCTATGGTCAAGGCATGATTATTCCGTGGTTAATTTGATTGTTGCATCACGCTATGTAAGACCTACAACCTAGTCGCACAGGTATCGTTGTAGAGTTGCGCATATCGTACCCCGTACAAAAGTACTCATTTGAATGGCCATGATCCACGGCATGGAACTTCGCTCAACGTTGGGACTATTAAGTTAAATAAAATAATGATGTCATGGAGAGAATGGATTCCCGAGTTCTTACATGGCAGCCCCCTTGGGACTATTAAGTGCCCGACGGGCCGACTGGTTCCCACAGATACTGTAAATCTGTCACACGGGCAGGGAACAGTATCTGCTTATATTATTGTACATGCTATAACGGCGGGCGTCCCGCTGGGACTCATCTAACTACATGATTGACGCAATTGATTGACTGGATAGACTAGCCTTGCTCGCACATAGTAAGAACTGAGGAATCCCTATTTTTGCATAATTCCAGGATAACTTGGGACTCACAATAGCTAGCCATAGGAATTGATTGGCCGTTCAAGATGATTTGTTTGTGTACTGTATCTACTCTATTGCCTAACTGAGATGATCAGGATGTCAGGACATGACGGGCCAACTTCTGTCCTTGTTTGGTTGGGAGGTTGGTTCGAAGTGTCGTGATATTATGTGAATCCTAGAGGGAGGCAGAGATCTATTATTATATTTTCTTACTTACTGGTTTAGTCCTTCATATCGTCCTTCCTTGTGGTACTTGCTATTAGAGGTCTAACCTCTCTGGTTTTGTATGGCCAGATTTAGAGCCGGTCCCCGAGGATCCAGCTTACTTCTACCTCCAAGATGGTCAATACTAGAGGGATGATCGCAGAAGGACTCGAGTGGATTTCCCTACTTCACCGCTCGTTTTGTCATTTACTTTATACTTAGCCATTTGGCACCGACATGTTGGTCGGATCGTCTTGTACTTACTTTTGCATGATTATAATTAAGTCAGACTGTAGCTGATAACAATTGTGTATACCTTGCTATACCATCTGGCTATGTTTTGTAAAGCCAGATTTCCAGAACATTCTGACTGAGCGTTTGGGACGCCTTACTGCTTTATTTTACATGTTCTGTATTACTGTTTCTTATTTGAATGATTGAGACAATAGATGCAAAATGACCATAGTGAGACTCTTATGTAGTTTGCACCCCCTCGTCTGGTTAGACAGCATTGATCGTATTATACGGTATTCATCTACCCGTAATACGTAGCTGGCTGAGTCATTCCCCCGCTCTCCAGTATTCTGGTTCTGGGGCGTGACAAGGTTTTTGTGGTGGCCCATGCAGGTCTGATTTCAGACTTGTGGGGTGTTTCGATTTATAGGATGTCTCAATCACACATGTTCCCTCTTGATCTCATGATTCGTTATTCTCAGTCCTTGCTTGACATTCCGGTATCCTTTGGCTTCATTGATCCTTCATGTCCGGTTGTTTGATTGTTCTCTTATCCCTTTTCTTAGGGGTACTTCGTCCGCATCTGCTAGGACTGGTCAACAGCAACAAGAGCAACATGGACAACCTGACCCTGTTGGTCAGCAACAAGGGCCGGTACTAACCCAAGAGGCTACCCAGGAAGAAGTGATAGTGGAACCAGCGGCTGGATCGCAGTATCCGGATGTTCCACCACCACCGACAGCTCCACCTACCCAAGTGGACACACCAGCCCTTCTGGAGATCATGAGAGGAATGATGGCTGCTCAGCAACATCAGATGTTGGCCCAGCAGCGCATGCACACTCGCTACAAGAGCAGATTGTGTTGCTCAACCAAGGATTGCAAACGGCTTTGGAAAGAAGAGTGAGGGCTGATTCAGGAGCATCAGCCAGGTTTTGCAAGTACAACTCCCACCGTTTCGAGGGTACGGAGGATGCCATCTCGGCAGATGCATGGCTTAAGAATATGGAGGCTATTCTGATAGCAGCTAAGGTACCGGCAGAAGAACGTGTGGATCTAGTGAAGTTGTTACTTCAGGATCTCGCACGTGATTGGTAGGAATCAGAGGAAGTGGGCATTAGACGTCCTGTGGCTTGGGACAATTTTACGGCAAGATTCAAGACCAAGTACTATGGAGTTGTGGCACGGTTTGAGCTACAGCAGAAGTTTATCAGCCTCAGGCAGGCTGGCAAGACTGTAGATGCTTATGCAGCAGAATTCTGCAGATTGAGTAGATTTTCCCCAGAGATGGTAGCAACAGAGAGCCAGAGGGCTATGAGGTTTCAGCAAGGGTTTCATCTTGAACTCTTGTAATTGATCGAGGGACACAATTACCAGACTTTTGATGAGATATTAACGGTGACTCGAAGGCATGAAATCACCATTCAGAGGCTTGCAGTAAGGACTGGGGGTCAGAAGAGATCCCACAGTCAGATTGAAGGAGGAGGGAGAGCAGCGCCCCGAACAACAGCACCCTCCACTGGCGTTCGTATCCACGATGTGGCGATACGAGGACCAGCACCACCCAGGCAGCAGCAACAGCAACAGAGGAAGAACCAGCAACCCCCGGCGGGCTGCACTTATTGCGGAAAGATAGGACACACTAGAGATGTGTGTCGGACATTGAATGGACTGTGTCTGATATGTGGAAATCCAGACCATCGGGTTACCACATGTCCCATAAATTCGAGGGCAGGAGGACCAGGGCAGCAGTTTCCTGCTCTGCCAGCCCCAGGGGCAGGACAATATCGAGGACCAGCAGTAGCAGTAAGGCCGTTGGCACAGCGTCCGCAGGCTCAGATGTTTCGGCAGCAGGGACCGCCGATACAGCAACACCAGCATAGACTACCCCAGCATCATCAAGGAAGGGGCCAGCAGCAACATCAGGCTAGGCCGCAGCATGGAAACCAGCAAAGAGGTTGAGGGCAAGCGTTCACTTTGTCATTGGAGGAGGCATTGGCATCGGAAGATGTTGTGGCAGGTAACATTCTCGTCGCCTCATATCCCGCAGTAGCATTGTTTGATTCGGGAGCATCCCATTCATTTATATCTGCACAATTTGCGACACGACTAGGAATGGAGTTAGAGGCATTGCCAGGGATGTTGAATATACTCACTGGCAATGGGCTCGTAGGAGTTAGTAGAGTTATTCTAGCGTGTAGCGTTGTAGTTTGCGGGCATTCTTTACCTGCCCGGTTGATAGAATTTACTGTCGGAAATTTCGACGTTATCTTAGGCATGGACTGGCTGGAAGACAGTCATGCGACAATAGATTATCGTAGAGGGAGTGTATCTTTTGATATTCCAGGCATGAAGAGATTCACCTTAGTCAGATCAGAGACAACTCAACCAGAGCAGGGAGTAGTAGCGGTAATGGAAGAAGTTCAGATCCCGAAGGTAGTTGAAGAATTTCTAGACGTATTTCCTGAAGAACTTCCAGGTCTACCACTGGTTAGAGATATTGAGTTCAGTATAGAATTGACACCAGAACTAAACCGATATCAGATCGGGTTTACAGAATGGCGGATTCGGAGCAGGCCAAGGTATATGAGCACATAGAGGAATTGAAGGAGAAGAAGTTCATCCAAGCTAGCGTATCACCGTGGACAGCACCAGTGGTACTTGTGGGGAAGAAGGATGGGTCATCCAGATTATGTATTGACTACAGGAAGCTTAACGCGGCAACCGTGAAGAACAAGTACCCATTACCCAGGATCGACGACTTATTTGATCAGTTGAACAAGGCCAGAGTTTTCTCCAAGATAGATCTTCGTTCAGGGTACCATCAGGTGAGGGTTCGGAAAGAAGATATTCCCAAGACAGTATTCAGGTCGAAGTATGGGCATTATGAGTTCTTAGTAATGCCGTTTGGTTTGACCAATGCTCCAGCAATATTCATGGATTTGATGAATCGTATCTTTATGCAATATTTAGACCAGTTTGTTGTTGTGTTTCTTGACGACATTCTCGTATACTCTGCTAGTGAAGAGGAGCATGAAGACCACCTCAGAAAAGTGTTGCAGGTTCTGAGAGAGAACCAGTTATATGCCAAGCTCAGCAAGTGTAAGTTCTGGACGAATTATATTTCATTTTTTGGTCATATCATATCAGGAGCTGGAGTAGCAGTAGATTCCAGAAAGATAGAAGCAGTAGAAAGTTGGCCAGTACCCAAGACCGTAGCAGATGTACGGAGTTTCTTGGGATTAGCAGGATATTACAGAAGGTTTGTGTCAGACTTTGCAAGGCTTTCAGCACCCATGACCCACTTAACCCGGAAGGATGTACCATTCGTTTGGTCGGCAGAATGTCAGGCATCATTCGAGACTTTGAAGCAGAAGTTGATATCAGCACCTATTCTTACATTGCCAGTTGGACCCGGAGGTTTTACAGTATATTATGATACGTCAGGTAAGGGACTTGGATGTGTCCTTATGCAACATGGGAAGGTGATAGCATATACATCTAGGCAGCTTCGTGACCACGAGAAAAATTATCCAACTCATGATTTGGAGTTAGCAGCAGTAGTTTTTGCTCTGAAGCTATGGAGGCATTACTTATATGACGACCGGGTGGAGATGTACACAGATCATAAAAGTCTGAAGTACATCTTTACCCAGAAGGAGCTGAACATGAGGCAGAGAAGATGGCTGGAGTTGATTAAAGATTATGACGTAGAGCTTCTGTATCATCCAGGCAAGGCTAATGTAGTAGCAGACGCTCTTATCAGGAGAGGCGGCACATTTATGTTGACAACGCAGAGGCATATCTTAGAAGACCTTCAGGAGATGGGCATCGAAGTTATACTTCCTAGTGATGTAGGAGTTCTAACAAGTCTGCAAATTCAATCTAACTTAGTAGACAGGATCAAGGCAGCTCAGGCACAAGACCCAAGGATTCAGAAGCTTAGGGCAGAATGTGAGTCAGGACTCAGGAAGGAGATGAGAATTCATGAAGATGGTACACTTAGGTTTGGATCACGTCTATGTGTGCCTAATGGAGATATCAGACAGGAGGTTATGGCAGAAGCTCACAGTTCTCAATATTCTATTCACCCTGGGGGGACCAAGATGTACCAAGATATCAAGCAGCATTTCTGGTGGAACGGGATGAAGAGGGAGATAGCTAGATTTATTTCCCGTTGCTTGGTATGTCAGCAAGTGAAGGCAGAACAGCAGAGGCCAGCCGGGTTATTGCAACCGCTTCCTATTCCGGAATGGAAATGGGAGCATATTACAATGGACTTTGTAACCGGTTTACCGAGATCACCAAGTGGTAAGAACGCTATTTGGGTGATAGTGGACCGGCTTACGAAGGTAGCACACTTTCTTCCTTTCAGAGTAGGGCAATCTACAGAAAAGTTAGCAAAGTTATATATGCAACAGATAGTTAGGCAGCATGGAGTCCCTGTCAGTATTGTGTCGGATCGAGATACCCGCTTTACATCACATTTCTGGAAGAGCTTACATCATAGTCTTGGTACCAAGTTAAGATTTAGCACGGCTTACCATCCGCAGACGGATGGGCAATCAGAAAGAACGATTCAGACTTTAGAAGACATGTTACGAGCCTGCACTTTAGATTTTGGAGGATCTTGGGAGAGCCACCTGCACTTGGTTAAGTTCTCGTACAACAATAGTTATTAAGCCAGTATCCAGATGGCGCCATTTGAAGCACTATATGGTAAGAAGTGCAGGTTACCGCTTGTATGGGATGATATCGGAGAAAGAAAGATGTTAGGCCCAGAAATAATTGTTCAGACGGTTGAAGTGGTTAAAGGAATTAGAGAGCAACTTCGAGTTGCGCAGGATCGGTGTCACGCCCCAGAACCAGAATACTGGAGAGCGGGAGAATGACTCAGCCAGCTATGTATTACGGGTAGATGAATACCGTATAATACGATCAATGCTGTCTAACCAGACGAGGGGGTGCATACTACATAAAGGTCTCACTATGGTCACTTCACATCTATTGTCTCAATCATTCGAACAAGAAACAGTAATAGAGAACATGTAAGATAAAGCAGTAAGGCGTCCCAAATGCTCTGTCAAAATGTTCTTGATATCTGGCTTTACAAAACATAGCCAGATCTGATGTAGCAAAAATATACACAATTGTTATCAGCTGCAGTCTGACTTTAGTTACAATTATGTAAAAGTAAGTACAAGACGATCCGACTAACATGTCGGTGCCAAACGGCAAAATATAAAGTAAGTAACAAAACGAGCAGGGAAGTAAGGAACCCACTCGAGTCCTCCTGCGATCATCCCTCTAGTGTTGACCATCTTGGAGGTAGAAGTAAGTTGAGTCCTCGGGAACCGGCTCTAAATCTGGCCATGCAAAACCAGAGAGGTTAGACCTCTAATAGCAAGTACCGCAAGGAAGCACGATATGAGATATTAAACCAGTAATTAAGAGAATATAATAATAGAGCTCTGCTTGCTACTGGGATTCACATAATATCACGACACTTCGAACCAACCTCCCAACCAAACAAGGACAGAAGTTGGCCCGTCATGTCATGATGCTCTGATCATCTCAGTTAGTTAACAGAGTAGGTACAGTACACAAACAAATCAACTTAAACGGCCATCCAACTCCTACGGCTTACTACTGTGAGTCCCAAGTTATCCTGGAATTATGCAACAAAGATTTCTCAGTTCTTACTATGGACAAGCAAGGCTAGTCTATCCAATCAATCAATTGCGCCAATCATGAATTAGACGAGTCCCAGCGGGACGCCCGTCATCAATATACAATATACAATAATATAAGCAGATACTGCTCCCTGTCCGTGTGGCAGATTTGCAGTATCTATGGGAACCAGCCGGCCTGTTGGGCACTAATAGTCCCAAAGAGGGCTGCCATGTAAGAACTCGGGAATCCATTCTCTCCATGCAATCATTATTTTTATTTAACTTAATAGTCTCTACGTTGAGTGAAATCCCATGCCGTGGATCATGGTCATTCGGAATGAGTACTTTCGTACAGGGTACGATATGCACAACTCTACAACGATGCCCGTGCGGTTAGGTTGTAGGTCTTACATAGCGTAATGCAACAATCCAAACTAACCACGGAACAATCATGCCTTGACCATAAAACACACATGCTTCTTTTATAGTAAAATAAATAAATAAATAAATTGAAGCCTGCATGTGTGCCTGTATGTCAATATTCGGGATCGGCCAATCGATTGTAGTAGTTCATACTTAATATGAACGTGTCTCATTCATTCATTTCAATAAGACGACTAGCCAGTCTCTTAGTTCCATCTAGGAACGCATGATCAATAATTAATCAAGATAACAATCAATGTTAATTAATGCCAAATTCGGAAATTAAACATTAGAAAATAAATAATGTTTGGGAAATAAAGAATCTCATGTGCTGTGGGAAATGATTGGGGAATAAATAAATCTCATGCACTGTGGGAAATGATTGGGGAATAAATAAATCTCATGCACTGTAGGGAATGATTGGGAAATAATTAAACTCATGCGCTGTGAAAATAAATAATCCATGCGCCTGAGGAATGCGGCTGTGGGAAATAAATATCATGCGCTGTGGAATAAGATTGAGAAATAAATAATCCATGCGCCTGAGGAATGAGATTGGGAAACAAATAATCTCATGCGCCTGAGGAATGCGGCTGTGGGAAATAAATATCATGCGCTGTGGAATAAGATTGAGAAATAAATAATCCATGCGCCTGAGGAATGAGATTGGGAAACAAATAATCTCATGCGCCTGAGGAATGCGGCTGTGGGAAATAAATATCATGCGCTGTGAAATAAGATTGGGAAATAAATAATATCATGCGTCTGAGGGAAAGGATTGAGAAATAAATAACTCATGCGCCTTGGCTGTGGGAAGTGATTGGGAAATAAATAGATTCATGCGCCTTGGCTGTGGGAAGCGATTGGGAAATAAATAACTCATGCGCCTTGGCTGTGGGAAGCGATTGGGAAATAAATAACTCATGCGCCTTGGCTGTGGGAAGTGATTGGGAAATAAATAGATCATGCGCCTTGGCTGTGGGAAGTGGTTGGGAAATAAATAGATCATGCGCCTTGGCTGTGGGAAGTGATTGGGAAATAAATAGATCATGCGCCTTGGCTGTGGGAAGCGATTGATTTGATGCGCTTGAGGAGTGAAGATTTGATGCGGCTGGGACTGTTCTTCTTCTCCAAATTCTCTGAGAACAGAACCATGGAAGCAATGGAAGCCATTGCTTCCAAGCTCCATAAATCCTTCATTCCAAGTCCAAATATGGACTTCCATAGGTCAAAATTGGGTAGAACGAAATTCTCTACAACATGGAACCATCGAAACTTGAAGATAACAAAGTTTACTAGATCAAAACCTAAGAAATCCGAAAATATATCAAACTTAGATCTACAACAAAGAAGCCATGGAAATTGAAAATGCTAAGTACTAAAGAGACTTAGAATCAAATGAGGAAGATGATGGAACAATAAAAATGGGGATCCATCAAGAAGCAAGTTGGCACTTGCCTATCTCTTCTAGGTTGGTGGAAGAGTTATGGGGAAGAAGAAGTGAAATAGGAAGAAGTAATGAAGAGAGAGAAATGGTTTGGGACTTTAAATGAAAGGGTGGTGGTAGGTGGGGGTATTGGGCCGGGTCCAATGGGTTCATCCAAGGCCAACCCGCAAGCAAAGCAAAGAGGTAAAAGCCGAAAATAAATGCAGGAATAAAAGCAGAAAATAAAGTGCAGAAATAAAATTGCAGGAAATAAATTAACGTGAAAATTTAAAGAGCAGATTAATTAACTAACATAAATTTACAGAAATTTAAATACAGAATAATACATGGTAACTATTAAATAAATACGTATTCTAGGAACGGGAAGTGACATCTCTACCCTCCTTAGAAAAATTCCGTCCTCGGAATTTCAGATCCAAACATGATAGAAACATCGAAGCTAAACTAATCTAAGTACGATCAATTAGAGTAAGCAATCATTCTACAATATTAACAGTAGAAACATATCCATGCTGAACATTCTAGGATACCAAACAATTCTACTTACAACGTGACAAGCATGAGGGGTTAAGACAATCAAGGTATACAGAAAGAGATATACCTTGTGAGTCAAACAGGTGCGGATACCGTGATCGGATATCATCCTCACGTTCCCACGTTGACTCCCCCAAAGAGTGATGACCCCAAGCAACCCGGACAAGGTTAATTGTTCGGTTCTTGAGTACCTTCTCTCTTCGGTCCAAAATAGACACAGGCTGTTCCTCGTAAGACAGGTTGGTACCAACAACCAGCTCAGAATGATCAAGGACATGGCTTGGGTCTGATACATACCTTCGCAATTGAGATACATGAAACACATCATGCACCTCTCGTAACGAAGGTGGAAGGGATAAACGATAAGCAACATCGCCTACCCGATCAAGAATAACAAACGGGCCCACGTATCGAGGACTCAACTTCCCGCGAATGCCAAATCTAATGACCCCACGGGTAGGTAAGATCCGCAAGAATACATGGTCCCCAACAGAAAACTCTAACGGCCTACGATGCTGGTCTGCCCAATGACGATGCCGATCCTGCGCAACTCGAAGTCGCTCTCTAATTCCTTTAATCACTTCAACCGTCTGAACAATCAATTCTGGGCCTAGCATCTTTCTCTCCCCAATATCGTCCCACGCTAGTGGCGACCTACACTTCTTACCATATAGTGCTTCAAATGGCGCCATCTGGATACTGGCTTGATAACTGTTATTGTACGAGAACTCGACTAAGTGCAGGTGGCTCTCCCAAGATCCTCCAAAATCTAGGGTACAAGCTCACAACATGTCTTCTAAAGTCTGAATTGTTCTTTCTGATTGCCCATCCGTCTGTGGATGGTATGCCGTGCTAAATCTTAACTTGGTACCCAAGCTATGATGTAAGCTCTTCCAAAAATGTGATGTAAAACGGGTATCTCTGTCTGACACAATACTGACTGGGACCCCATGCTGTCTGACTATCTGCTGCATATATAATTCTGCCAACTTCTCCGTAGATTGACCTACTCTAAAAGGAAGAAAGTGCGCCACCTTTGTAAGCCGATCTACTATCACCCAAATAGCATTTTTACCACTTGGGGATCTCGGTAAACCGGTCACAAAGTCCATTATAATATGCTCCCACTTCCATTCCGGGATAGGAAGCGGTTGCAATAATCCAGCTGGCCTCTGCTGCTCTGCCTTCACTTGCTGACATACCAAGCAACGGGAAACGAATCTAGCTATCTCCCTCTTCATCCCGTTCCACCAGAAGTGCTGCTTGATATCTTGGTACATCTTGGTCCCTCCAGGGTGTACAGAATACTGGAAACTGTGAGCTTCTGCCATAACCTCCTGTCTGATATCTCCACTAGGCACACATAGGCGTGTCCCAAACCTAAGTGTACCATCCTCATGAATCTGCATCTCCTTTCTGAGTCCTGACTCACATTCTTTTCTAAGCTTCTGAATCCTTGGGTCTTGTGTCTGAGCTGCCTTGATCCTATCTACCAAGTTGGATTGAACTTGTAGACTCGCCAGAACTCCTACATCACTAGGAAGTATAACCTCGATACCCATCTCCTGAAGGTCTTCTAAAATGTGCTTCTGTGTTGTCAACATAAATGCGCCGCCTCTCCTGCTGAGAGCATCTGCTACCACATTAGCCTTGCCTGGATGATACTGAAGCTCCACGTCGTAATCCTTGATCAACTCCAACCATCTTCTCTGCCTCATGTTCAGTTCCTTCTGAGTAAAGATGTACTTCAGACTTTTGTGGTCCGTGTACATCTCCACTCGGTCACCATATAAGTAATGCCTCCATAGCTTCAAAGCGAATACTACTGCCGCCAATTCCAAATCATGAGTTGGGTAATTCTTCTCGTGGTCTCGAAGCTGCCTAGATGCATACGCTATCACCTTCCCATGCTGCATGAGGACACATCCAAGTCCTTTACCTGACGCATCACAATAAACGGTAAAACCTCCGGGTCCAACTGGCAATGTAAGAATAGGTGCTGATATCAACTTCTGCTTCAGATTCTCAAATGATGCCTGGCATTCTGCCGACCAGACGAATGGCACGTCCTTCCGTGTCAAGCGAGTCATGGGTGCTGAAAGCCTTGCAAAGTCTGATACAAACCTTCTGTAATATCCTGCCAATCCCAAGAAACTCCGCACATCTGCTACGGTCTTGGGTACTGGCCAACTTTCTACTGCTTCTACCTTCTTGGGATCCACTGCTACTCCAGCTTCTGATATGATATGACCCAGAAATGAAATGTGATCCGACCAAAACTCACATTTGCTGAGCTTGGCATACAACTGGTTCTCTCTCAGAACCTGTAACACTTTCCTGAGGTGGTCTTCATGCTCCTCTTCACTAGTTGAATATACAAGAATGTCGTCGAGAAACACAACAACAAATTGATCCAAGTACGGCATAAAGATGCGATTTATCAAATCCATAAAGATTGTTGGAGCATTGGTCAAACCAAACGGCATTACTAAGAATTCATAATGCCCATACTTCGACCTGAATGCTGTCTTGGGAATGTCTTCCTTCCGAACCCTCACTTGATGATACCCTGAACGAAGATCTATCTTGGAGAAAACTCTAGCTCTGCTCAACTGATCAAATAAGTCGTCGATCCTGGGTAGTGGGTACTTGTTCTTCACTGTTGCTGCGTTAAGCTTCCTGTAATCAATGCACAATCTGGATGATCCATCCTTCTTCCCCACAAGTACCACTGGTGCTGCCCAGGGTGACACGTTAGCTTGGATGAACTTCTTCTCCTTCAGTTCCTCTATGTGCTGATATACCTTGGCCTGCTCTGAATCCGCCATTCTGTAAACCCGATCTGATATCGGTTTAGTTCCAGGTGCCAATTCTATACTGAACTCAATATCTCTAACTGGTGGTAGACCTGGAAGCTCTTCAGGAAATACGTCTAAAAACTCTTCAACTACCTTCGGGACTTGAACTTCTTCCATTGCCGTTACTACTCCCTGTTCTTGTTGAGTTGCCACTGATCTGACTAAGGTGAACCTCTTCATGCCTGGAATGTCAAAGGATATACTCCCTCTACGACAATCTATTGTCGCATGACTATCTTTCAGCCAGTCCATGCCTAAGATAACGTCGAAATTTCCAACAGAAAATTCTATCAACCGGGCGGGTAAGGAATGCCCACAAACTACAACGCTACACGCTAGAATAACTCTACTAACTCCTACGAGCCCATTACCAGTGAGTATATTCAACCTCCCTGGCAATGCCTCGAACTCCATACCTAGCCGTGTTGTAAATTGTGCAGATATAAATGAGTGTGATGCTCCCGAATCAAACAATGCTACTGCGGGATAAGAGGCGACGAGAATGTTACCTGCCACAACATCTCCCGATGCCAATGCCTCTTCCAAGGACAGAGTGAATGCCTGCCCTCGACCTCCTTGCTGGTTCCCATGCTGCGGCCTAGCCTGGTGCTGCCGCTGGCCCCTGCCTTGGTGATGCTGGGGTGGTCTATGCTGGTGTTGTTGCATCGGCGGTCCCTGCTGCCAAAACATCTGAGCCTGCGGTACTAATGGACGCTGCGCCAACGGCCTTACTGCCACTGCTGGTCCTCGAAACTGGCCTGCCCCTGGTGCTGGCAGAGCAAGAAACTGCTGCCCTGGTCCTCCTGCCCTCGAATTCATGGGACATGTGGTAACCCGATGATCTGGATTTTCACATATCAGACACAGTCCATTTAATGTCCGACACACATCTCTAGTGTGCCCTATCTTTCCGCAATAAGTGCAGCCCGCTGGGGGTTGCTGGTTCTTCCTCTGATGCTGTTGCTGCTGCCTTGGTGGTGGTGCTGGCCCTCGCATTGCCACATCATGAATGCGGATGCCAAGGGACGGTGCTGTTGTTCGGGGAGCTGCTCCCCCTCCTCCTTCAATCTGACTGTGGGATCTCTTCTGACCCCCAGTCCTTGCCGCAAGCCTCTGAATGGTGATCTCATGCCTTCGAGTTGCTGTCAATACTTCATCAAAAGTTTGGTAATTGTGCCCCTCTATCAATTGCAAAAGTTTAAGATGAAACCCTTGCTGAAACCTCATAGCCCTCTGGCTCTCTGTTGCTACCATCTCTGGGGCGAACCTACTCAATCTGCAGAACTCTGCTACATAAGCATCTACAGTCTTGCCAGCCTGTCTAAGATTGATAAACTTCTGTTGTAGCTCAAATTGCGCCACAACTCTATAGTACTTTGTCTTGAATCTTGCTGTAAAATCGTCCCAAGCCACAGGACGTCTGATGCCTACCTCCTCTGATTCCCACCAATCACGTGCGAGATCTTGAAGTAACAGCTTCACTAGATCCACACGTTCTTCTGCTGGCACCTTAGCTGCTGTCAGAATAGCCTCAATATCCTTAAGCCATGCATCTGCTGAGATGGCATCCTCCGTGCCCTCGAAACGACGGGGGTTGTACTTGCAAAACCTGGCTGATGCTCCTGAATCTGGCCTTGCCCCTCTTTCCAAAGCTGTCTGCAATCCTTGGTTAAGTAGTACATTCTACTCTTGTAACTGAGCGTGCATGTGCTGCTGGGCTAACATCTGATGTTGCTGAGTAGCCATCATCCCTCTCATGATCTCCAGAAGGGCTGGTGTGTCCACTTCCACTGGGGTAGGTGGAACTATTGGTGGTGTTGGAACCTCCGGATACTGCGGTCCAACTGCTGGTTCCACTATCACCTCTTCTTGAATAGCCTCTTGAGGTTGTACTGGCTCTTGTTGCTGACCAACCTGGTCAGGTTGCCCATATTGCCCTTGTTGTTGTTGCTCAATCCTGACAGATGCGGACGAGGTGCCCCTAAGAAAAGGGACAAGAGAATAATCAAACGGTCGGACAGGGAAGATCAATGAAGTCAAAGGATACCGGAATGTCAAGCTAGAATCGAGAATACGAATCAGGAGATCAAGGGGAAACATGTGTGATTGAGACATCCTATAAATTAAAACACCCCACAAGTCTGAAATCAGACCTGCATGGGCCACCACTAAAACCTTGTCACGCCCCAGAACCAGAATACTGGAGAGCGGGGGAATGACTCAGCCAGCTACGTATTACGGGTAGATGAATACCGTATAATACGATCAATGCTGTCTAACCAGACGAGGGGGTGCATACTACATAAAGGTCTCACTATGGTCACTTCACATCTATTGTCTCAATCATTCGAACAAGAAACAGTAATAGAGAACATGTAAGATAAAGCAGTAAGGCGTCCCAAACGCTCTGTCAAAATGTTCTTGATATCTGGCTTTACAAAACATAGCCAGATCTGATGTAGCAAAAATATACACAATTGTTATCAGCTGCAGTCTGACTTTAGTTACAATTATGTAAAAGTAAGTACAAGACGATCCGACTAACATGTCGGTGCCAAACGGCAAAATATAAAGTAAGTAACAAAACGAGCAGGGAAGTAAGGAATCCACTCGAGTCCTCCTGCGATCATCCCTCTAGTGTTGACCATCTTGGAGGTAGAAGTAAGTTGAGTCCTCGGGAACCGGCTCTAAATCTGGCCATGCAAAACCAGAGAGGTTAGACCTCTAATAGCAAGTACCGCAAGGAAGCACGATATGAGACATTAAACCAGTAATTAAGAGAATATAATAATAGAGCTCTGCTTGCTACTGGGATTCACATAACATCACGACACTTCGAACCAACCTCCCAACCAAACAAGGACAGAAGTTGGCCCGTCATGTCATGATGCTCTGATCATCTCAGTTAGTTAACAGAGTAGGTACAGTACACAAACAAATCAACTTAAACGGCCATCCAACTCCTACGGCTTACTACTGTGAGTCCCAAGTTATCCTGGAATTATGCAATAAAGATTTCTCAGTTCTTACTATGGACAAGCAAGGCTAGTCTATCCAATCAATCAATTGTGCCAATCATGAATTAGACGAGTCCCAGCGGGACGCCCGTCATCAATATACAATATACAATAATATAAGCAGATACCGCTCCCTGTCCGTGTGGCAGATTTGCAGTATCTGTGGGAACCAGCCGGCCTGTTGGGCACTAATAGTCCCAAAGAGGGCTGCTATGTAAGAACTCGGGAATCTATTCTCTCCATGCAATCATTATTTTTATTTAACTTAATAGTCTCTACGTTGAGTGAAATCCCATGCCGTGGATCATGGTCATTCGGAATGAGTACTTTCGTACAGGGTACGATATGCACAACTCTACAACGATGCCCGTGCGGTTAGGTTGTAGGTCTTACATAGCGTAATGCAACAATCCAAACTAACCACGGAACAATCATGCCTTGACCATAAAACACACATGCTTCTTTTATAGTAAAATAAATAAATAAATAAATTGAAGCCTGCATGTGTGCCTGTATGTCAATATTCGGGATCGGCCAATCGATTATAGTAGTTCATACTTAATATGAACGTGTCTCATTCATTCATTTCAATAAGACGACTAGCCAGTCTCTTAGTTCCATCTAGGAACGCATGATCAATAATTAATCAAGATAACAATCAATGTTAATTAATGCCAAATTCGGAAATTAAACATTGGAAAATAAATAATGTTTGGGAAATAAAGAATCTCATGCGCTGTGGGAAATGATTGGAGAATAAATAAATCTCATGCACTGTGGGAAATGATTGGGGAATAAATAAATCTCATGCACTGTGGGGAATGATTGGGAAATAATTAAACTCATGCGCAGTGAAAATAAATAATCCATGCGCCTGAGGAATGCGGCTGTGGGAAATAAATATCATGCGCTGTGGAATAAGATTGAGAAATAAATAATCCATGCGCCTGAGGAATGAGATTGGGAAACAAATAATCTCATGCGCCTGAGGAATGCGGCTGTGGGAAATAAATATCATGCGCTGTGGAATAAGATTGAGAAATAAATAATCCATACGCCTGAGAAATGAGATTGGGAAACAAATAATCTCATGCGCCTGAGGAATGCGGCTGTGGGAAATAAATATCATGCGCTGTGGAATAAGATTGAGAAATAAATAATCCATGCACCTGAGGAATGAGATTGGGAAACAAATAATCTCATGCGCCTGAGGAATACGGCTGTGGGAAATAAATATCATGCGCTGTGAAATAAGATTGGGAAATAAATAATATCATGCGTCTGAGGGAAAGGATTGAGAAATAAATAACTCATGCGCCTTGGCTGTGGGAAGTGATTGGGAAATAAATAGATTCATGCGCCTTGGCTGTGGGAAGCGATTGGGAAATAAATAACTCATGCGCCTTGGCTGTGGGAAGCGATTGGGAAATAAATAACTCATGCGCCTTGGCTGTGGGAAGTGATTGGGAAATAAATAGATCATGTGCCTTGGCTGTGGGAAGTGGTTGGGAAATAAATAGATCATGCGCCTTGGCTGTGGGAAGTGATTGGGAAATAAATAGATCATGCGCCTTGGCTGTGGGAAGTGCTTGGGAAATAAATAGATCATGCGCCTTGGCTGTGGGAAGTGATTGGGAAATAAATAGATCATGCGCCTTGGCTGTGGGAAGCGATTGATTTGATGCGCTTGAGGAGTGAAGATTTGATGCGGCTGGGACTGTTCTTCTTCTCCAAATTCTCTGAGAACAGAACCATGGAAGCAATGGAAGCCATTGCTTCCAAGCTCCATAAATCCTTCATTCCAAGTCCAAATATGGACTTCCATAGGTCAAAATTGGGTAGAACGAAATTCTCTACAACATGGAACCATCGAAACTTGAAGATAACAAAGTTTACTAGATCAAAACCTAAGAAATCCGAAAATATATCAAACTTAGATCTACAACAAAGAAGCCATGGAAATTGAAAATGCTAAGTACTAAAGAGACTTAGAATCAAATGAGGAAGATGATGGAACAATAAAAATGGAGATCCATCAAGAAGCAAGTTGGCACTTGCCTATCTCTTCTAGGTTGGTGGGAGAGTTATGGGGAAGAAGAAGTGAAATGGGAAGAAGTAATGAAGAGAGAGAAATGGTTTGGGACTTTAAATGAAAGGGTGGTGGTAGGTGGGGGTATTGGGCCGGGTCCAATGGGTTCATCCAAGGCCAACCCGCAAGCAAAGCAAAGAGGTAAAAGCCGAAAATAAATGCAGGAATAAAAGCAGAAAATAAAGTGCAGAAATAAAATTGCAGGAAATAAATTAACATGAAAATTTAAAGAGCAGATTAATTAACTAACATAAATTTACAGAAATTTAAATACAGAATAATACATGGTAACTATTAAATAAATACGTATTCTGGGAACGGGAAGTGACAATCGGCATCGTCATTGGGCGGACCAGCATCGTAGGCCGTTAGAGTTCTCTGTTGGGGACCACGTATTCTTGCGGATCTCACCTACTCGTGGGGTCATCAGATTTGGCGTTCGCAGGAAATTGAGTCCGCGGTACGTAGGCCCATTTGTTATCCTTGATCGGATAGGCGATGTTGCTTATCGTTTATCCCTCCCACCTTCGTTATGAGAGGTGCATGACGTGTTTCATGTATCTCAATTACGTAGGTATATATCGGACCCAAGCCATGTCCTCGATCACTCTGAGCTGGTTGTTGGTACCGACCTGTCTTACGAGGAACAGCCTGTGTCCATTTTGGACCGAAGAGAGAAGATACTCAAGAACCAAAAAATTAGTCTTGTCCGTGTTGCTTGGGGTCATCACTCCTTGGGAGAGTCAACGTGGGAACGTGAGGATGATGTCCGATCACGATATCCACACCTGTTTGACTCACAAGGTATATCTCTTCCCGTATACCTTGATTGTCCTGATTCTTCATGCTTGTCACTTTATGGGTAGAGCTACTTGATATCATGGATTGATGAATTTACATATATAGTACTTGCTTTTGATATGGTAGAAATGATTGCTTGCTCACTAGAATTGCTTGTATTAGTTTAGCTCCGATATTTCTACATGCTGGGATTTGAAATTCCGATGACGAAATTTTTCTAAGGTGGGTAGAGATGTCACTCCCCGTTCCCGGAATACGTATTTTTATATACATGTACAACTCATGTATATTTATTTAGTATTTATCATGTAGTATCCTGTATTTAAATTCCTCTAGTTCATGTTAATTAATTATCTGCTCTTTAATTTTTATGTTAATTAATTTCTTATAATTTTATTATCTGCATTTTATTTCCTGCTTTTAGTCTTGCTTATGTGGTTCGGCCTAGGTTAGGTTCTCGGGTTCATTGATGAATCCGAATCCAACCCGGCCCATTAGCTCCCACCTACCACCACTCCCCCTATTTAAAGCCACCCTCTTCTTTCTCTCTCCTCATTACTTCATTCTCACCATTACTTCTTCTTCTTCCTCTCATTACTCTCCACCACCTACCAGCAGCAGGAGAAGGCAAGTGCAATCTTGCTTCTTGCTTGGAGAACCATTTTTGTGGTTCATTTCCCTTCCGCTCATGATTCTGAGAGAGATTAGTTCTTAACGTTTTCGATTTCTGTGGCTGGTTTCTCCTAGATCTAATTTGTTATATTCTCGGTTGTCACGGGTTTTTTTGATCTTCCAACTTTGCGTGTATTTTCTCTGGCACTGGAACAAAGGCTCCATAGGGCGAGTTCGGGAGATGTTGTACGCACACGTTCTTACGTGCTCGCGTAAAACATCAGCCCAGTCATGCACACGTCTTTACGTATTTGCGTGTATTTTAGCCACGCTAACGTTCTCATGAGCGTGCGTGTATTTTTAGTCACGCTCGCGTTTGCGTGCGTGTATTTCTTAGTCACGCTCGCGTTTGCGTGCGTGTATTTTCAGTCACGCTCGCGTTTACGTGCGTGTAATTTCAGTCACGCTCGCGTTTGAGTGCGTGGATTTTTAGTCACGCACACATCCATGAGTGCGTGGATTTTAGTCACGCACACGTCCTTGAGTGCATGCGTGAATTTCTTATCATTTTTTTTTCACGCTCACTTGTGCGTGCGTGGATTTTCCCTTCACGCTCACGCTGTGCTTGCTTGCGTGACTTTTCACGCTCACGCTTGCCAGCGTGTATCACTTTTCACGCTCACTGTTCACGCCCATTTTCCACGCTCA